>CM021103.1:646661918-646921024 GCA_007115665.2 Sequoiadendron giganteum | reverse complement strand
AAAATATGATGATGTTGATGACAAACAACGACGTTGTATTTCTTATCTGTTATAAGGCTGAATTGAAAACAAAATGAGAGATAAGATTAATGAAATTGATTGGCTGGATGACATCAAAAATCAATATCACACAAACAACCAATATTGACCACCCACTTGGAGTTTTTTTAATAACAATATTCACACACCAGACAAACTAGAATCAATGATACTTTCAATGACACCAACTTTGTATTTTTCGAATGATGAGATCCAACCATTACTGCCCACAACTTGACTAACATGTGGCACAAACTCCAGAATACTGCGCATTTCACTAAAGGCTCCCTTTGTCTCCTAACACTGATTTCAGTAAACTCTTTGTACTTTTGGTTGTCCATTACACCATAAATAGCTTTCACTGGGTGTCTTATGCTTCAGATTTACATGTACAGTTTCCAAGTTCCCATGTTCTTATCTGTCATGTTTGGCATTTCATTCATTTTGTTTTTATCTCCTTGGCCTTTACTGCTTGTCTTTTTCTCTGAACCAGAAGAAAGAAAGTCCTTGTAATAAACAAACACAATGGGATTGTTATTATAAATATGGTGGTTGTGCTCTATTAGATTCCCAGTCCAAGGCTAATTTATCATGATGTAGCAGTGGCACTAGTCTAATTGAACTGTAATCAATAGGTGCTTCGAATTGGACCGTTGTTTTTTCTGTTTTCTCCAGCTCTGAGTGATTTTCTTATTCCCTTAAAGATGATTGGAACATAAATAAATTTAAAACTTATGTAGAAACTGAATAAAATTAAACCCTCCTGGTTGTTCGGTGACAACGGCGAGTGGACACACAAACAGTTAAAAATAAATTGTATAAAACAATGATGGGAATGAGAATTCCAATGGAGTAGGAAGTAAACGGAATGTTTGACTTGATTGTACCATACATCTTAGTTGAAGACTTCTTCAGGAAATTATTTCACTAGTTACCAAAATCTATTCAACAAACAGAAGGAATAATACGCAGAGTATCCTTGTAGATTGTTCAAGAGGCGCTGTTTAGATTCCTTGATAATATTTTGAAAAAGAAAAAACAGTCTTTATGCTTTTAAGATGCAGAGTAAACCAACTCAATGGAAAATGTATATATTTATGTGTGATAGTGAAATTTGCATATATGTGGTTACCTCTATTTAGTATTGTATAATTGAGAGAGTATTTTAATGTATGTATCTATTGATAAGTGATAAAAAATAATATATGAAGTTGGATTTATTTATTTTTATTCATATACATTTCAAAACTTTTATCTTCATCTTATCTATTTCTACACACTTTCTTATATATTTTATATTTATTTTACCTTCTATATCTTTAAAGTTATTTGTTGCATAGTCTTCATCATTCCATTCTCATGGGTTATTTAGGAGAAATCCCACATCTATAGATATGACCTCCAAATTTCTAAAACTCAAATTCAAATTTGACTAACTCTTACCTGGATTTCACAAAATTTTCTAAGCTGACTCAGCACAAAATTATGTTAATTTTTGTTGTAGAAACCTAAAATACCTCACCTTCTAACACTACATTTAACATTGCTTCCTAATATCATTCATAACATTGTCTCAACACGAGCCTCATGAAAATTTACTAACTTTGACACCACTATCATGCTAGCATCATCCTAATTAAGTTGTGTAGAGCCAGAAAAATGCATGATTCTATCACCAAGATCTTTATTCATACATTTGGAAATAAATCTCCATTGTCTCCCTATCACCAAGATCTTTATTCATGCATTTGCTCTCAGATTTTATGAGCACAAAATGCAATAAAGAGGCTATGGTAAATGAGAAATGAAATCAAGATGCAAAGATTATATGAGTATGCAAATTTGTGAGCAAAATTTGTGAGAGCTAAAATGAGAGGAAAATCCCATTTAAATAAGAGTTCCGTGATGATGGAGAGGGGTTGAAGATAAAATGTGGGATAAAAGATGTGAGAAAAAGAAATGACATTATCCCACATTGTTGGGTTAAATGTTATGGATGAAAATGAAAGTGATAAAGGGTTATTAGATTAAAATGTACCTAAATGATTAAATATGAATAAAATGATTAAAGATGCTTTACTAAAATGCAACATTTCATGAAAGATTTATGCAAATGATATGATTAATATGCAAGTTATGATAATTAGTTTATTAAGAAATAATAATTAGTGACTATGATAATTGATTTATTAATGGAGATGAATATGAAACAATTATGGATGATAATTGATTTAATATGGAAATGATGTTTATGACTTATTATGCAAATGGATTATGAATGATTATGATTTGTTATGCATTATGAATGATCATGTGGTGATAATATTTTAATGATGTGATGATTTAATGAAATGCAATATGAGGTGGACGATATATGAAAGCGATGTGATTAAAATGATAATATAGTTTTATTATGAAATGTCAGTGAATGATTATGATAGTGCAAAATGATAATGCGAGGGATGCAAACGATAATGAGATATTTTAATGATTTGATGAAATGCATGAATATAAGAAAGTATTTAAATGAATTGGTAATTTTAATCAATAAATGAATAATGTGATGATTGCGAGGATAAATTTGAGTGTCTACATTTTGCCCCTCTTTGAGACAATGCAACTTGTCGCATTGTTTCAAAGAAAAAAGATTGATCAACTGATACATGCCCCAGATATATCTTGGTAAGGAATATGATAAGAGTGATATGCCCCCTCGAGAGATTGATCAGACAGATGGTAAGAAGATTAATCTCTCGATAGATGTCAATAAAATGATTAGATACTTGAATTGCACAAGTGATGAAGTGGTGATGTACATTTGATAGAAATGCACAATTGATAGGCGTAACTGAACAATTGATGGAAATGATTAGTATAGCCGAGTTGATGAGCTAATGAAGCTGATTGAGATTGATGCAAGCGCAAGACAAGTTGATAGAATGATTGATTGATTGATTAAGGGGACATGAGATTTGGAGATGCAAGTTGATTGATTTCTCTACGACAAGAAAGATGAAGAAAATGAAATGCAATAAATGGAAGATGCAAGATGGGAGAAAATGAAGGTGATGAATCCTCTTGTGCATTTTAAGTGATTTTATCATCATCAAACTTATTATATCATAAATTAGTATAAGCATCTAGATAATATGAACATCTAGACGACTTGAATATTGTTTGCATTTTATTTAGTAATGAAGTATAAGCATCTAGGTATAAGGACCCTAGATGACTTGAATACTTATTGCGTGGAAGACACTATCAGACAAAGAATGCACTCATCCATGCTAGACTCATAGGTCCTCAATGGTTTTAGATAACCATGTCTTAAGATGAGTCATCTTATGAATAAGAAACAATCCACAGGCAGCAAACAAGTGAACATGCCCCATCATCATCTCTCTAGTCCAAAACATCCTGGAGAAACTAAAAGACATGCCACCAAAGATTAAATCATAAAACAATCAAAGATAAACAAACAAACATGCATCATGCTTCGATATAGAACTGATTCTTGGCACGGTTGTGTGTGTTTGGTTGGATTTGTAGGATGGATTGGTAGGTACATTTTTTTGATTGTCAGTCGTGGTGCATTTTGAGATTTTGTTGAAGTTCAAAGCTATGCAGTGATCTAAAAGTGTCATTGTTGAGGGATTTTTGAAGTTATTTGACATTTTGGATTTTTGGAATATTTGTTTTTTTTTTAATTATTTCAGGACACTTTATGATTTTTATGGATTTTTTCATGACATTTTATGATTTTTTGGGATTTTTTCAAGACATTTTATGATTTTTATGGATTTTGTCAAGGCACTTTATGATTTTTTATGGATTTTTCAAGACACTTTATGATTTTTATGGATTTTTTCAGGACATTTTATGATTTTTATGGATTTTTTCAAGATATTTTATGATTTTTATGGATTTTTTTTAGGACACTTTATGATTTTTATGGATTTTTTCAAGACACTTTTTGATTTTTATGGATTTTTCAAGACACTTTATGATTTTTTTGGATTTTTCAAGACACTTTATGATTTTTTTGGATTTTTCAAGACATTTTATGATTTTTATGGATTTTTCAAGACACTTTATGATTTTTTTGGATTTTTAAAGACACTTTACAACAGAAAGAGATGCATCTCAAGCGAGTAAGTAGATAAAGAGGGTAGTTTCTCTGACCGTGAGATGCTCAATATCCTAACCCATGGCTAAGGTTGAGGAAATGCCCCAGTGAGGAATAGGACCAACCTAGTATGCATGACAAAGTGAGCAAGTGAGGGGATTGTCGAACAATTCACAAGCCATGGTGAGTGTGAAAAGGATATTATGAAGTGGAGGGTAAATGAAAAATGGGATGAAAAGATCAAGTAGAGCTCCAAAGGAAAGAGGAGCAAAGCCTCTACACATGGCGCTGACTTATCAGTTTTCACCATGGTACTTGCTCAAGGCGCCACTGAAGTGGTTTTCACCATTGAACGAATTGATTTCTCTTTAATTTTTTAATTTTTTCCTTCTTTTTTTTTGTACTTTTTTCAAGACTTTTTTCCATTTTTTTGAATTTTTTCCAGGACTTTAAAAGAGTGTACCCTCTAAAGTACTCAAGTATAAAAATTGCGAATGTGCATACTATTGATGGGATCGTTAAGCAATTCACCTTCTGGAGTAAATAATTGATATGCACCAGATCCATACACAATACTGATAATGTATGGACCCAACAAATTAGGCTCAAATTTACCCCTTCTTTTCTCTGTCTTGTTGATTGTCAGGATTTTCATGAAGGACAAGATCTCCAACCTCAAATTTGCGTGGTTTCACTTTCTTATTATAACTTTGACTCATTCGCTATTGATATGCTCTAAGATGGTTAAAAGAAGTTTGTCTTCATTCATCTAATAGCTTCAATTCCTGCAATCGAGAAACTTAGTATTCTTCATCACTGATGTGATTTCGCAAGGAGACGCACAAAGAGGGTAACTCGACCTGGATGGGCAAGATGGGTTCAGATCCATAGATAAGAGCATAGGGGGTAGCACCTATAGGAGTGTGGATACTTGTGCAATAAGCCCATAAGGTAGGATTCAGTTGAATATGCCAATCTCGACCAGCTTCATTGGTTGTCTTTTTAAGAATTTTAAGAATGGTTTTGTTAGAGGCCTCAACCTGGCCATTACCTTGAGGATAGTAAGGTGTGGAGAAATTATGGTGTATATGGAATTTCTCACAGAGTTCACGGGCATCTTGATTTTTGAATGGACGTCCATTATCTATGATGATGGATAAAGGAACAACATAACAACAGATGATTTAGTTCAGTATGAAAGTGGCTATTTGTTTTCAAGTGATATGAGTGAGAGGAATGGCTTCAATCCATTTTGTGAAATAGTCTGTGGCAATGAGAATGAACTTATGACCATTGGATGAAGGTGGATGGATCTTTCCCACTAGATCAAGTCCCCACTGATAAAAGGGCCATGGTGTAGCAAGAGACTGTAATTCCTGTGCAGGAGCATGTATCAAGTCTGTATGTTTTTGGCACTACTTGCATTTTTTAACAAACTGATAAGCATCAGTTTCCATTGTATGCCAATAATAACCCATACACAAGAGTTTCTTGGCTAAGCTAGGACCGTTAGAATGTGCCCCACATATACCTTCATGTACTTCTCGTAAAGCAGTTTTGCTCTTGTCATGCTCAAGACATCTAAGTAAAGTACCATCAAGACCTTGGAGGTAAAGGGTATTGGCTAAGATTACGTAGTGGGAAGCTTGACGGATAAAGGTTTTACGAGTTTTATTGGATAGATCCGATGGCAAGGTGTTATCTTGGAGATAGGTATAAATATCACCATACCATTGAGAATTAGGACCAAAAATAAGGCAGATCATTTCAGATGGTGATATATTGTAAGCAGATTCCAAAAGAGGCTCTACTAAGAACTCACAGTAGGTAGCATTGCTTGGCATTTCCATAAGTGAACCAATTGTTTCCATTGCATTAGAAGCTCAGTTGCTATCTCGAGGAATTTGCTCAAAGGAAATCGATGTGAAATAGGCCTTGAAGTCATCTTCCATTATTTTGTAAGGCATTAATTTTTTTTTTTTTTTTTGAGTCATCATTAACTTGTTTGATCACTTGTTGAGAGTCACCAAGAACATGCAACTCTATGATTTTCCATTGCATAGCCATACGGAGCCTAGAAAGTAATGCCTCGTATTCTTCAATATTGTTGGTACATGGAAACTGTATCTTGTAAGCTTTAGATATACAATCCCCTTGTGGAGTGACAAAGAGAATGCCAACACTTGAACCACCTTGTGTGAAAGAGCCATCAAAATATAAAGTCCACAAATGTGTAGATTCCATGTTGAAGATTGATTCATCAGGAAATTCGGTAATAAGAGGATGATTATCTATCATAGGAGCATCAGCGAGTTGATCTGCTATAGCTTGTACTTTAATTGCTTTTCTTTCTACGTACTCAATATCAAACTCACTGAGAATCATCACCCATTTAGCTAATAGACCCATGAGTGCTTCTTTGCTCAAGAGGTACTTAAGAGGATCAATTTTTGCAATGAGCTTTGTCTGGTGCGTAAGCATGTAATGTCGCAACTTTTGTGATGTAAAAACTATGACAAGGCATGCTCTTTCAATAGAACTATAATTGAGCTCATATCCCATTAAAGTGTGACTAATGTAATAGATTGCACATTCCTTTCCTTCAAAATCATGTTGTGCCAAAAGTGCCCCTAGTGCTATGGTAGTTGTGGATATATACAAAAGTAAATGTTTTTCATTTGTGGGGGCTATTAATACTGGTGGTGTCATTATATACTCTTTGATTTTCTGAAAAGCTTGTTCACACTTGTCATCCCATCTAAATGGAACATTCTTGTGTAATAGATGCTGAAAGGGTTGACATTTATCTATGAGTTGTGCTATAAAATGATGAATAGATTGAAGTTTTCCTTGTAATGATCTCAATTGTCTGATATTCTTAGGTGGAGGCATTTCAGGTATAGCCTTTATTTTTGTAGGATCAACTTGAATTCCCTTAGATGTGACAATGTATCCAAGGAGTTTCCCAAGGTTACCCCAAAGGCACATTTTTTTGGGATTCAATTGGACTTTGTATTTTTCTAATCTTGTGAAAATTTTATCCATGATCTCTAGATGTCCAGTTCTAGTGTAAGATTTTCCCAACAAATCATCTACATAGTCTTCCAAATAGCTATACATCATGTCATGAAAAATAGTGGTCATTGCACGTTGGTAGGTAGCTCCAGCATTCTTCAACCCAAAGGGCATGACATTCCAATAGAAGGTTCCCTAAGGACAAGTGAATGTTGTCTTAATTTGATCTTCAAAGTGATTTTAATCTGATTATAGCCTAAGAAACCATCCATGAGGGATAAAATTTCATGTCTTGCTGTCAAATCCAATATCATGTCAATGTTTGGAAGTGGGAAGTCATCCTTAGGACAAGCTTTGTTTAAATCTCTAAAATCCATGCAAATTCGGATGCCCCCATCAGGTTTTGAGACTGGTACCTAATTTGAAATCCAATGAGCATAGTCAACAGGTCTTATAAATCCCACATCAAGCAACTTTTGTAATTCAACTTTTACCAATAGAGCAATATATGGGTGCATTTTTCTCAACTTTTGTTTAACAAGTTTTTCCCCTGGTGGCAAAGACAATTAATGCATGACTAGATCTGGATCAAGTCCTGACATATCTACATAGGACCATACAAATTTGAATTGTCTTTCCTTGTAAAACTGTATATGCTCTATTTTCTCTTCAGGTGTTAATGATTGTGCTAGATGAATTATCTTTTGTTTTTCTTCTATAAACAGATTAGCTGGTATTGTCTTCTCCACCAACATAGATGATTTTTCATGAAATACTGCTAAGGGAAGTGTGTCAAGCCTTCCATCCTCAGGCGCCTCAGAGAGGTTTTTATCCTTGGATATGTCCTTTATTTTAATTTTTTCGGGTCTAATAGTGCCACAGGGTGGTTTTCACTAGAAGACCTATTTATATTTTCAATAATTTTGTGATTGAAAGGATTGGCACCCTCCCCAAAGTAAGCCACACTATTGAGTTCTATGGTGAAATCTATTTTATAATCCTCAAAAGGTGTATCTTCTCGTGCTCCCAATTTTTTTATGATTGCCTCATCATTTTAAAATACATCTAGTTGTGGTGGTCCCTTCTGATCTAAATCAATGAGTTCGAGGTGAACCAAGGGTAAAGGGTTATGATTTGAATCAAGATTTTGAATGGATTCAAGGGTACAAATGTTATGATCAAGTTCAAGGGTAGGGATACTATCATAGTCATAAATGTCAATGAATTCATCGATGGTAATTTCCTCATTTGTCTATGTAGCATTAGAGGACTCTACTTCCCTACTTGAAGTACACGTGGTACTCAAGGTCTTATCTTTCTACGCATCATATCCTAAACCGTGGATTTTTTGCATATGAGTAGGTTGTATTGGTTCCAAGATACTTTATTCATGTAACCCGAGAGGACTTCTACCATCATATGCCATTTGTTTCATAAGATCAAAACCTTTACCATATTGTCCAACAAGTATCTTTATTTCAGTTTGTTCTTTTTTTGTATCCTCTTTGTATAGCCATTTCAGGAGATCAACTTCTTCTACTTCATTAGAGAGGACTCACCATTTTTTGAGGTTTTTTAATTTACAAGTCATCATAGTCTCTTCATCTGATGTGGTCTTAGTCATTTGTGGTTTGCCATAGGTATGGTGAGATAAAGGTAAATTTCCAATGTAAAGGGCATGATTCAAAGTATATTCTCCTACTCCTTGTTCTTTTACTTGTATTTTGGTCTCAACTTCCTTGGATTTTGAGGAGGATGCTTTTAAGGACTTAGGATCAACATATGCTTGGGAAGGAAATGACTCACAATTGCTTGGGATTTTGATTTCAGTTTTAGGACTTAGATTATGGCAGTACATGAAAGGGTTGGGATCTCCTTGTATTGTGATTTCAACACCATTGTGTGAGAATTTAATGCATTGATGGTATGTAGAAGGTACTTCTTGCATTGCATGAATCCAAGGTCTTCTAAGGAGGATATTATAGGTCAGTAGGAGATCAAGGACCTGGCATACCACATCCTTTACCATGGGGCTGAATCTGATTGGTAGAGTAGCTAATCCTTTAGATGAGTGTTCCTCTTCATCATATGCCTTTATGGTAATCTTGTTCCTTGGATCAATTGCATTTTCAGAAAACCCTAATTTTGTGATCAATTCTTGGGTACAAATATTAAGACTTGCTCCTCTGTCTATTAGAACTCGCTTGATCTTGGCATTATTGATAAGGGCATCAATTTGTAAAGTTGTAGTATGTGATTGTCGAGGGGATGAATCATAATTTTTAGTAAAATTGATAATGTAAGGCGAGGTGATATGTCCCACCATAGTTTGGAATTGGTCTACATGTAGGTTCGTAGTAATTGTAGCAGTAGCAAGTGCTTTATCTAGAATAGCTTTATGCTCAAGAGATAGGCGTAGTAGCTCAAGTATGGAAATTTGTGCAGGCATTTTCCCTAAATTCTCTATGATTTTATACTGTAAAGTTGGTGTAGTGGGTTTTGAATTAGGACCTTTCAGGGTGACTGTGCCTTTGTGGGTAGTAACCTTGCAATCAAGTTCTTTTCCTTTTATAATGAAAGTGTTTACATGATTATCAACCTCACTGATGTTATGTATGGTATATTCATACTTAGTAGAAGTATAGTTCACACCATCACTAGATTCAAGGGCCTTTCCTTTATCCTTTTCATGCTTAGGGAAAGGGTTCTTAAACACCTCGCGATCAGAGTTACCCGAAGGAGTGTGTTCGTCAACCACTATCTTACCATCATCAATAAGGTCCTGTATTAGATGTCGAAGTTTATTGCAACTATTAGTCTTATGTCCTTTATGTCTACGATAGTCGCAAAAGTGATTCTCATTCCACCATGGGGGTTTGACATGTGGATTATATTCCTTTATTTCAGGTAGCATTATAATATTGATTTCAAGAAGTTATTTTAATACGGATTCAAGTGATTTTCCCAATTGTGTAAAATTTCGTTTAGGGAAACTTCTCTATTTTTCTTTACCTTTATCTGAAGATGAACCATTGAGATTATAAACAAGCGATGATGTTTTAGTTGTTTTTGCATCAAAAAATCTATCATTGACTACATTCTTGTTCTTTACCCAAAAAGGTGTCTTGTTGTTTGAATTTTATTTTTGATCTCTATTATTATTAAGTTTTATGGTTCCATCATCAATGAGAGTTTGTTCAATTTAGAATCCCATTTCTATGGCATCATCAAAGGAATCCAAGCATTTGAGGCGAAGTTTCCTTCCAATTTCTCTGTTCAAATTTCAACAAAAGAGGTCAACAAATTCTTGATCAGGAATGACATAAGGTAATCGTTTTGTTAAATGTCTCCATCTTTGCAAAAAGGACACAAAAGATTCACCTATTTTTTTTTTTGTGTTGAAAAGGTTTTCCATGGTCACTTTCAAGTCACAATTGAAACTATAATTGGAGACAAATTTATTAGCCAATTCTTGAAAGGATTTGATGGTCAAGGGTAATTGTGAAAACCATTCCATAGCTTCTCCTCCTAGACTACGTGGGAATAATCTCATAAGGTATGTTTCATCAACTGCAAATTCCATAGTAGTAGCACCAAATTGTCTTAAGTGATGTTTAGGATCCCCTTTTCCATTATATTTGTCAAGTTTTGGTATGTCCCAATGGTTAGGAAAAGGTGGCATTGGTATTCTTGGATTGAAAGGATAAGGACATATGTCTTTGATGGAGAACTTGTGAGATGGTGCTTTACTATTTTTAAGAGTGTCCAATTCTTGTCTCAATTTTCTAATCTCATCCAAAATAGGATCATTTGTAGGTGTGGGTTTTGATGTCTTTGAAGATTGCTTGTAACTTGGTTGCAGATAAAAGGGTCTATGATCTTTGATTCTACCATCGTTGTTTGTTTTGGGATGTTTAGATTTACTAGTTTCAGGTTGGTCATTCATCATGAGCCGTGACATGTCAAAATCAGGAGGCATTTTGATTCCTTCATCAACAAGGGCTTTGAATTATTGTTGTGGGTTACATTTGACTACCTAAGCCGTAAGAAGTTTAGTGAATCTATGATCCTCAAGTGCTTCTTCTATATCGGATTTGGTTATTTCTTCATCATCGGTTTAATTTTTTTCTCTAGTTGCAACACTAATGTTATCTTCCCCATCAAAGTCTCTTCCCCAGGGGTTCCTTTCTTCTTGAAACGTTTTTTCTCTTGTTATAGGGGTCATAGGTGATTATTTTGATGTTCAATCCAAGGTAATGTATGAGACCTAAGACTAGGATGCAATGAAAAGGATATGATTCTAAGATGAGATATGAAAGTGGTAAGGTATGGTATGACAAGCTAAGAATGCAAGATCTCAAAGGTAACTCCAGGTCCAAAGTTGGTTATGATGTAAAGGCTAACTTGTGTTATGATGGATAGACACAAGGACCAATGATCAAGAGAGGGTATGTAGGAGATGACGGACTCCAAAAGGATTTACCTACTCAAGGATAATGGTATGTTCCCTAACTCAAGGATGATGAACCTCAAGTGATGTAGGCGATAGATAGCCAATGGTTTGATTTCAAGACCTAGGAAGAGTAGCCTAAGTGCAAGCGAAGGTTTAGTTTGATCAATGATGAATATGCAAAGGAATAAATTATTGGAACATGCAAAGATTAGGTGAGATGGTATTGATATGCAAAGGGGTTGAACATGCAAGAACTAGGTGGAGTGTTATCTATATGTAAGGACTATTTAATGTCACCTATGTATGCAAGACTAGGAGTATGCAAGGACTAGGATGAAAGGGATATGAATATGTAAGGACCAATAATATGCAAGGGCTAGGTGGAATGCAAGGACTAGGTGAAATGAAAAGTCTATATGGAATGCAAGGACTAGGTTGAATGCAAGGGGGCTAATGCAAGAAGTTGGGTCCACAAAAAGCTCAAAAAGTGGAAGTGTTTTTGCTGTTTTTCAGAATTTGTCACACTTGGACTGAAAATTTGAGGCACTTACACGATGAATTTTTAAAAAAGTCAGTAATATGAAATTTATAAATTTGAATCTAGTTTATAAATATGTAAATTATTCAAATACCCAGATTGTAGAAATTAAATTTTGATAAGGATATATAAAAACCACTTTTTAAAAGTCCTTGTTTTTTTACCATACCACGCACGTGTACGGACACCACTTTTCGACTCAAATAAAAGTATTTTGCTAATTCATTTTGGGGAAAGAGAGCTAACAACATGAAGATTGATGAGGAATTATTTTTGTAATTTTTTGTTGAATATTTTTTAATAAAGAATATTTTTTATTTTATTAAATTTTTATTGGCCTTCATTGTTGTTTTTAAAAATCAACGTGTACGAACATCATAATTTGACCTAAACTAAACATATTTTGAAACTCTTTTTTTTCATTGCACGTAAAGAATTGTTTGAAGATTGATGTCATAATTTTTTTTACAAAAAACTTAACCAAAAAAAAGTTATTAAAAAACAAATAAAGTTTGATATTTCAAGTTTAAGGACTGGTTTGCTTTGAAATTAATTAAAAAATAGAAAATATAATACAATCTTAAGAAAAATTATATATTTAAAAACTAGACATCATATTCTGTAATGGGTTTTAATTTTATAGATTGATTCAGAAAAAAAATTCATCAGCCATATTGTCAAAGTTGAACATTCTTCTTCAATCTGCCTTAGTATTTTAGTTGCAGGTCAAAGGCTAAGGCTCAGATTGATAAGCCTTTCCTGAGCCTAAAACCAAGACTACAGGCGGGTTGGGAAACAACTTTTTAAATAACGTGTACATGTTACTTAAACACGTAAGCGTTGTTGAAATGAAACACATACGTGTTTCATAACGCATAAGCGTTATGTTTTTACCCATTGAGTAAAGATAACGCGTACGCATTATGAAACATGTACGCGTTCTAATTTAAGAACGCATATGCATTTCATAACGCGTACGTGTTTCTAATATAGTCATTTTTCCCTGATTTGATATTTTATGGTGCAACACGTTTTTCCAGCAACATTCTTTTTCTGCAGGACGGCCCGAAAGCTCCATTTTCTACATTTTTTATTGCAAATTTGTCTTGTGCAGGGCATATTCTATTGCAAATTGGTTGAAAAGTCAAGTGCAGGTTGAATTTTCTGAAGTGGAATCAAGTACAAGAATAATTTACAAGAAGATTCAAAAAAGAGAGTTTTTGGATGTATTCATGATATTTTTGTGTACTTCAAAGTTCAAAGAAGAAAGGATCTTCATAGTACAAAGTGTTATTTGAATATTTGAAGGAGATGAAAATTTGAAAATTGGTTACAAGTAAATCATTTATTTTTTCATAAAAAAGGGTTTGGTAACCATGGGATCAAAGCAAAGACAAAGAAAAAAGTGTAGAAATTCAATGACACCCGAAGAAATTCAAGCAAATAAAGATATGGAGGCAAAAAGACAAAAGGATAGAAGAGAAAGAATTCGTCAAATGAAAAATTTGGAAGCATCTAGTTCAACGAATGTTGAAGAGAAAGTCATGAATGATGAAATGTGTGTAGATGATGCAAATGTGGAGATGGTGAATATAGAAGAAAATGCAATTATGGAGACAAACTCAACTATGTCTTCAACTCCAACTTGAATGATATGGAAATAGTACCTATGCAAACAACTTTGGGTATGTCTTCAAATCCACCTCCCAATGATATGGAAAATGCACCTATTCAAACAATCTCTCTAGGTATTTTTTCAAACCCAAGTCTTGATAATATTGATTTTGCTTGTTTAGATGAAGCTGGATACACCATTGATGATATCAATAATTCTAGGGTTGAAAGAATGCAAAAACGAAAAAATGATGAAAATATATCTTATGAGAATGCAAATGTTAATCAAATCCCTCATATTGATGAAAATGAAAATGGAACCCCTTGTGTAAATGAAAATGAAACCCCTTGTGTGAATGAAAATGAAACCCCTTGTATAGATGAAGGTGAAAATGTTTTTCTTACAATTGAAAAAGATGTGTTAGATAACCTTCATGGTAAAGTTTCTTGGAGAGAAATTAGAACTTATGGAAATAAAATATATAAAATATTTTTTTATAGAAAGAAATTAGGATTCCAATGTCAACTCATGGTGCAATTGATGAGAATGTGGAAAATGAGAAAAGTGATGAAAAAATTAGGTATTTTCTTAAACCAAAAAAGAAAGATGATTCAGTAGAACAAGTCATTTTTAGTGTTGCTAATGTTATTGATTTTATAGGCAAGAAAAGTCAATCTAAAGATAAAAATGCGGCTCGTTGTGCAATAACAACTACTTTAGTTGATAAAGCAACTTCAAATAAAAGAATGTTAAGTAAGATTAGTAAATGTATAAAAGCAAATCCTAAAAATTTGATTAGAGCTGCTAAAAGAAGAGAAAATATTGAAAAGGATCCAATTAATCAATGTTGTAGTTTTAGTGGTAGACTCTCAAGATCAGACATGAAATTAACTAATGAAATTAAATCTTTAATCGATAAATTTTGGCATGATAATATAAGAGTATCACCTAACATTAGAGATGTCTTAAAATTAAGGGTGGGTTCCCAAATTCGTGTACCTCATCCAAAGCATCTCTTAGATATGACTCAAACTAAATTATATAAAAAAAATTAGATGCTTCAATCTTACCATTGAATATTAAAATAAGTCAAAGATCATTCAAAAAATGTAAACCTTGGTATGTTAGAACTAATAAGCAACGAATCTCTTGTTGTTGTAAGACTCATGTACAATTTCGTTATTATTATGATAGTTTTCGATATATACGATGCACTTTGCATGTTAACCAAATTATGCAGGACATTTGTGGTATTAATATGCCACCTGAAAGAATCAAATATTTTATATTAGGTTTGTTTTGTGAACCCTCTAACAGAAACTTATTTTATTTAAAATCATGTATTTCTGGAGAATGTGATAGATGTGCTAACTTTTCATTATTAGGAGAATGTATGCATGAAATTAGTTTAAATGAATTTGGACAACAATCAGTAGATGTAAAAAAAATTAAAAATGTTGAGTATTCTTTAAAAGATGGAAAAACTAGAAAACGTTTGTGAGCTAATTATGGAGAAAATTACTGTGCATGCATTTATTAAAGAATTTAAAGATAAGATTGAACCTAAATATGTTCAACACTCTCAGTATACTCATTGGCTTGATAATCAATTTTGTTTATGTAAAAACACATTCCCAATTGGAACTATATTGTCAATTGTTGATTTTGTTGAAAATTATACTCTTGCTCCACAAGAAGAAATTCAATCACAGTATTATAATTCAGTGCAAGTAGCTATTTTTGTTCATATTGTTTAAAGACATACAAATGATAGTAGAGAGGATAATATAATTTTTTTGAGAGAGTACCATTTTTATGTAAGTGATAATCGATTACATTCATCCGAGTTTGTTCAATATTGTTTTGATATATTTTACAAAAAATTAAAAGAAAGAGGAATTCAATTGCTAGAACATCTCATATGGTCAGATAATTGCACGGGTCAATTAAAAAATGCTAGGATGTTTTATTGGTTATGTAGAGTTCATAAGGAAAATAATATTCAGCATATATGGAGTTTTTTTGAAGTCGGTCATGGTAAGGGAGAACACGATGGAGCAGGTGCATGTGTAAAAAGAGCTCTTGCTAGAGAGAAACTAAAATTTGAGGATGCTACAAAATTTAGAGATGCACATGAAATTGTAGATTGGTGCAATACCAAATTATCTACAAGAGTAAGTGAGAGCTCAATAATTCACCGCTTCTTTTGGTTAGCTGAAGAAAATGATATTTGTTCTCGACAAGATTGTGAAACAATTAATGGATCTGCAAAATGGCATTCATTTAAGAGTTCGAATGCAAACACATGGAAAATATGGACAAGGGAGTTGGCATGCTTTTGTCAATTTTGTATTGTAGGTGATTGGGAGGCTTGTGAACATATGGAATGGGTTGAACAATGGCAACAAAGAGCCTTAACACCTACATCGACACATGTTCAACATGGAACAATAATTGAAGATAATCAAGCATTCACATCAAATGATTATAATCATTTTTATGATCTTGTACAAGAAGGTACATTATTTATTTTATATGTATGCATGTTTATATACATGAATTAAATATAAGTCGTGCTCTTTATTAATTTTTTTATCAATTTTGTAGGACATGTGTATGTTGTTGTTGCACCCGAGGGGAATGAAGAGGAGATAGAGTACTGGTTGGCTAGATGTGTTGAGAGAGAAAATATAATTTGGTACATCCTAGAGTGGATGATGATAACTTCGAGTATCCAACTGGTTCAGTCATTGTTGTTGGCACATGGCTTCAAAAATATTTGATAAGAAAGAATGGCTTGCCTGCATTTGAAGATTATGAAACACACAAGAAGATTATGCATTACTCACAATTGATTTTGGCAACCAATATAAAACTAGTTAGATATCACGAGAGGCCTGCTAATAAATTTTTATGGACACTTTCAATGGATGATCATGAGACAATCATAGATGCATTATAAGAAAGAGAGGATGTAGATGGTACAAAAAAGTAAATAAATATTGTTAAGTATATCTAGTTGTATGTATATATTTAATTGATATATATATTTGTCTTTAAATTCATTTCCTTATTAAAATTTTATATCATTTTTGTTTCAAGTAACTCTTATTACAATGGAATTCGAATCTAGAGACAGGTAACTATATATAGTTGTAGATACATTTAGTTGAGAGTATAAATATAAAACTAAATTTAATTCATTGTCATTTTATAAAAAGTTTATAATTTATTTCATATCCCCTTAAGCCATTCTCTTAAAACCCCTTAAGCCATCCTCTTATGTACCATTAATCCATCCTCTTGCATCCCCTTTAAGTCTCTCTATTAATTCCCTTAATTCATTCTATTAGGACCCCTTAATCCATATCCTTGTATATCTATCCTTAATCCATCCTCTTGCATCCCCTTAAGTCACTCTCTCAACACCCCTTAAGCCATCCCCTTAGGTCACATGGTCTAGGGTTTAGGGTTTCTACGGTTCATGAGATGCTTAGAATAACAAACTTATATGGATTAATGGTTTAGGGTTCATCTCCTAGGATTTAGGTCACATGGTTTAGGGTTTAGGGTTTCTAGGGTTCATGAGATGCTTAGAATAACAAATTTATATGGATTAATGGTTTAGGGTTCATCTCCTAGGATTTAGGTCACATGGTTTAGGGTTTAGGGTTTTTAGGGTTCATGAGATGCTTAGAATAACGAATTTATATGGATTAATGGTTTAGGGTTCATCTCCTAGGATTTAGGTCACATGGTCTAGGGTTTAGGGTTTCTAGGGTTCATGAGATGCTTATAATAACAAATTTATATGGATGAATGGTTTAGGGTTCATCTCCTAGGATTTAGGTCACATGGTTTAGGGTTTAGGGTTTCTAGGGTTCATAAGATGCTTAGACTAACAAATTTAGAATCACATGTACCCTTAATCCACAATCTTGCATCCCTTAAGTCACTCACATAATTCCCTTAAGCCATCCTCTTAGGAACCATTAAGCCATACCCTAGGGTTCATGACATGCATCCCCTTAATCCACCCTCTTACACCCTTTAAGACATTCTATCAACTCCCCTTAATCCACCCTCTTGCATCCCCTTAAGACATCCCTTTAAAGGACCCTTAAGTCATATCCTCTTACATGTACCCTTAATCCACAATCTTGCATCCCTTAAGCCATCCTCTTAGGACCCATTAAGCCATACCCTAGGGTTCATGACATGCATCCCCTTAATCCACCCTCTTACACCCTTTAAGACATTCTATCAACTCCCCTTAATCCACCCTCTTGCATCCTCTTAAGACATCCCTTTAAAGGACCCTTAAGTCATATCCTCTTACATGTACCCTTAATCCACAATCTTGCATCCCTTAAGTCACTTTCATAATTCGCCTTAAGCCATCCTCTTAGGACCCATTAAGCCATACCCTAGGGTTCATGACATGCATCCCCTTCATCCATCCTATGGCAAACATCATTTGAATTTGTATGGAATTTATAAGATCCAATTTTGTAACTTTTACTATATATTTACTTAAATGACTCAAAAAAATTATAGAACTACTTACATTAATTATTTTTGTAGGTTCTCATCAAATCGATCTACCATGCGATTGTCACTGAAAAATTATTTTATCAAGAGACTACATAAATATCAATTTTTGGTCTTCACATAAAATTTGATAAGCTAAATAATTGGATATACATGTGCACACATATATGTTTCATCGTTTTGTATAGTTGTATGATTTTCAATGAACTTATTAGTAACTTTTTAAAAATCTCGTTCCAATTTTATAGATTATACATTTCATATAATTGTTCAAATATTTTCTAGAATTGGAAAATAGTTAAAATTACATGCTCTTAATTTATTATGAATATAATCTAAACTATTTAAGGAATATTTTAATTTGTCACCTTTAACCATGTGATAAATTATATATTTATCAAATTTGATTGTAGAGATAAGAATTTATATAATGCATGTATTACTTGAAAATTAGATAAAATATCTAGATCTATATATGTATGAGTGCATATAATCATCAAAATGAACATAACATGATCATAATTGACTGCATATATATAATCATCACATTAAAGTCATCTGATATAGATAAACAAATTTAAATATGTATATGTCAAGTCCAACACATAAAATTTTAAATAAAACTAGAGATGTCTAGTCTATTTTAAATTTTGAAACCATTTAACTATCAGGTTGATCAGTCAAATCAAGTCTCCTCTTTGTTCCAGGTCGATTAGATGTACCTGCATCATGTTGTAAAAGAGTACAAGAAACTTGAAATTAGATTTAAATATATTTATAAATTTTGATATAATTAAACATATTTAAACTTGAAAATATAAACTTTTGGATAAAAAATAAAAATTTGATTAAATATCTAGTAAATACAATAAAAATGATTTTTAGTACATGCATAAAATACCATATGATCATTTGAATCTACTGGAACATTTTGTTCAATGGGTAGCATAATTGTCACTTGAGAAGATCCAAATGCCTGATCTACTATATCCTGCATATTCATATAAAGCAATCAATATGTTAAAACCCCAAATATATATATATATATATATATATATATTTAAAAGATCCGTAATTTTTTTTTATGATATTTAGTAAAGTTTACAACCTTGAATGATATGAACTCAAGATCACACACCTGAGATTTCCCATGCATTAATGTTGACGATGTCTCAAGTGCACCTGCAATGAGTATCTCATGAAATCCCTGCATATAGATGTACAACAATTTGTATAGATCATTCACACATGTGTATGTAAATGTAAAAATTAAATTAGATCTATGATGTGTATTTAATTCAAACTTAACAAACTTTTTGAAAGAACGCACCTGAGCTGATGATGACTTAGGAGCGCTCACCACAACTTGTGATTGGCCACCAGTAGGCATGCTCATCTGACCTCCTTGGATCTAGATATAATATATATCAATCACACATCATGTGTAAAAACATTCAAAATAAATTAGATATATATCCATACAAACTAAATTTAATATATATTGGTTTAAGTACCTAACCAAAAGGTGAGCCCATATCTACAACACTCGACATATAGACATGATCATTTTGAGTTTTAGGCATTGTCTGATCATGCATCTACACCAAACACTTATTGAATTAATATTCTATTATATATATAATTTGATACTATTTAAACATGAATTTTGCACATTCCAAAAAAAAAATTAAGTTCAAAAGATGAACATAACTGTGTAATATGATGCTTTGAATATAGTAAATCCACAAATGACTTTGTCTCAGATGCATGTGGGTCACTTGAAGTGGATGCCTGAGTATTCCTATTGCTCAAGTCTCCATGCTCTCTATTGACCACTTCAGCCACCGCATGTGAAGTTTGATGAGTGAGATGTCCTGAAAGTGAACTCAATGCTCCTAATGTCGATAGCATGGTCTACTGTTGAAATGCATCGAGAACACTTGGAGAAGGAGGAGGAACAATAGGAGCAATGGGAGAATTTCGCTAAGGATCAACACGTGCTCCTAATCTATGTTGGGGCATGCCACACCCAACTCCATGAAACGACCTCATATCAAAATAGTTGGGTTTTAAACCCAACTCAAACTCTGCCCATAACTTTCTCAAAAAGTATAGGGGCACCTCAGAATTGCCATGTGGTGGAGTATCAAACATCATCCACCATCTATCCTAAAAGTGTGCAACTATCTGGGGGTGCCTACACCATAAAATTGAAATTCATTTTTTGGTGGGTGGAATTGGTTGGCTAGTTTGGGGGTTAAAAAAATACTGGCACATGGCTTGTTTGGTAATTTTAAGGTCATTAATTTATTTATAAGACAATCCATCTGCATAGAATTGTCTCCTCTCTTGTCTCCATTGATGGAACCTATCTAGGTCTGCATCAATAGATCAAACAAAATCAACAATAGTTTGCATCATAGATGCAAACCGTGAGAGATGGGGGGGAATTCTAGGCTCATTTTTTATCAGATCTATATTTTCTTGAATGACCATAAGATTTTCCCTAATGCTCTCTCTCAACTGATCTTGGTCTACTATAGGGGGTGGGGGGTTAGGAGGTAGGGGGTTAGGATGTGGAGGGTTTGGAGGCATGGGGTTTTCTTGTGGTGGTGGGTTTGGATATATGGGATCTACAAGAATTTGTGGTTCACGCATAAAATCCTCTATGCTAAATAGTGGATCCATGTGAATGTACAACCAAATGGCAACTGCACATGTTAAACAATTAAAAAATATATATCAACAAACTAATTAAATAATGCACACAATTTGAAAGAACTATTTAAAAATCACATTGAAGGTGCACAAATTCAAAATACAATTCAATTGAAGACCATTCAATTTATAACATTAAAAAATCCATAATGTTCATTAAAAATCCATAGCATGTACACATTAAAGTTTATAATTTAAGTTTGTACAAGTTTTGAAAATTTCATGTTTGTGGTTTACAATTTGAGTATTGGGTAAGGGTTTGTGTTCATATTTTAGAATGTAGGGTTTAGTGTCTAGGCTTTTCTTGATCAATGATATGTGATTGTGATTATGTATGATATATATATATCTAGGTTTTATGGTTTAGGTTTGATAGATAGGATTATATGGCTCATGATGTATACATATAAGGTTGTAGACATCTATTTCAAGATTTGGGGATTTTGAACTATATATGTATATTAGAATAACAATAACCATTAAGATATAGAAATTAAAAAAATTGGTTATAAGGATACATTTAAACATATTAAGGATACATTTAAACATATAATAATAGAAACATAGGAATCATGGTATTTGAAAAGGGGAAATGATAATAGGAGTTAGCATAGAACAAAAAATATTGTTCATATGAGAGACATAAAAGGTATGAGAATTATATTATTTTAATAATAAATTTTTAAACAATAGTATAGTATGAAACTAAAGGATGCAAATCAATTAAAATTATAGTGATTAAAAGTAATAATTATGCAAGAAATAAGGAAGCCAAACTACCAATTCGGTAGGGTCAAATCCAAGAACTTGCAACCCAATCCTTGACCAATTATAGAATTTAGATTTATACATTTTAATTTCTTAATTTTTTTAAAATTTTGAGGCATAATAATGAAGGAAAATCTATTTGTTGATGTTCTAGGACCCCCTTTGACAAAATGGTAACAATCAACCTAGATTATGTTGTATCAAGAGTGAAGGAAATGAATATTCAATATGTTATGATTAAAAGTCTATGGTTGTTATAACAAATTGAGAGAAATGCATTATCTTGTGATACCTCACAATTATCACTAGTAAAAATAAACTTTTTTGATCACACCTAAAGACCCCATTGTTATATAAGTTTTTAAATAAACTCTTTGAAAACTAAGATTGTGAGAAACATAAATTGAAGAAACAAGACTAAAACCCTATGTGTTTTAAAAAGTTCCACTAGTATTCATGATTTTTAAATCCTTATGAAACCATCAAAAACCTTAGGCACCTAAGTACGGGGATATTGGCTCAAATACATAGTTTAAAAACTAAAAAACTACTAGATTATGGATTTTAATGACAACAAAACCCTAGAATAGAAAAACCTTTACAAACATCATAAAAAAATTGAGGGAAATTCTCTATGACTTAGGGTGTAATGGGCCCAATATATATGCACATGATATATTTTTTTCAAGTATTTTTTAATATATATTGATTTAAATTGTATGCATGTGTGCATATGTATTTGTAAATGAATTTGTTGCATCCTCTTAAGTTGTGTTCTAGTTTAAGAACAAGTTGAACATATTGAATATATTCATATTTAAACAATTTGAATATGTTTAAGAATAAAATCACGAACACATAGAAGAACAAGTTAGACAAGAACATGTTAAATAATAGATTAGAAAAATAATTGTTAGAGATGCAAAATTGGAGAATTTAGTTCAAGAAGACATTGCTAATAGATTTATTTTT
This sequence comes from Sequoiadendron giganteum, assembly GCA_007115665.2. NCBI lineage: Eukaryota > Viridiplantae > Streptophyta > Pinopsida > Cupressales > Cupressaceae > Sequoiadendron > Sequoiadendron giganteum. The sequence continues at coordinate 646,898,229 of CM021103.1, read as the reverse complement.
CAAGTTTAAGATAAAAAATTTAATGGATATAGATGAGGAATTTTTTTAAATATGATTTCATCTAGGGATATGTTGCCTTATATTAGAATTACTATCACATTAATTCTAACTTGAACCATAGATGGGATAATTATAACTTGAACCATAGACCCTAATTATAACTTGAACCCTAATTTATTCTAACTTGAACTCTAACCCTAATTGTAATTAAATTTGGTATCATAACCTTAGTTGAACACTAACCCTAAATGCATATAAACCTTTTAATCATAAACCTAATTAAATATTGATTTAATGTTTAACTCTCACCAAAATTACAAACATTTAACCCTAGACTCTTAATTTAATTTTGACCCCAACTCTAGAACCCTACACCAATTGAACGGGCTAATTCTAACTCCAACCCTAACCTTGATCTTAAATTTTAATTCATAATGTCATAATCCTAACCCTAACCCTAATAAAAATATAACCCTAACTCTAAACCTAGTTGAATACAAACCCTAACCTCAACCCTTACCCGAACATTTATCTTAGAACCCTAACCCTAGAATGAATTTTAACCCTAATTGAACTCCAACTTAATTGAACCATAGAAACAGGTAATTGAATTCTTTAATATTAAACAAGTAAACCTAATCATAACCCTAATTGTAATTTTTAAATCTAACTATAATATATATTAAAGTTTAAGCCAAATCCTAATTATACCCTAGCTTTAACCTAATTTTAACCTACAAATAGGGTTTTAGTTTACATTTTCTAGGGTTTTAGTTTACATTTTCTAGGGTTTTAGTTTACGTTTTCTAGGGTTTAGATCCAAGGATTAACAGTCTGGGTAAATTAGTTTTTTAGAACTTATAGTTTAGGGTTTTCAAATTTCAAAATTAAATGTGTCAAATTTAGTTTTTATTGTTTGTTTTCGATTTAGAATTTTATGTTGTTTGTTTCGTTGATGCTTTTGGTTAATTAAATACAGTTTAAAAACTATTAAATATTAAATTAAAACAAACTAAACAAAAATAACTAAATAGCAATTATAAAATAAAAATAACTAAATAGCAATTAGAATGCAAAAATACTATAGAATTCAACAACTTGGAGGTCGCTGAGTTCAGGTGTGTCGACGAGAGGAGGTGACAGTGAAAATTTTGAAAAATCTGGCCCTCCAAAATGTGTATGTGATCTGATTCTCCTTCTGGCCCACAAAACTCGACTGTGAAAATGATTTTCACAGTCGCTTATTTAAAAAATTAAATAGTTTTTAGAAATACGTACACGTTCCAAAACACGTACGCATTCATAATGCATATGTGTTTTAGGTTCGTGTCCCCGAATCGTAACGTGTATGTATTATGGATTTAGGATCGGGTATCCGATCCATAAAGCGTATGCGTTTCATGCGAGGAATTTTTTTTTGGGCCGAAACATCCCTTCTTTGTGGACCCAACTTCTTGCACTGACCCAAGGTCTAGGTGGAATACAAGGATTGAAAGATCAAAAGTGAAGGATGATGACCCCAAGAAATCCAAGTGATAGGTTCACATTGTATGTTTGTGTTGTTGGATTCTTTGAGGTTTGCAAAGTTTGAGATGCTGCAAGTTATTGGGTGTGATGTTTGTTTGAGGTCTATTTTTTAACACACATGCAAGACATAGCAAACTAAGTGTTTTTGAGTTTGTTTTCAATTGTGAATGTGTTTTTTTATTTTTGCAATACAAGCATAAATCCTAAGGTTGGAAAGGACAATATCTGCTAGATTCCACATGGGTTTTCCCAACCGTATATTCTTAGTGTGTGAATCCAGAAGCTTGGCCGTATGGGATCCCCCTTACAGTGCACTCACTTCTCAGGCCAACCAAGCTTCCAACCCCCATGAAACTCCCATGGAAGATTGATCACCTTTACTAAAAACTGTGAAGATGTGGATGCCTTCACACCGACCGGTGTTGTGCTAGAAAATAGAAGGATTTTAAAAACTACACAAAAGTTTTTAGTTCGGGACCCCCGTTCGAGTGGCCATACGTGGGGCACAAGATTAAGCTTCGTCTAGGAGGCACTCCACCCTAAAGAGGTTATGTTCAATAGGGTTTTGGGGAGTACTACTTGGTCTGTATGACACATCCACACTCCTAATCCTAGGCTTTCCCTTAGTATTCATATTTATATACCAGGCGGGGGTAGCTTGGCCAAAAAGCTCTATTGTCGATCCGAGTCACCTTGGGGTGAGTAATTTTTCCCACCAAGGCAGACCCAAGTTCTAAATTCAATAATCGTTTCTCTTGCACCTAGGATTGCACAAGTGCGCAAGGGGAGAGGATACTTCGATTATTGAATCAGGGTGACACATAAAATAGATGGGTCTGACTTTTTGATCACCTAGTTTGAACAAGGTGAGAGCATAATCACCTACCACCTTCAAGCACAACAAACAATGTTCATTGAACCCCTAGTTAAGCCGATGTGTGGAAAAACAATTGTTCATTTTTAATGCACCAATTGAAGTGTTTTATAATCTAAAAAATAACTGGTTTCAAAATAATGTCTTCGGTGAATGTCTTGCATCACAATCTCATTAGTAGTTTCATGCCTCCTTTCTTTGACAAGCGTATGTTTTGATTTTCAATTCTCTGCCAAACGAATCTGCAAGAGAACCCAATATTATAAAATTAGACCCAAAACTAAAAGTAAACTAACATTATTCTAAATTTAAAATTAGAGTTTAACTTAAAAAATAAATCCAAACTAAGAACTAAAAGCTAAATCTAAGTTGAAATTTAAATCTAAAAATCTAAATCTAATTAAAGTTAAGATCTAATTTAAATTCAAAATTAATTTTAATTAAAATCTAATTAAAATCAAATTTAAAATCTCAACTAAAGACTCATTTAAAGTTAATTTAAAATTAATCTAAAATTAAAAAGTTATTCTAAAATAAAAATTAATCTACAAATTAAAACTAATCTAACTAAAAGTTAAAATCAAAATCAAAATCTAAAGTTAATTTAAATCTAAATTAAAGATAAGTCTAGACTAAAGTTAGTTTCAAATTAATTCTAAATTAAAATGAATTTAAATCTAATCTAAATTAAGATCTAATTTAAATCTAAATTTAAATTTACAATCTACATTAAAAAAAAAAACTCTAAAAAAAATCTAAACTACATATACTAAATTAAATTAGTAACTAAAATCTAAACTAAATTAAATTAGTTTAAAAAAAAAAAAATCTAACTAAATGGAAAATTAGAAACTAAATTAAAGCTAAATTAAAAAGTAAATAAATAAATGTAAACATTAAAAATCTAAATGAAATTAGAAAATAAAACTCTAAATGAAATTAGAAACTAAAATTCTAAACTAAGTTAAAAATAAGTCTAAAAATTAAATTAAAATTGATTTAAAATTAGATTAAAAACTAAATCAAAATTAATCTAAAAATTAAATCAAAATTAATCTTAAAATAAATTAAAATTAATCTAAAATTAAATTAAAATTAATCTAAAATTAAATTAAAACTAAAATTTAAAAACTAAAACTAAACTGAAAACTTAATTTAAAATCTTAAACAACATGCATGGAAAAATAGAAATGGAATTTTTTTTGTTTGTTGCAAACCAGAAAATATTAGACACCCAAATAAGATTTAAATTATGGCTTTTGACAAAGATGCATACATGAGAATGCTCACTGTAAACACAAAATACAACATTTTAAAAGCCTTCTAATGTTTCCAACATAAGATTTTTCAAAGCTTTGAAAAATAGTGCAGGGGTATGGTGATCACGTTATTTGATTCAAAGCTATTTTTTTAGAGATTTTATTTGTTGTAAATGAATTCTTTCACCTCAAAAACAATGCTTGGGGCATTCTTCATGACTAGAGGGCAATTTTAGAGATGTTTTGGGCATTTCAAACTATCCAGTAGTGAAAAAAACGTGGCAACAAAATTAAAAACGTGGCAGCAAAAAGAAAAACATGATTTTATTTGTTTCTCATGCTTCTACAACAAATTTGATACTGCTGAGATGGTTTCAAACAACCCAACAACAACAAAACATGAGACAACAATCAAAAATGAAGAATAATGAAGAAACAAAAAAATGATTGCTTGTTCATGTCGGGTTCACCATTTTTAGAGCCAAAAAAAAGCATGATTCTATGGAGTAAGAACCACCATTTCAGCCCACATCAATAGAGCCATTCTAATTAAAAAAAAACCAAAAATACAGATCTAAATTACAAAAACAAAACAATGCTTTTAAAAGAAATCAATCTCCATTGTCTCCCTATCACCAAGATCTTTATTCATGTATTTTATCTCAGATTTTATGAGCATAAAATGCAATAAAGAGACTATGGTAAATGAGAAATGAAATCAAGATGCAAAGATGATATAAGTATGTAAATTTGTGAGAGCTAAAATGAGAGGAAAATCCCATTTAAATAGGAGTTCTGTGACGATGGAGAGGGGTTGAAGATGAAATGTGGGATAAAAGATGTGGGAAAAGGAAATGCCATTATCCCACATTGTTGGGTTAAATATTATGGATGAGAATGAAAGTGATAAAGGGTTATTAGATAAAAATGTGCCTAAATGATTAAATATGAATAAAATGGTTAAAGATGCTTTACTAAAATGCAATATTTCATGAATGATTTATAAAAATGATATGATTAATATGCAAGTTATGATAATTAGTTTATTATGATAATCAATAATAATCAATGACTATGATAATTGATTTTTGAATGGAGATGAATATGAAACAATTATGGATGATAATTGATTTAATATGGAAATGATGTTTATGACTTATTATGCAAATGGATTATGAATGATTATGATTTGTTATGCATTATGAATGATCATGTGGTGATAATATTTTAATGATGTGATGATTTAATGAAATGCAATATGAGGTGGACGATATATGCAAGCGATGTGATTTAAATGATAATATAGTTTTATTATGAAATATCGGTGAATGATAATGCAAAATGATAATGCGACAGATGCAAACAATAATGAGATGTTTTAACGATTTGATGAAATGCATGAATAGAAAAAAGTATTTGAATGAGTTGATCATTTTAATCAATAGAAAAATTATGTGATGATTGCGAGGACAAATTTGAGTGTCTAGATTTCATGCTAAGAACACATTTTCATTCACTAAAGTTATTTGATATTTTCTCTAGTTCACTAACGTACATTGAATCTGTATGAGGAATCATAGCTTACTCTAAAGTTTCTTTTTGTTTTTATTTCCAAATTGTATGTATATATTTCTTATGTCTTAGTATTTAAAGACATGCATTTGCACTCATTTCATCATCTAGAAAACATTCTATCATATCCTTTTTCATCCTATATCATTTGATAAAAAATCAAGAAAAATTGGTAGAAGAATATTTTGTTTAGTGCACCAAAAAGACCAATATTTACTTAAAAATTATTATCTAAGACATTTATAGATAGCTTGTTACTTACCAATAGGGTTTGACTTAGGATAACTTGTACTTTTGCGATCTAGTAGCCCTTTAAATATATTATTAAATATCATTATCCTTTAACTAGAGAAAATATTTGTTGCGAGCAAGAGGTTAAAAGGTCTAGTCTCCTCCTCATCCTCGTGGTATTGAAGGATGTGTCATGCCAGCATCACCAGTCATGTGAAAAAGTTTACCAGGCACACTGCAGTTTATAGGGGGGCTACCCAATTCCCGCAATCTAAAAAACCTAGAGAAAATATCAAATAGATTTAGTCAACTAGAGAGAAAAGGCATGCAAATTAAAGGATCAATTTGTAGCCCACAAACTAGATCCAAAAAATTGACATTGAAAAGGATATAAATATTTTGTAGAATTAGAGGAAAAAAACTAAAATAAAGGATTCACATTTAGTCAAAAAATAGATCAATTTCAATGCCACATTAGTTTCATTATTTTTCATTGAGCCTAGAGCTAAGTACATCTATCAAATACATCTAATTTCATATCTTATATTTATTAATAAATAAATTTCTCTTACAACTACCATTAATAAATCTAGGTTGATTTATGTATATATGTATGCATCTTATTAAATTATCCAAGATTAAATGTAGGGAAGGTTTATTTACCTTCACATTATCAAATCTTTGAAATCACACACATGGATATATCCCTATTTTGAAATTTGAAATTTGAAATTTTACCATTCCTAAACATAAAAATCCCCAAAATTTATTGTTTCTCATTGGCTCACATGCCAAAACATTTTGAATAGGTCATCTAGGGTTTTTTTATTAAAGATAGCCCCTAGGATAATAAAAATATTTTAGAAAACATCTTAAACATCTATGAATCATTCAAACGTCATTCAAAGTAGCTAGCACTACATTCACATCATTCATTTGATAGATATTACACTATACACATTATGAATTTATTTTTCTTGCATGTTTTGAATATTGTGAAATCAAAAAAGAAGTTTAATTAGGAGCTAAGGAAGATTTTCACTTTAATCCTCACACAATATAACCTAAAGGTGTTTTTCAATGCTACATTGGTCCAAAGAATATATCATTCACAATTACATAGGTTTGAAGAATTTGTGACAACCTAGGATATAATATTAGTGACTCAAATAGAACCACACTACATCAAATGGGACTATATATAATAACTTCTTAATATAGAGTAGAGATCAAAGGTATATTTTCTATAGAGTTTGTAATAGATTTACAATTCCAAAATATAAAATTTAATGATTGATTACAACTAAGCACTTTCTCACCTTTTATTTACATTTATTAGTCTTAACTCAATTTTTACTAATGATTTATTATAATATTTGTTGATCATCAAAGCTTGCACCTCTCTGATAGTCTTATGGGAAATTCAAGGAGCGGGGGAATAATATGTGCCTCACTAAATACCTCTGGGATTTTTATAGAAAGACAACTCTTCTTCGAGTTTAGGAAAAAAGGTAGAAAGAAATGTAAACAAAACAACATGAAAGTGGTGATATGCCAATGCTTTTACAACATTTCAAAACCCAAGTTCTTTTCTATGAATGACATGATAGATACAAAATGCCACATACCTTCATTGTTGGGAAGAGAACGGGAAACAGAGGCTAGATACAAACACAGTGCAATCATTCAATCCACCCATAGGAAGTGTGCATTAAGATCTAACCAAGCATAGAAGTTCCAAAATTCAATAGGAAAACATTCAAAAGCCACATAAACTCTTTCTCTTGATACAACATAACATGAAGAAATGATAACCTGCAAAGAAAACAGAGAAGTCCAATGACATAATCTAGTTTCTACAAATTATAACTTTATTATGTATAGATACAACATGGAAATTTAATAATCAAACTATTCAGATTAAGCTAGACACAGTGTTCCATTTTGGATGAAGATATAAAGAAGGAAATAAGATATAAAAAAGGAAATATTGATAGAGGCCATATCATGCATAGTCTCAAGTATTTCTCCCAAATAACTCGTACTTTAAATATCAAATGAACTTAAAACAAAGGTGAGATTCCAATCCGACAATAGTTTGAGTAAATAAAAGATATAACATGCTAGAGTGAAACAGTGTTTTGTAAACTTTTTAAAGAAAATACTCCTATAACTTATGAAAACTAAATAATTTTTTTTTTAAAAGGAAAACTTCAGGAACCCTTTTAGCATGTTACTGCTTCCAAATTATGGCCACCAAGGAGAGAGAAACATCGAATTTTTTCAAAAGTAATGACTGCAAGTCGTCTACACCTGATAGCTTGAAATCTGATCCCAAATATTTTAATTAGGTCAATGCAATCCTACTCATAAACCTTCAACTACGACATTAATATCCTTTAGATATTTTAATAGGATTTCCCCTCACAAATTCTTAGATCCTAGAAAACAACCTGGAAAAGGTCTTGTCAACTAGTCAGTGGCTTTGGTGGCACTGACTCACATCCTTTCTTTCAAAAGTAAGTCAATGTGTGCTTTGACTAACTCTGAATGAAGACTCCCTAAGGTACAAAATTTCTACAAAAAAGAGATGACATATTGAGCAGGCGGATCATCTTAGATTTTTGAGAATTTCTTTTGAAAAATCATTCATTAGGCCAACACATGGTTTGACTCATAGCCGAGAGGAAAGCGATCGAAAAGACGTGCACAACCACCACATGGTGCATTATGCACCCATCAAAAACATAACCTTCACACACAAGTCTTCCCAAAGCCAAAAATAAAAATACTAAGGAAAAAAAACTCTTCATAGTTCTAGCGAATCACAGTGGGCTTCACTTGTGAAGGCACAAACCTAGGCCTCTCATTATTCTTGGAGTTTAAGGAAAGTGGAGTGAAACATTTCCCTATCTACATCAGTCAATCAAGAAAGACTACAAAAGGCCTTATATGTCTGATCCAACTCGAAGACTTCTTTGAAAGAAAAAATCCCCACCTTGTTGAAACAACTCCTAGATGATAATATAGATGAGAAATCTGAAGAAAATCACTCTTAACGTCTTCCATAGTGGGTGTAGTGCCTAACTCTGTAAGATCTATTGAAGTCTGAACCTTATTCCTGACCTCTTCTATAATCTTCTCAAATGATAACAAATCACCATTTTTTGAAAGGAAGGGAGGTAATCTGAAGCTGTACAGGACACCAAAATCCTTCTTGATTTTGTCGACCCTTTTTTTTAAAACCGCCTGGCTAGCCTTACTTTTTGCCACTACTTTATGACAATGGGAAAATTCATTTTATTTACTAGAGGTAGCTCTCTAATCTAGAATTCCTGCATTTCTCATAGCCTCATCTATTGCCACACATAACTTGGAAATCAAACTCTGAGACTTGGCCACTTAGGGAGCATATTCCTGTAGAATTTGGTCGGCCAATGGGCCAACCCTTTTGTTTATCTCCTAAGAATCCCTTAAAAACTGTAAGGCTAGTTTTATAATAGTGAGCACAATAATGATTCATTCCCAATAGGTGGATACCAACCTTATTTTTACTAGAAGGGTCACAAAAATTTGCGCAGCTGCTAGCTCTTCATGTAGCTGAGCTTCTTTTGCCTTCATTCTCTCCTCCATTTTATCTCTTTTATCAAGAGCATTCACTAGTTTGAAAACTAAATTTGAGCTCTCAATCACGAGTGTGCAAAGAAAACTCGACTTCTTTCTTTTCACCTCTTAGCTTTTCGGCTTCCTCTTGGACCTTTTGCAAATTGTTAGAGGCTTGAGATCGGACACCATCCAAATCCTTCTTGATGCTTTCCTAAACACGTTGATTCTCTGCATTTGATTGGTGCTCAACTGCGAGTTCACCCTTTAATCTATCAATTTCGGCATACAACTGAATCCAGTCATTTTGAAGCTCTGCAAGAGATCCCGTTGCTTCCTCATACTGATATTGTATATGCATTATGTGGTTCATTTCAGCATTTCAGGCGTTGAGTTCTAACTGGGGCCAATTTATTGTTTCCGTTACATTCACCAATTTAACTACGTGTTTCCTTAAATTCTGATCTAGCCTTTCATAATTCGTATACACTACCTTATGAGTGGTCTTGGCTAGATCTACCTTGTCACATGGGTGAATTTCATTTAAATCCAAACCCACTGCCCTGATGTCATAAAATTCCATTTGCATCTTTCCTTCGATTGGGATGCGAGTGGCTTCATGGTAGTGATCCACAGAGAATTTTTTCTTCATTGAAATAGGTTTGAATCTTCTTGGAAACTGGTAGCTCAAAATTCTTCATCCTCCATTTTTGCTTCCTGGCTTGTTGGGCCCACTTAGTCACATCAAAATGCTTTTGAAGAGTTTGCGGGGAGTCAATACTTTGTGCAGCAAGAGAAGCACTAGGGGAAGACTGGAAAGAGTAATGAAAGGGGAGACCTTATATGTATGAGCATGTGGGGAGGTGAATGGAAGAGTAATCATTGAAAATGGTGAGATGCCAAATTGAGATTGGGCACCAGAAGGACCAGTTAGGGTAAAAAGAGAAGGAGATAGAATGAGCGACTTCTATCCAAATGCAGACTGACTTGGGGTAATGGCTAACATTGATGGTTTGGATTTTTTGATAGGCACGTTGGATAAGGCGATCAAAGAGTCAATAGTAGTTGAAGCAGATACTGTTTTCTTAGCATGCGGGGGTACATCACTTGGTGTGTTGAAAATGGCAAGGGGCTCATTCAAAACCAAAAGTTTAGGGTATGTGGGTAGATGATTCTTTTCAATGGGTAGAGGCAAAGGATTGATTGAAAATGTAGAAGTAGGAAGAAGAGGGGGAGCGAGACTTACCTGGACCGTGATTGTCTAAAAATTCTACAAAGCAGACTCTACCTCTTCTTCATTTATGATGGCTACATTGGGTGTGTCCAGTTCTTGGACTCACTTTTTCTTCATTCGACCTAAACTGGAGCCTCCCGATCCCTTAGCGGATGATCCCACCAAAGCTTGGTCCTCTTGTTCTACAACTGATTCTCTTTAGGACAGTCAAATTCTCTTCCCCTTACTTCAGACACTGGTGGAGGATGCAACTTGTGAGTCATTTTTCTTAGATCTTCTCCCTCTGTTGGACTCCTATGGTTGGGAGGTATGAAGGGGAAGTTACTCTTTTGTTATCTCATGAATGGACTCTGGGTTCTTTTGTCAAAATCAACCTCTCAGTCATAAATTTCCTTGAACTATTCATCATATGGATGGAACTCCCCGAACAACTTATATCTACCTCCCATCTCTTGTCAAAACCTCTAGAAATCCATTATCTTCCTTTCCGACCACCCTTGCCGCTTCATTTGATTGTTGATCATTTTACCTATTGGAAGGTCCCTCTGATATTTTTCTTTCAGTGTATAAAAACTTAGCCACCTTGGCCTTTTGGTTGGTATGAGGTCTAGGTTGATGTATATTTTTGGCTTCTCCTAAGTCATATTTTTCTTGGACTCCACATAGTCTTGCTTCTCATGTTTGAGAGGGAATTTTTTTTCCAGATTGTAATCCCATGTGTCGTAGATAAGGACTAAGCCTAGGGCCACCAAAAGATTAGTAAACTCCCTTCGTGCTTCCTACTTCTCCAGTATCACCTTACTGTTCACAATACAAAGGGGAAGCAAATATAGCTTTATTTTGTTCCTTCTCCTGATGTAAGTGTTGCCGACAAGAGTTGCCTGATGACATGCCTCCAATGTGAAAACCATATCCATCAAAAACATGGGGAGTTAGAAAGGCTCTTCGATGAAACCATGGTATATAATAAATGTCAAATCCTCCCTGAAGAAATAATCCACTACACTCAATGAATTTTTGATCCATTTTTCAGCCTCAGGGGACAAACGACCTATCAGACGCAACAATAGCTCTTGAAGCACTATATCAAAAAGTGATTCACAAACTAGTAATAATTACATATTTTTTACAGCACATAGGTCCATACAGAAATTGACTGACCTAAACCCTCTTTATCAAACCTAGAGACTAGCAATTGTCTCTCTAGAAACCTGAAATTCTAATGCAGAATTAAGTGAACCAAGAAAGAAGAATACTTGAATTTAGACGCAGTTTTATAATTCTTTAGCTGCATCACCATATTTGTAGCTACTACATTGATAACGTCAAAGTATCTCTAACGCCTTTCTCATTTGAGTATGAAATCCAAAGCCATCTAGAAAGCGTTGACCTCTTCATTGTCGTCTAGGCTGAAAATCCAAGCCAACATTGAGAAAAGATCTTGTGTTGTTTTTGAACTTTCTAAGTGCCAAAGGAAAAGTAAATCGACCTCTCGAAAAATTCTCTCCTATCTCGTCCAAGTAGAAAATTTCTCTTTCATTTTCTTCTTCCCATAAATCTCCATATATTCCTCACTGAATGGCTCAACATGTTAGTTGGGAGGGATACACAACATATCCCATATACTTGCAGCAAAAATCATGACCTTGATCCTGTTGCATGTTATGGTTCCAATCTCTCCGTCGAGCCTTCTGGAACATGCATCCACTAGCTCTAGGCATGAGTGTACAATAGGTAACATAAATATTAGCAAACCACAATTCCAAAGTCGAGAGGCAAAACCCTCATATGCACCATATTCTTTCATTCTTTGAAATGCTCCCTCTTTAAGGTTTTTAGGGTTTTTCGCCAATTTTGGATAAAAAATGTTGTCGGTTGTTGGATGTTGTGGCTGAATTATTGATATTTGGTTGTCATTGATGTCAAAACTATTAGCATTGATGATTGTTAAGGCTGTACATATCGAGGGTATTGAGAAAATTGTAATAAATACATTACAGGCAACTAGTGGAGCTGAGAAGGTTAGAATGTTGGAAAATTTTGTACATTGAAGATCTGAAGGCGTGCATCAAAGGGTTTGTCTTTGAGCCTATCTAGTGTGTTTTTTCTAAGTTTCAGTGGTACGCATCGAGAATCAAGGAAGTTATGAAGTTTTGCGTCCCTACAGTTATTCAACTACTATAGCAAGTGTTCTGGAAGATAAGATTGCAAATCTGGTAAATTGGATTGTTGCATATGTTTTTGTGATGTTCAAAGATGTTTCTAGATCATTCTGTATCAGTTTGGTACATCTACATTGGCTGACATGTTCGTGATTGAAGATTTTTCATTGTATGCTTGAAGTTTTCATGTTCTTGGCCGACATGATGGTGGTAACATATTGTGGATCTTTATTGATTAATCTTTTATTGTTTGGCATGTTCGAGGATATTGTTTTGGGTCCTCACTATGTTGTGACCGACTTGTGTTGGTGCACATTAATATTTATTCATGTATTGAGGCTAACAATTGTAATTCATTCTTTATTTTAGGCCGATAGAGTTGTTGATGTAAATCCATGTGGCAGATATATAAGAGTGATTGTTTACTCATTTATAACTGTGCTCAAGGTATGATCAGTGTGTGCAAGTGTTGTACATGTGTGAATAAAGGTCAAATCATTCAAGAGCAGAGCAAAGTGCAAAAGAGATTGAGCAGAGTGTGGAAGAGTGTGTAGAATTTTTTGTGTGTCTAATTAGAACTATAATCAAGCTTTTCTTGAAGCTAATTTCTCAGTTCAAACTCATTAGATGGATTTAATCTGATTATTTTATGTAAGGTAGTGAGCCTTCCTCTAAGCAGTGAGATCTAGGCAATGTTCCTGAATGCAAGTGCATTCTCTATTCATTATTCATTATACTTCTAACAGCGTATAATCTTGTGGACTAACATCCACTATGGTTTTTCCCCTAATAGGGTTTCCATGTATAAAATCTTGGTGTTCATGTGTCTCTGATGTGTTATTGATTTATGCTTGCATTTTTAATTATCAAATCTAGGATTTAAGGTTGATTAATGTTGAATAAGCTTGATTTTGGTAACAAATAATTCACCCTCCTCTCAGTTATCTCTTCTTGTTTTTCCAACAATTGGTATTAGAGCTAGTTCCTCTAAAGAGAAAATTTAACAACTTGACATGATCCGAGATGGCATCTTACAAGAAGGATAGTCCTAGATTTGATGGAGCTAACTACTCTTTGTGGAAGGTTAGAATGGAATGTCACTTGAAGTGCATTGGTGATCCTTTCTGGAAGATCACAAAGAATGCATATAATATTCCTAAGAATGGTCAATCTACTGTTGATGAAATCAAAGAAGCTAAGACAAATACCAAGGCTATTGAAGCTTTGTTGAGTGCTTTGAAAAATTATGAAATGTCAAATGTGATAGGTCTGATAACTGCTCACGAGATTTGGGAAAAGATAGAGATACTATATGAGAGAGATCCATTAGTGAAGAGTGCTAATCTACAGAGTCTAAAAGGCAAATGGGAAGATATGAAGATGAGTGAAGATGAGAACATCCATAGATTTTCTCAAAAATTAAATGAACAGGTGATGAGTATTAGATGTGCCAGTGGATTCTTGTATGAAGAATAAATAGTGGCTAATATACTTAGATATGTGCCTCTTTCCTACAAATCAAAGGATCATTCTATTGATGAACTCAACACAATAACAAATATAACAAGAGACATGTTGATTGGGAAAATTGCAGCTTTTGAGCTGAGTGAATTTGGTGAGTCTACACCCAAGAAAAAATTTGCATTCAAAGCTACTGTATCCAAGAGAAGCAAGCAGAGATATGATTTGGGAGAGAGTTCCAAGAAGTCATTCAAGTACGAAGATGAAATGAAGCATATTGAAGATGAAGAAAGAGAAATAGAAGAATTGGAAGCATTGATTGTGAAAAGAGAAGCCAAAGGTCACAGTAAGTACAAAGGAAAGCTACCTATTAAATTTTTTTCTTGTAGTAAAATAGGTCATTTTACATCAAGGTGTCCAGAAAGAACTCCTAAGTACAAGCCTGATAAGTCTAGATTTCAAAAGAAATGCTACTTTTTTGAAGAAGGTGTTACTGATGAAGAATCTGATAAAGAAAATGCAAAAGAAGATGAATGAATATTTATTGCTATCAAAGAAAATGGCTAGATGTCTATTGAATCTAATAGTAATGTGACCATTGAGAAAAATATTGCAACATAAAATGAAGAAAAGGATGAGTGGATAATTGATAGTGGATGCTCACATCATATGACTGGTGATAAAAGCAAGTTTGTAAGCTTAGAAGACTATGATGGTGGTGGTGTAAGATTTGGAGACAACACTTCTAGTGTGATTCATGGCAGAGGCACTATGTCCTTTGGTGGTAAGCATAATAATGATAATGTTATTTATGTAGAAGGCCTAAAGCATAACTTGTTGAGTGTTGGACAGATGGTAGAAAAAGGTTACAATATTTAGTTCAAAAATGGTAAATGTAGGATAAGGGGAACTTCAAGAAATGTGATTTCTTCAGGAACAAATACAAGAGGTAACATATTTCACTTAAGTGTTGCTAGTGAAAGTTGTTTGATTGCTCAAATTGATGTAAGCTGGCTATGGCATAGGAGGTTGTTTCATGTTAACTTTGATAACATTGTCAAGATAAGATCTTCTCAAGCAGTCAAAGATCTACCTAAGATAGTGAAGCCTACTAACACTATGTGCAAGGAATGTCAGATGGGAAAACAGACTAGAAACTCCTTCCAGAGAAAATAATATAGCTCTAATGGATTGCTGGAATTGATACAAATTGATCTCTATGGTCCCTCCAGAATCAAAAGTCTTCAAGGTGAAAGGTATTTCATGTTGATCATTGATGATTACTCTAGGATGATATGGGTTGCTTTCTTAAGAGAAAAACATGAAGCACTTGAAAATTTCAAATCCTTTAAAGCTATGGCAGAGAATAAGACAGGTCAAAAGATTAAATGCTTAAGGTCAGACAGAGGCGGAAAATTTACTTCACGGGAATTCAATTCTTTATGTGAAGAGCATGGAACCCAAAGATAACTTTCTGCTCCCCAGAACCCTCAACAAAATGGAGTTGTTGAAAGGAAGAACAAAACCATTCTAGACACTGCTAGAACCATGATGCTGGAAGCTAATGTGCCTCATTTCTACTAGAGATAAGCTATAAGCACTGATGTGTACACCATCAACCGAGATTTCAACAGTAATTCTAGTAAGACCCCTTTTGAGATATGGTTTGGTTCTAAGCCTGCAGTCAAGTACTTCAAATTTTTTGGAAGTAAATGCTACATCAAAAGAGATGACGATATAGGAAAATTTGTGGCTAGAAGCGATGAAGGTATCTTTCTAGGTTAGTCTACTAAGAGCAAAGCCTACCGATGTTTTAATAATAGGTTGAAGACGAAGGTAGAAAGTTCTTATGTCAAAGTTGATGAAGATATTGATAGACCATCTAGATGTGGTGGATATGATTCAAATGATCAATATGAGATTGTTAACAATGGGAATGATGTTCAGACACAAAATCAACTTCAAATTGTTCCAGTGAACCAAGGGAATCAAGAGGCAGAGACTAGCAGAAGTGTAGAAGAAAGAGCACAAGAACAAGAAGTTACATAATATCCTAAAACTCCCAAGTATGTAAGGAAAAATCACTCCGATAGTCAGATCTTAGGAGATAAGAGCAAAGGTGTGCAAACCAGAAGAAGAATTCTAGAACTTAATATTGTCTAATTTCCAAAATTGAGCCTAGCAATATCAATGAAGCATGCAAAGATGAATATTGGATGGAAGCCATGAAAGAAGAACTAGTGCATATAGAGAAGAATGATACATGGGATCTTGTTCCTAGACCCAATAACAAAAATGTGATTGGAACCAAATGGGTGTTTCAGAATAAATTGAATGAACAAGGTGAAGTGGTCAGAAACAAAGCAAGACTTGTTTGCAAAGGATACTCACAGATGGAAGGTATTGACTTTGAAGAAATTTTTTCCCAAGTTGCTAGAATAGAAGTTGTAAGATTATTTCTTGCTTATGTTGCTTTCAAGATTAAAAAGTCTATCAGATGGATGCAAAGTCAACATTCCTAAATGGTGAATTAGAATAAGTCTATGTTAAACAAAAAAATGGATTTCAACTGACTGACAAAGAAAACATGGTATGCCGATTGAAGAAAGCTCTATATGGACTTAATAAAGCTCCTAGGGCTTGGTATGCTAGATTGGATAAATACTTATTGAAGCTTGGATTTAGTAAAAGTACTACTGGTAGAAATTTGTATTCCAGGTTGATTTAGAATAAATAATTAATCATTGAAGTCTTTGTTGATGATATTATTTTTGAAGGTGATGATGATTTGTGTATGAAGTTTGCTGATGAAATGAAAAGTGAATTTGAAATGTCAATGCTAGGAGAGCTGAAATTCTTTTTAGGATTGCAAATAACTCAGTTAGATGATGGAATTTTAGTATCTCAGTCAAAATATGTAAAAAAATTACTAAAAAAGTATGACATGGAAGATTCAAAGCCACTTGGTACACCAATGGTGATTGGATGCAAACTTACATAGAATGATGATTCTCCTAAAGAAAATAAAACATGATACATCTTAATGATTGGAGAATTAATCTACTAAACTCAGACAAGGTCAGATATAATGAATGCAATATGCATGGTTGCTAGATATCAAGCTGACCCAAAAGAATCTCATGTAATTGTTGTGAAAAAAATCTTCAAATACCTAAGAGGAACAATTGAATTTGGTCTATGGTAACCCAAGGATGATGATCTTATCCTAAGTGATTTCACTGATGAAAATAGGGTAGGAGATGTGGATGACAGGAAGAGTACCAGTGGTGGTGCATTATTCTTAGGGAAGAAGTTGGTTGGTTGGCTTAAGAAAATGTAGAATTCAGTTTCCTTATCTACTGCTGAGGCATAATACATTGTTGTTGCAAATAACTGTGCTCAAGTATTGTGGATGAAGCAGATGTTGAGAGATGTCAAAATTGAGTATCTCAGAGGCAAGTTAGGGGTGATTTCCCCTCCTAATCAGAACTAAGTGATGCAAGTTTTTGCATTAGTTTGTGGATTCATAGCCATATCTTATTCCATAATGATGTTGTGGTGGCTGCTACTCAAGGGGAGTAGTTAGATGTGCTTAATATGTGGTTCAAAGCTTGTGTACCTTTTCCATTGATATCAAAGGGGGAGAAGTATAATGTAAAAAACCTTGAATAAGAAGAAATGTAATGTGAATATTAATGTAACATCTAAGGGGGAGAATTGAAGAAGAGTGAGCTGTGTTGATGGTATATTATTTTTCACATCATGTGTTGCCATCAATTCCCAATAGTGATATTGTTGGATGTTGTGGTTGCATTTCTAATATGTGGTTGTCATTGATGTCAACACTATTAGCATTGATGATGCTTAAGGCTGTATATATCAAGGATATTGAGAAAATTGTAATAAATACATTGCAGGAAGCTAGTGGAGTTGAAAAGGTCAAAATGTTGGAAAGTTTTATACATTGAAGATCTGAAGGCGCACATCAAAGGGTTTTTTTTAAGCCTATCTAGTGTGTTGTCCAAAATTTATAGTTGTACACATCAAGAATAAAGGAAGTTATGAAGTTTTGTGTCCCTACAATTATTCAACTATTGTAGCAGGTGTTTCAGGAAGATAAGATTGCAAGTCTGGTAAATTGCTTAGTTGTGTATGTAGTTGTGATGTTCAAAGATGTTTCTAGATTGTGCTCTATCAGTTTGGTATGTTCACATTGGTTAACATGTTCATGATTGAAGATTTTTCATTGTACACTTCACTATGTTGTGACTGACTTGTGTTGGTGTGCATTAATATTTATTCATGTATTAAGGCCGATAGTTGTAATTCATTCTTTATTTTAGGTCGACAGAGTTGTTGATGTAAATCCATGTGGTGGATATATAAGAGTGATTGTTTACTCATTTACAAGTGTGCTCAATGTATGTTCGGTGTGTGCAAGTGTTTTACATGTGTGAATAAAAGTTAAATCATTCAAGAGCATAGAAGAGTGTGAAAGAGATTGAGTAGAGTGTGTAGAAGTTTTTGTGTGCCTAATCAAAACTATAATCAAGCTTTTGTAGAAGCTAATTTCTTAGTTCAAACTCATCAGATGGATTTAATATGATTATTGTATGTAAGGAAATGAGCCTTCCTCTAAGAAGTGAGTTATAGGTAGTGTGTCTGAATGCAAGTGCATTCCCTATTCATTCTTCATTATACTTCTAATAGGGTATAATCTTGTGGACTAACATCCACCGTGGTTTTTCCCCTAACAAGGTTTTCACATATAAAATATTGGTGTTCATGTGTCTCTGATGTGTTATTGATTTATGCTTGCACTGTTAATTATCAAATTTAAGATTTAAGGTTGATTAATGTTGAATAAGGTTGATTTTGGTAAAACTGATTCACCCCCCTCTCAGTTGTCTCTTCTTTTTTTGCCAACAATCAACAACATCTCGCACTGCCTCCCTAGGAACACTTTTGTCTACTAGCACCCTTTTACAAAAATTGAATGGTCGATTTTCAGGAACTAGGGCATTAGAAAATGATTTTTGCCCAAAGATATTAGTGAAACCAGGCATTTTCGATGTAGACTCGATTCTCCTACTATTCGTTGATGGTTCCACCATGGCTTCTTTGAAAGTTGCAGAGAGTTTTTCAATGAAACGACCACTTTCCTTTTGTATCTTTGGAAATATCTACTTTTTGGTGTAATTAATTCCCTTAGCAATTACATCCAATTAAGGCTATTTTGTTACTATTGGTCCATTAAATGCTGCCAATGAGGTGATATGTGTAGGTTGGAGATTCGTACAAACCTCAAGAATACCAAGAACTCTGCAAAGATGGAATTATTACATTCCTTTCACTGCCTCTCTTTACAATTAAGCTCGTTGTCTTGGGAAGAGTGTCTTTAGTTATGTCAATCCTTCTTAGGCAATATGAATTACCTTTGAAAAGATGCGCTCATTAATTTGTTAGATATTAGCGTGTTAATCCATGTCTTTTCACTTATGCAAGCTAGATGATGCTGAAGATGGCAAAGGAAACACGTCAACGATCGACCTATGTGAGCATTTACTTCCAATGCCCAAAAATTAATTTTTAAATATGTGTAGGATCATGATGGGCCAAAAAGTGGCAATATCTAAGTGATATGATGGCCCATGTGGCTGGCGACTTTTTTTTTATGAAAATTTGATGAAATGAAAAGGGTTTTTAAAGGATATTCTTATCTTTCCACCAATATAAATTATTCTTTACTTTCAATTTAATAAATAATTATTATTCATTTTCTATTTGAATTATGACTAAAGTCCCGATTGATAGGTTGATTGAAAAAAATCTATAGCTTTTAAACGGTATCACATTTTTTGAATCCAAAACATGTGTCACATTCTATGCTTCACATACTATAGGATTAAAAAAAATAAATTGAATTTCATGAAGTTTTAACCAAGTTAAGGTGGTCAAACATACAAGTTTTTATATTTTTTAAAATTTGTAATAAAAAAATCATAATTAATTATTTACTTGGAAAAAATTTATAAAAATATATGCATCACATCGTGACATGAGTCCCCTACTTATATCTAAAATATTATAAAAAAATATTATCTTTTTATTGTGGTTAGGGTGGTCAGACAGACACCTACTTCTTATTTTTTCCTTGAAATTTAAGTACTACTACATTGAAATTTCAATTTTTCACCAAATAGATTTTTTATTTTTTAAAATAAACCTAGTAGTTTAGAAACTAAATTGAGTTTTCTACAAATTCTATTCTTACATATTTTTGAAATAATATAGATAACTTATTCAAATTTTTACGTCAAGTTGCCTAACTTTGATTTTCTGAATTTTATTGCCACTTAAGGACCTGTTTTTTCCATGATGATCCTACACATACCCAAACCTTAATTATGTCAGATTCTTCGGATGATTTATTCTCTGTTCACCAGCTGTTTTGATATTTTCCCATTGCCATCCGACCAGAAATAGACCTTCTACTATTTGGGTCACCGACACCTCTTTTCTATAAATAGTTATGCCACCTTAAGGCAATATTCATTAAAAAATTAAGCCTTCTGAGTTTAGCCAACCTTTTCTTCATTTCCATATCATTTTTTTCTTTGTTGCTTTAGTTGGATGTCTGGCGGCCTAGGCACTCTTGTTCATCTACTTCCAGGATGGCCACAATATGCCTTCACTGGGGAATTTACTGCTGAAAAAATCAAGCCCCTGGTAAAGAGGTGTGATCGGCTTGGGGTAATTGAATTTCGTTGGGTCATCAGCACAAACTTCATTGAGGATGAAAACTAGATGAGGAGAAATTACAATGTCCTATCTTGCTTCGTGGCCTCCCTCTTGGAACTGGATATCACCAAACCTCAAATAGTGGAGTTATGTCACCAAATTTTTGATGCCTCCCTATTGGAAGGCCTTGATGAGATTGTGCAAGTTTCCATCCTAGGTGTCGGAATCCCCAATGTGATTGACCTTCGTTGATACATTGATTGTGCCATGGATGTGCCCTAGCTACCCTTTTTGAGTGAATTTCGCACCATGGACCTCAATAATCACCACACTCTATCTCTACCTATAGCTAGCTACTTCCTTCAAGAGTGTGGCATGGAGGTTGTTCCTAGGTTGAACTTCAAGAAGCATTTTGAGCTTCTGGCGTACAATCATGGGGACTAGGGCTGAGGTTCGTGTGCCATGTGTTGTGTGTTGTGTGCTCTCCATTTTCCTGTCAACGAAGAAGAAGAAGAAGAAAATACTACAGGAAACAGACCCATGTGATTATGGTTGGAGGCCTACCCTTTTTGATTTTTTGTGAAAAGCCTCCATTTTGCTCCTTTTTACACCTTTTGCTCAAGAACCCTTTTTGGGTTTTGCTCAAGAGAGCTTTCTGTTAAAATTTGAGCCTCAAGTTACCTCATACTTGTAAATTTTGATGAATACATAATATAATATAATTTTTTCTTACTTCTTTTTTGTTCTTCATTTTCCTCCTAGCTTATTCTAAAACTTAAAACATATTTACAAAATTTTACAAATGGTACATATTTGTGAATTTTTTAAAGAATATCATACTTTAATGGAACAATTTTAGATAAATAACATTCATTGATATCTCTAAATAATTTCCCTCCATGGCTTCCAACTCGTATGCATTCTTTTCCTTGCATGTGCTAATTTCGAAGGGTCACTTCCATAGTGCTTTGAATTTGGTGTGATGCCTATTTTTGCAATACACTCATTATATTTTAACACTAGGCTTCCTTCTTGGAAATATGGGTCGGAAGTCTTCTCTTCAAACCATCATTTGACTTCCTGTTTGCGACCAATCACGGATCCAAAAGCCTTCTCTCTATCTTCTTCAAGCTTGAAGAGTTTTTCTATCCATACATCCATTCCACCGCTCTCCTATATTTCTAGGGCTTTTAGTAATTGTAGAGCGGGGAGTTCCATGGAAATAGGTAAAACTACCTTTTTCCCATACACTAATTCATAGGGAGACGTCTTTAGGATCTGCTTTGACATGATCCGGTCTACCCACAGAGTAGCCCATAGATGCTTGTGCCATTCTCTTTGTCGTTCAAACCTTATGCGCTTAATTAACCTAATTAGGTTTTTATTTGTTGACTTTGCCAACCCATTTCCTTGTGGGTAACAGTTTGATGAAGTCTTGAGGTAGATCCCATTCTTAATAGAAAAATATGACATCCTTGAAATTACAAAGGCCAGATCATTGTTGGATATGACAGTCTTTGGTAAACCAAATCTGGTCACCAACTCCTCGAGGAAGTTAACAATCTCGCCCTCTATAGCATTTTTTAGAGTGATGGCCTCTACCCACCTTGTGAAGTAATCACTTGCTGTAAGGATCCACTTGTGACCAACACTAGATATTAGGCACTACAACAATAAAAAGAAGAAATTAAAGAGATATTAGATAGTAGAGTTGGAAGGAGCACAAAGAATAGGTGTTATGAATAATATTTAATAAAATTGAAAGGAATACTTGAAGAGGACTTGTCTTGGACCTCAAAGGTTGAGGTAAATCATATTGGTTTCCCACTAGTCACTAGACAGTGATGGAATCACTTTCTAATCAACCTTCGATGTTTGATGTAGGAGCATCCCATTGTGTAGGATAAATCTTAAATCAACAAAAAAATATTTCATTTTAATTTTATTTTTCATTTTTAGGTTTTCATTACTTTCTACTCAACAATCATTGACTAAAAATCTATCACATTTCATCGTAGTTGCATATATAAGCTTGTAGTAGGACATGTATATATGTTCTAATGTGATCCTTCAATACCATATTTACTTCCCAAAAGTTTCATATTATCACTAAGGTGTCAATTGGTCTCTAAAAATTACTTGGATTGATAAATTCATACCTAGTATAAACTTAATGATCTGCAATAGCTTTCTAATTTTTTCACCAAATAAAGGAATGCATAAAAAGTACACTAGAACCAATATCATCCATGGTGTGCATTGCAAATTAATATCTATCATCACCACATTTGATTTGGGAGATTCAACTATACATCTAGTTGATTACAAATTACACATGACATTGAGCTTTGTGCCACCTTTTGGCTAACACCGTTTATTCTTATGATTGGGAGTAGATATACACACATATAGGAATTAGCAAAGAAAGTAGGATGAAGTTGAGCATAGCAATATATTGTAATATACTTTGAATAATTTAATTCTACATATTGTATTCAAATGGATGATGCAGAGTATATTGGAAGCCCACTACATTAGATTGTAATGTTGTTGTGACTATAATTAAATAGAGATTCATTGCTTATTGTTCCATTGAAGTGTTGTGAGCTTGATTATCTAGTTGAATGGTCATATAAATTTTCATTGGACACTCTAGCCATGACTATAATAGCTAACTTGGAATTAATTTGTATGACATGTTATGTCATGGTACTTAAATACATTCAATGTACAATTAATTCATCAACACCTAGAAAATAAAAGACCGAGGAAAAAAGAACAAATAGAGAACACTTCAATTTATAAAAAGATAAATGAATTGCATTTGTATATATCTAAGACATCTCAATGTTGGTGAATTTTATCTTCAATATTTATTATTATTAATCTAGTTAACCATGGGGGTTGACTTAAGAGAACACACTCACCTATTGAGTTAGCAATCTCCCTAAAGATGTTCTCAAACAACACCTTGTCAAATTCATGTAACAAAATGACACAAGTAAAAATCATTCTCATGTGTTTGATAATTTTTTACATGTTAGATTAAGTTCCTAGTAATTTAGATCAAACCCTTAGCACTTAAAGTTGATCTACAAATTCTTTTGTGCCCATTCATATTCTAAGATAGTTATTAATACAAATAATTTTATAGCAATAACAAAACAATGTAAAATACCATCAACATGTTTTTTCCATCATCAACTTTAATGTTAAATATACCTAACACTAACATTTAATTTATCTATTCTAATTCTTATCAATTTAAATTAATTTATACTTAATTAATTATATATATTTGATTAAATTAAATTATTCATATAAAATATTTTATTTTCTTTACTATCATTGATTAGAACGAGATATCTATTTGTAAAGAAATGGGAGTTTATTTTTTCTACACATAAAAGATAGATTTGTGGTTTAGGTAAACTCCACACGTATCATGCTTCTTATTTCTACTATTTCATTTAATGTAAATAAATATGCTATTTACAATTTAAAAAGATTTGTGGTTTTGGCCTACGTTAGTGTATTGAGTATATTTCTTGTCATATGCTTAGATGCTCTTTCATTATTATTGATATTTTGAAAAAAAAATTTGTCTTTCAAGTGGCATGAAGAAAATGGGTCAAAGAATATAGCCATCAAAATGCTTCCTTTTCTCCGGCATAGCTTATCATGTGTAATTAACAAAAAACATTAACGAAGAAACATGTGGGCCAGGTTTCAGTCTAAGATGCTCATTCCTTTTAAACACAAATTTATGCTTACTTTCCTCTTTGTTCTTTTGTGCGCTCCTTTCACCTAATTATTATATGGACTCAAATCTCAACCTCGCATTCCACAATTATACACACAAAATTCCAAAACTATGCTTATATATAGAATTGCACTAAATTAGTAAATGGGCATTTTTAATATACTTTATATATGTATGCCAAATGTGCAAAAATAGTTATAATGCGAGTAAGTCTTTGGAAGGAAATAAACAAATCCTTATTTTAGGATGATGTGGTAAGTTATATAATGTTTACAAATTAATTCAATTTATGAGTTGAGATAATAATTAAGATATAAGTATGTTTTTCAAAATAATAAGAAGGGATTGAGGATTAGTTTTGTGTATAGTTTGGAGGTTTTTAATTGAATATTATATTTTTGTGATCAAATTAGATGATAGTAGGTTTTATCGGACAATTAAATGGATTGTATACTGTTAGAATACAAATACATGTTTGTGGAAATGAACCCTCTTCACATATTTGTGTCCATGGAAATCAATTATTCAGTTCAAGGTGTTAGGAGTTTGTTTATATCACTTTGTAGAATTTATCTACAAAATAGATGGTGTCTATGAACATCTTTGGGAGCTTTTAAGCAAGGATCTTCTTCTTTATCAAACTCCTAAGATCTTTTTTAATGGTGCTAGAACAAGGATTGAAGACAAAAAGCAATCATGTTATATACCCTATTTTATTGTTAAGTGTAGATACTAATGTAAATTGATAATGCAATGAATAACCTATTCTACTCTCTATGTGCTAATGCAAGACGGATAAAAGATTTCAAATGATCTTGGTGGATTAGCATTTTTTCCTTTTATACAAATTTGAATGTTTCACATTTAAGTCAATAAATAATTTTTAGTTTGGAAGAGATTGGCTTGGGAACGTGATTAAATTTGGATTAAAAAAATTTGGGATAGTTTTTACAACATGGATTTGAACCCATTTCCTTTATGCACTCATTAAATTGAATTGTGTAGATTAAGAAATAAGGTAGAGGATTAGGATCAATTCCTAAGGATGTGTGTAGATGTAATTAGGTTACACATAGGTAATTTATTAGCTTTGTATAGGAACATGTCAATCAAATCAAGCCAAAAATGTATACTACTAAAAGTTCTAGCTATGCACTTCTTATCATTACATTTTTCCCCTCTTTTACTTGCATGTGAATTAATATGAATATGAAAGTCAAAGTACAACAAGAAATTAGAATCAGCATGAAATTAAATATTTGAATACTCATAAAAAGGATACTAGTAAAGATGTTGATTTGGTACATTCTCCTTGTAATGACCACTCCATATTGAAACCTAAAAATAAAAATATTCATAGGTACCATTTAATAAAAATCTAAAACGAGTCTTAAGACAATTGCTTAAAAATGTCACTGATCAAAAATCAATGGAAAAAGGCTAAGGTAACCTCCATTGGGAGTGGTGGTAGCCATCAAAGTGAGCATGAATTTGAAACGACATGAAAATATACATATTATGACATTGAAACAATATAAAGCCATTGTGACATGATGCTAAAATGATATGAAGCCAAGGTGGCTAGAGCCATGAAAAACATGAGCTTGCATTATAGTCATGAACATCAATGAATGTTAGTGATAATATATGCCCCATTCCAATTGGTTGTAAATGAAGGATGAAATGAATTAGAGGAGGAAATAAAGTATATATTATAACTAAAAATTAAAGAAACATGCAAAAAAATTATTTCAAATACTCCATCATATGACAAAAATATAATTCAAGTTAATAATATGTGATCATGAACGAATATGTAAAGAGAAAGTTTTCTCCAATTTTTCCCCTAATAATCACTATAAACAAGTGATAAAATTGAAAGTGCTAGATGAAAAAATTTAATATAAGATGTCATCATGATAATAATTAATGAATTTCAATCATCATAAGCACATGACCATAATATGTAAATAAGGTAGTCCTAAACATCATAATTATAGGAGCATTATAACCATAAGTGAACATGTAGTCATTATAAGATAATATTGTGTAATTATGTAATCATCTGATAATGTAGCGATATAATCGTCATTTAGTAAGACAAGAAAATAAAATAAAAAACAAAAGATTCTCAAGTAGAATAAAAATACATGAAAGACATGAAACGAGAAATTAATACTCATACTAAACATGGATCAGGAAAAATTTCTAAAAAATTTAACAAGCCATATTTTTTGTCAACATGATGATAATCAAAACCATTCATTCTATGAATTTGAACCATCCCAAAATCATAAGGAAATATAAAATAAAGACCTTATATAACACATTAAATAAGTGGAATTAACCATAGAGTATGTGTTCAAAGTAACTTGTATCAACATGCATATTTAAAGGTGTTATTGCATCATCCAGTGCAATTTAATAAAGAAAATGAAAATAAAAAATATAGTATATACCCAAAATATCCAAAGTCTCATCCAGTGATTTGAGAAGGATTTCCCCCAACAAATTATCATCTTCACAATAATTATTGGCATATTTCTAACATATTATAGATGAAAACACGAGCATCACATTGCATGGTGATTCTATTAAGCAATTTTTTTGAAAGGTCAAGAAACTCTAATTTGTCTTTCTTGACCCACAATTCATATTTCCTTTGAGATAGCTCCATTTGAAAATTTCGTAACCATTTAGAATATGTATATTTCTTTGAAAACTATATGGTATAAGTACCTTATGAATATGAAACCCTTGGTTTATTTTTTTATTTAGTCAAAGCACAGAGAAGACAAGGATCTCATGTTCCATTTAACGACTCACATATATCAAATCCTTGATGAATAGGTGCATGATATACCATATGATATCTCTTATTCTCCATATCAATGTAATCTTGATCTACATGACTTAGAAGATGAAGAAAAACAAAAAATATTTAATTTTTTGTTTGTAGACTGAATGTGTCCTTATATTTTTTTGATCCATTCTTCTTTCTTCATATAAATACATATGTTAAAAACAAAAATAAATATTGGGACTCATGTAGTGGTTCCTTAGGGATTTTATATTTGTATCTAATGTTAAATTACTTTGATTAAATAATACCAAATCATACATGTATCTCTTTTAGCTTTTAACACTCTAACCTCACAAACTTATTGAACACATAATGATGTATCATACAAGGAGCTATTCTTTATTCCTCAAGCCAAGTTCTAACAAATGAAAATATCTTAATTATGAAATTATATGGCATAAAATAGGAACTTCCTTGAGGTCCAACTATAAATATAAAATAATTCAACCCAAATTACCATTGAAACTCCAAAATGTGCACTAGTACGTGTTCATGAAAGAAATTATATTAAAAAAAAATTGGAAATTGGTAGATGAATTAAACTAATTAACAGTATAAATAATATACCATCACATGAATAACCATGTACTAGATACCACACACATATATAAGATCATGTAATATTAATTATGAGGAATATTCTTATTATAAAATGAAATCAGTGGTAGAGAATGAGAATAATAATTATTTATCCTATGAAACACACCAACAAAATGATCCATATGTGAATGTGAACCAACATAAATATAATTACCTAGATACTCATATGCATCATTACTAAATGTGTAATATATAAAATTTCATACTCTTACATAATTTCATCCTTCTCTTTTTGCTCACTTTTGTGTCCATCCCCTAACTATATGTTTTTAGGTTCATTTTATCCTTTTTGATGGGGAGTCCTATCCCTCAAGAGCTCTCTTGCTCTTCCCAAGAACTATACTCTAGTCTTCCTAGGGTATTCCACTCTACCCTACTCAGGGATCACTCCTAAACCCCTCTCACCACATAAGACTCTCCACCAATTTTAAATTCTTCACCATTACTCCCATTCCACCACTAAGCTTTCCTTGGGCTCCACATTGACCCAAAGTGTCCTAACCACTCTAGGGATAGGGAAGGGTATGATATTTTTCCCTTAGTTTTTTTGTCTCCTTACTAATCCATCTAGGTGGTTTCTTTCACCTTTTTTTCATCGAGTTCATGAAAACCTAGTTTTAGGCCTTGCAGCCTTTTTGCCCTAATTAGGCCTCCTAGAACCCGTTTTCTTGGCTTTTCTCACAAACTGTCTAAAAAACCCCCAAATATTTTTGTAGATTATTTCTAGTGACCTCCAAGGGTTCAATATTTACCAGGTCTTAGGTCCTAATAGGGTCCGTACATACGACTGTCCTCAAACCCCCTATTTTCAAGGGTTTCTAGGGTTTTTGGCTCTTTTTCCCACTTTGAGGGCTTCAACAACCTCCTCAACTCTCCTCCTTGCAGACACATGTCTGAGATACATGTTACCACACTTCCATACTCCTTATTGGCACAAACCAATCCATTTAGCAACTTTCTTTTCTACTGTCCTCTCCAAGCCACTAGCTAGAATGCACTGCACTCGCCTAGTGCTTGATGAATTCATCACCTTCCCTACAAACCAAGACTCCTAACTCTATAATTACACTATTTACATAGTAACCTAATTTATTCCAAGTGGTCATGGTAGCCTTTCCATGGTAATTCAAGTGGGGATCATTGTTTTACAAAATTGGCCTGAACCGACAGTGAGACCAAGAACACCAAAAACTTTCAAAAGAGTTATCCAGAAGAACTAAATGACTAATCTAATTCTTCACATAGTAAGTAAATGACACAAATGAAAGACTCAAAGCATCAAACAAGTCATTTCAATCCATTCTTGGCTGGATGAAGGCTCAAACACTGAAATTCAATGAAAACTTGCTCTTTTCCAAGTCACAAAATCTCCTTCTCAAATCTCAATTCGTACAATCAATCCTCCAACATAGGTATTAGGGATTTTTTGACCTTATATACCTTTCTCCCATGTGCTAGGACCTTTAGGTCAGGCTTCGAAAATCATTAATGCCTTTTTTCTAAACTTTTAGGACAAATTTCTAACTCAACATTGACAAAGTTGCCTAATTTCATCATTAAGGCTTCTCCAAAATTCAAGGCTCTAAACTAACCTAACTTGACCTCAAAAGAACATTAATTCAACCTTGGGACTTTATAAATTAGTTCTTATTCTCTTGGTGATTGGCTAGAACCACCTACAAGCCAAAATTTGTAAGATCTCTCCAAAAGACCTGAAGGTGCTCCTGCACCACTTTTCCTTAGTATTTTTCCCTCCATCGAGCTAGATTTTTCCTCTTGTTTTATATTTTCTTTATCAAGTTTCTCTTATATTTTTCTTAACCTTATGTTTTCTTGTGTTTCACTATTTCCAAAGCTAAAACTATTTGGACACTAGCACAAAATGCTAGAACATTACTATTATCCTCTATGGTTTCATCAAGATTTAAGAGGTGATATTGTCCTTGTTTCTTTTCTATTATCTTCTCTACTTTTTCATTGTTATTGAAGTATTATTTTGTAGTGGCCCTAAGCACCTTGGTATAATCACATCCATGCTATCTCTATCATTTTAGTTATATTGTTTATATTTTCATTACTCTTAATTCCTAAGAACACTTAGGATAGGAGCATGAGATATTTTTTCCACTAAGTTATTTATCATTGGCTATCCATGGAGTTTGAAAAACCATCTTAGGGGAAAGCTCAAAAACAACCTCAAATTTTTTAACTAGAATTTTTTATGTTTCTAGGTATTTTGGAAACATTCAATTGCATAGAGGTTTCCAAGTTTTTCCATACTCATTGTTAATTATTTATTTAAAATAATGTAAATCTTATTATTTTTCATTTTTCTTTATCCTTCTTTCACCTAGTATATTGTTGGTATGTTCTTGTTCCTAATTGAGCACACTGTGTAAGCAACTAGACTATAAAATATCATTTCCAAAATTTTATGTGTTTTGGGCAATACAAATGACAAAGTTTATATCTTTTGGTTCTACATTCCTTATTTTATACTATTTATGATTTTGAACTCAATTTTTCAATTCTACACTTTAGATTCTAGTAAATTATCATTTTGTCTCCCAACTTATGTTAATTCTATATTAAAATTAAAATTAGCTTAAATATTATATTTAACACTATGCTCATGAATCTCATATGCCTCATGACTATCCTCATAACATAAACATTATTAGTTTAGTCATGAGAGGGAAATATATTTGTATAGATCTTCAAATTTGGGACTTATGGAGCCATTAAATGATTTCTGCCATCATTAATACCTTCTTCATGTATCATATTATTATCAATCAAATATTACACCTTATTTTTGACCCCTATGAAATACTATGTAGTATTCCATGAACTCTATGATAATGATATAATGCACTCCCATCATAACTCTAAATAAATCCTCTAGAAATATCAAATTGATGAATAGAAAGAAGTGCAATCATATTAGGATGCAATAGAATTTGAAGATATTTATATAAGGGTTCAAGAAATTTTGTATATATTTTTAGGCTTGAAATAAATAACATTAGAAGTGTTAGCCATATAATGAGTGTTAGGCTTATCCTCTTTCTTATCATTATCTTTTTTAAATTTATTTTTCTTTATTAACTGTAAGGAAGACATGAAAAATAAGTCAAAATAGTTGTATTGTACATAAGGTGATGCTTTAGGAGAAATTTATAATGTAACATAAATGGTTTTTTATATGTAGCAGTGTTGTAATAATAAATATGTCATCTAAAATAATGATTGACAACTACATATGAAAATATTGTTTGCTAGAAGCATGAATACTAATGTAGGAACACTTGTGGTATAGTTGGAGTTTATGTAGAGTAATTTGAGAGTAGGATAACATGTTACATAAGGTAGAAAAGGAATTAAAAAATTAGTCAATCATGAAGTTATGTTTGTATGTGGCATCATAAGCAAGGAGCTAACTAATTATGGATATATTGGACACATGTGTATACTAACAATATTGACGTTGTAACTATTGATTCATAGTGTTTTGTAAAAAATAAAATATTTAAGGTGATATCTACATGGATAAATCATGCTTATCATTATGTGTAATATGATGACATCATACTATTATCAAATATAGTTATATGAATCTTAGTACTCCCTAGGTTGGTTGAATAGTTAGATGGTTGAATCATGATATTGTTAATTAAACATTGATGTACAATATAAAAGGATGGTATTAGATTAAACATCAAGTTTGGTGTGAAACATTAGAGTGATTGTAGGAGAGTATGATATATATTGAGTATCTTTTTTAAGATCATATTTTCTTGAATTTTTATTAATTATAAATAATATAAATATATGAACATATTTTCCTAGTGGTTTTCTCTTACAAGGGATTCTCATGCACATATTTGAGTATTGTATGATCTTATGGATGTATACTAACCCATTTACTTCTATACATATTGCTAGATAGATTTTTCAAGTGATTTTGATTATCTTATAAATACATAATCTTAATTTTTATTCATCTCAATCTATCATTCATCTCTAATAGGGGTGTAAATCTTCGACAAGAAGTAGGCATAGTGATCGAGGTAGGAATGATTGAAGGAGTTTGTGAGGAGATAACAAGCACATAGTGGACATGAGAAGTAGGAGGAATGGTAGAGGTAAAAATTGGGGTATGAAATAAGTGAGGTTAATGTAGAGTGGGAAAGCATTGAGGAGGAGTAGATGAGAGAATAGTGGAAGAAATATGAGAGATGGATGGGAGAAGTGGAAGAAACATGATAGTGGTAAGGGAAGGGAAAAGACAATCATTAGTATCATTAAATCCATCAGATTTTTGGATAAGAATATTAAACATATTCATTGCATATAATTGGTCATAATCATAGTACAAAGTTCATCAAGTAGTGTTGAAGGATTAAAATCATCAAAACTTATACTTTATCCTCTTTAAGTGGTTTCAACTTTCTAGGGATATCACTCCTTGTTTTATCTTCATGCGCTTCATGATAAAAGTAATTAGTGTATACAAACATATTCAAGTTTTCCATAACAAAATAATCAAAGTGAATCATGAAAATAAAATAGTTGAGCCTAGGGATATGCTAATAGTAAGATGAGATCATGGAATATTCTTTGGAAAATAACCATAAGATATTATTGACCAAAGATAATATAGTTTAATGCACACAAATTTAATAACTAAGAGAAACATGGGTGCATATCATAAATCAAAAATAAAAGAACGGTTAAACCTTGAGAAAAGAACTATATTGGACTAAAATTGTGGGGTCCATAAAAATATAGTAAAATAAAATGAACACCCTACTACTATTTGTATTTGATAAATAGATATAATATAATAAATACAATAAAACCTTAATTAAGAGATGGGGGTGTACATCTAAATAAAATTGAGAGGGTTCAAATAGCACATACATGTTTTTGTAAGATGTAGGAAGTTGATAATAGATTCTCAACTTGTAGAATGCATTTGTTGATCAAAATATGAGATAATAAAATTGGAATTATCATGAATGCAATTGTAGAATGCAATTGTACTTGTTTAGAAGTCCTCTCTACTTATGGATCTCAGGGTCATGCTTGTGGTACAATCATCTTGGTATAGGTTAGTCCTCATGGAATAAAATTCTTCTCTACTCTTGTGAATTAAAAATACCTATTTACTTATGGATTTTACTTTTTTGGGGATTAGGTGGTGTAGACATGGAAAATATATAATTTGATCCTACACACCTAATCCTGATCTTACTAACATCGTTTCTTCCTAAATCATCCATTTTTCTAATCAATGTAATTAAATAATCCTTATTTGATTAAATTC
The DNA here is from genome assembly GCA_007115665.2 of Sequoiadendron giganteum. NCBI lineage: Eukaryota > Viridiplantae > Streptophyta > Pinopsida > Cupressales > Cupressaceae > Sequoiadendron > Sequoiadendron giganteum. The sequence continues at coordinate 646,865,010 of CM021103.1, read as the reverse complement.
ATCACAATTCCTTTCTTATGTGATTAAGTCATTCTCTTCCATTAATTAAATAAATCAGTTTGTTTAATTAATCCTAGTCCCCCTTTTAATCAAATAATCCATTTTATTTAATTAATCTCTAAAGTCACATCATTTAAATTAAATAAATTAATCTTTATTTGATTTAATCTAACACCACATCCTTTAATTAAATAAATTAATCTTTATTTAATTAAATCTAAAATCATTATTCCTCTCAACTTTGATTTATTTAAATCCTAAAATCTAAGTCAAAATTGTCAAATCACCTAATCCTCTCTTAATTTAACTAAATCATGATTAATGTTAATCTTAATGCAAGTCACATCCTCTAGCTTTTCCCACTTACACAAATAAAAAATTTAATTGATTTATTAAATCTTCTAATTTCCCTCAACATGTCATAATAGGGAATATTCCTCCAATTTGAATTTCCCTCTCAAATAACTTGTCCCTTCCAACATAGCATTAACTCTCCTCTTATATGTCCCCCACTTGGAAATTAAGACCACTTTTTCTCCCTCCAACAAGTCAAATTTTAAATTTGAAAAGGCCACCTAATTTCATTTATTGTCACATTCATCAAAACTTGCACAATCCACAAAGGAAAAAGAAAGATTCTCAAGCAACGTACAAAGCATATCGAGATGTTGGTCCTAATTCCATGTACACTTTGGTATCCACCCATCATTGCTCATCTTCCCAAGTTTGGAGAGTCAAAGGTTCCAAACTATCAATCAATCTATATTTTATTCCTAAACACACTCCATCCACTCCTATACATATAATATCCAATTCTCTCATTGACCATGTATTTTTAGTCACCTTTCATCATAAGAATTTAGAAGGCATTGTATCGCGAATTGTGCACAAAGACAAAGTTAACCTTGAAATCAACAAAGCAGAACAAAATTCTCAAAAATTGCATTTGAGTGCATGTGTCTTGGCAAAACAACTTCTCCAAATAGGATATCGATGGCACATTATGACAAAAAAATCTACATCAACAAAACCAAGTGGTTCAACATGAGCTTAAAATATTTTAGCAAAAATTCACAAAAATAAAAAGTATCAAAAACAATAAAGAGAAAAATCGTCCTCTAGTGAAAACCACTACGGTGGTGTTGTGGACAGGTGCCATGATGAAAAACTGGCAAGCAGGTGTCATGTGTAGAATCGAGCATCTGCATGTGCCATTTCAAGAGAAATCATCTTATCACATCCATAATAAAGCCAACATTCCCTCCATCTTACCCATAATAAATCCATTCATTCACGAACCATTTATCCAATTCATTTTCATACATCTACATCCATCTTCCAAATTATCTTGATCTTGACATGGGTCATTTTCATTGATCCTATCCTACCCAATGTTATCTAAACCTTGAAGAATTATCCAAATAAACATCAACTACCTGAACCCCTTATCCTATTGCAAGATAATCCTTGGAATCCTTTGCATGCTTACCATATCCATCCATCCATGAACCTATCCAAGAATCCATCTGTGGCCTTCCATACATTGCTAGACACTAGAGGCAAATATTTACATCTTGCTTTAGGAATAAATCTTGATATATATCCTCTAACTTATGTGGTAATTCAAACATTGGAAAATGAAAAATCAAATTGGTCAGGCATTTGTGAGCAAAAAGGCCAAATCACTAGCCCATGGAATATTTTGACAAGACGATGTTCTTTATCAAGCTTTATCTTTCATTGAACATCAATCCAAACAAATCAATATCAGTCGCATCTAATGTGTACTTCAATGTCACATCAAATCATTGAAAACAATTTTGTTCCAAGCAAAGATTCAAAATCCTGATCAATCAAATCCAATCAATCCATCATCATCTTGGGATATCCTTCCCAATCCTCATGTTGCTTAACACTATCATTGCATTGTTGTGTATCCTCAACAATGTTATCCTCATCAATCTTGAAATCTTCATGTTGCTTAACACTATCCTTGCATTGTTGTGTGTCCTCAACAATGTTATCCTCATCAATCTTAAAATCTTCGTGTTTCTTAGCACTATCCTTGCATTGTTGTGTATCCTCAACAATGTTATCATCATCAATCTATAGATCTGATCAATCAACCTTAGCTTGGTTTCCAACAAAATCCTAAAATAGAGCATTGATATCATCACATATCCATATCCAAATTGTCAAAATCATGCGAAAATTAAAAAACAAATGTCAAGAAATCCAAAAACATCAAAACATTTAGAAAATCCAAAAAATATTATGAAAATCATATCAAAATCCAAAACATGTTGAAAATCTGAAAAATAAAAAACAGAGTCATCCTACCGAACTACGTCGTCTCTGAGCTTGAACATAGGCAAGGTTGATTTTTGATCATCCCCTGAGACATTTTAGGTCAGTCCTTTAGGCGTATGTCACAATGTCAATCCGTTTTCCCATCTATTTCATATTTTAGGTCAGTCCTTTAAGCGTCCGTTGTAATGACAATTTGTTTGCCCATCTATTTCACATTTTAGGTTAGTCCTTTGGGCATCTGTCATAATGGCAATCTGTTTGCCCATCTACCTCATTAGTAGTCAAGTCAATTGTCATCCAAATTACATCATCTTTGAGCTTAAACATAGGCAAGGCCATTTGAGACACAAAATCCAAAACATTGAAAAATTGAAAAGTCAATATAGCCGAATTTTTTTCAAAACATTGAAAACATCCAAATATTTGGAAAAAAAAACCCAAAATGGTGCATCTGCCTCATCTCACTTTCACCCACAATAACCATCATTCCTAATTGGTCAATCATCATCTTCATTCTCTAGTAAGTCAGTCAAAAGCAATTCTAGCAAGTTCAAAAGTGAACACCCAAATTGTCAAAGTCTCAAGTCTAGGTTAGTAAGCAAGCAAGTTGATCAATGTGAAGTATCAACAGCTTATCATCCAATCAGTCTCATCAAAACCATGATCACAACATGTCCTAGGATGCATCCTTCCCACAATGGACATCAACATCAGGTATCACAGTAGTTTAGTCTTGGCTAGTTATATGAAGAACATAAAGTTCGTTTGTTTACTTTATCTTGGTCTTTTTGACTTATCTTATTTTTCATTCATTTCAAGGACCTCTCGATGATGCCTAAACAAAATAGGTTTAGAGAGAAAAGAATGGGGCAATTATAATTATCTTTTTGTCTGTTGTGCTTGTTGGATGTTCTTGTAATATAACTTAGTGAATACTTGCTTTGTTAGGTCCGTCCTAACAAGGTTTTCATATGTCAAGTGTGAATAAGAATACTCCTATCTAATTGTCGAGTCAAAATCCATCACACTAGCTACAATGCCATCCTAGTTCTTTATACCTTGATGCACCGTACCTACGTGCGTTACCAAATATAAAGTAATTATTCCTTTGAAAATCCCAACTCCTCATAAGAAAATCATCATCATCATTAATAATGTGAACTTGTGTGGATCCTCCTTCCATCCATCTTATTCTTCTTATCCTTCTATCTTTACTAACATTTCTATCAAAGTATCAAGTCTGTGTGATACACCAAAGAATACATGAGGCTACCCATGACTGATGACTATTTATACATCATCAAAGTTGTCTACATCAAACATTCAAACTTTCTAGTCCTCGCTCAGTTGAACTGATCTTGAATCTTTTTTCGTGAGACCACCCAAAAATCCAAATTTTTGTCGGATCTCTCGAGGGGGCAGTATATCAACATAATCCTTCCATTGGGGCAATAGTAGGGCATTCAAAAAAATTAGGTTTTTTTAAAATTTTGATCACAATAGTTTATTCTTTGAACCAATGCAACAAGTACACTGCTTCAAAGAGGGGCAAAATGTAGACATGAAAAATATACAATTTGATCCTACACACCTGATCCCGATCTTACTAACATCGTTTCTTCCTAAATCATCCCTTTTTTTAATCAATTTAATTAAATAATCCTTATTTGATTAAATTCATCACAATTCCTCTCTTATCTGATTAAGTCATTCTTTTCCAATAATTAAATAAATCAGTTTGTTTAATTAATCTTAGTCCCCCTTTTAATTAAATAATCCATTTTATTTAATTAATCTCTAAAGTCACATCATTTAAATTAAATAAATTAATCTTTATTTGATTTAATCTAACACCAACTCCTTTAATTAAATAAATCAATCTTTTATAAATAATTAAATCTAAAATCATTATTGCTCTCAATTTTGATTTATTTAAATTCCCAAATCTAAGTCAAAATTGTCAAATCACCTAATCTCTCATTAAATTGATCAAATCATGATTAAATCTAATCCTAATCACTTCAATCCTCTAGATTTTACAACTTGCAAAATAAATAAATTTATTTGATTTATTAATTCATCAATCTCCATTTAAAAGAGCATCTTTTGTGGAATATTTTTCCAGTTCAAAAATCCCTCCAAAAGGGATGGGTACTTCCAACAAGGCATTTAATTCCTCTTACATGTCTTTGGCCTTGAGCCAAGTGACATTAACTCCATTCCCCTTCTCTCTAAACATGTCATTTTCAAATTTCAAATTTGATTCTCATAGCATTTATCATGCGTATTGAAAATAATGTCCCCATTCCTCCTCCAATCACATGTGGACAAGTGGCCTTCTCTCATTGGTTGGTATTTTGTCCCACACTGCTCAAATCTTGCTCATTCTTCCAATTTGAAATCTATAAATGAGAGACTCTTCCTCTCATTCATCATCCATAATTTGAGTATACTCACTATACTCAATTTCATCTCCAAACATATCCATTTTCATATATTTTTATCAAGTTCTTAGCTAGGTTATGGTTCATAAGGCACAACACTTGTTGAAGGTTTTGCAAATGGGGTAGCAAGCTAAGTGGGCTTAACCTTGGGGGAAACTTCATAGTTAAGCGCGCTTGAGCTGGAGCAATACTAGGATGGGTGACCTCTCGTGATGGACCAATGCTTCACCTCTGTGAGCATCACCTAAATGCAATGAGTGCTAAGTGGACCATTCATTATCATGAGAGATGAGTTCTTGTGAACCACTACTCATGAATCATGGGTCAATGATTTTGACTCGAAAACTACATGGTTGAATCTTGATAACAATCTCATAATTTGGCACGCTGTGGAAGAAACCTCCTACTTATCAATTGATGAGCTAAAGGGGCTCTATAATGAATGGTTCATAAGGCACAACACTTGCTAAAGGTTTTGCAAAAGGGGTAGCAAGCTAAGTGGGCTTAACCTTGGGGGAAACTCCGTAGTTAAGCATGCTTGAGTTGGAGCAGTACTGGGATGGGTGACCTCCTGGGATAGACCAGTGCTTCACCTATGTGAGCATCACCTAGGTTCAATGAGTGCTAAGTGGACCATTCATTATCATGAGAGATGAGTTCTTGTGAACCACTACTCATGAATCATGGGTCAATGAGTTCGACTTGAAAACTGCACGGTTGAATCTTGATAGCAATATCATAATTTGACACGCTGTGGAAGAAACCTCCTACTTATCAATTAATGAGCTAAAGGGGATCTATAATGAATGGTTCATAAGGCACAACACTTGTCGAAGGTTTTTCAAATGGGGTAGCAAGCTAAGTGGGCTTAACCTTGGGGGAAACTCCATAGTTAAGCGTGCTTGAGCTAGAGCACTATTGGGATGAGTGACCTCCTAGGACAGACCAATGCTTCACCTCTGTGAGCATCACCTAGATGCAATGAGTGCTAAGTGGACCATTCATTATCATGAGAGATAGGTTCTTGTGAACCACTACTCATGAATCATGGGTCAATGAGTTTGACTCAGAAACTACACGGTTGAATCTTGATAGCAATATCATAATTTGACACGTCGTGGAAGAAACCTCCTACTTATCAAATCAATATTTATTTAATTAAATCTAAAATCATTATTCATCTCAATTTTGATTTATTTAAATCCTAAAATATAAGTCAAAATTGTCAAATCACCTAATCTCTCATTAAATTGTTCAAATCATGATTAAATCTAATCCTAATCACCTCAATCCTTTAGATTTTCCAACTTGCACAATAAATCAATTTATTTGATTTATTAATTCATCAATTTCCATTCAAAAGAGAATCTTTTGTGGAATATAGATTCCAATTCAAAAATCCCTCCAAAAGGGATGGGTGCTTCCAACAAGGCATTTAATTCCTCTTACATGTCTTTGGCCTTGAGCCAAGTGACATTAACTCCATTTCCCTTCCCTCTAAACATGCCATTTTCAAATTTCAAATTTGAATTTCATAGAATTTATCATGCACATTGACCAAAATATGCTCATTCCTCCTCCAATCACATGTGGACAAGTGGCCTTCTCTCATTGGTTGGTCTTTTGTCCCACATTTCTCAAATCTTGCTCATTCTTCCAATTTGAAATCTATAAATGAGAGAATCTTCCTCTCATTCATCATCCATAATTTGAGTAAACTCACTATACTCAATTTCATCTCCAAACATATCCATTTTCATCAATTGTAATCAAGTTCTTAGCTAGGTTATGCAAGAATTCAACCAAAGTGGATCAAATCTTCATCAAATCATCACAAAGATTGCATAGGAGTTGGGAAAGGACCAATTTCTACACACAATTGACACCAACTCCTCCAAGGGATTGAGTGTTTGCTTTTCTTAATTAGGATTTCATTTATCTTTTATGTTTTGTTCTTCATTTTTCCTATTATTGAGCATTGTAGATAAATTTCTTGGGGAATCCTTGTTCTAACTTGCATTTGATCTAATTATGTGTTTGTTTGTCATGTTTGTGCAGGTATAGGATTGGGGTTCACAGGTGGTATGGAGAAGCACCTTGGGAAGAATGTTAGCGTGTAGAGGGAATCACAAAAAAATCATTGATAATTAGTCATTCATCACTACTAATAAATAGCATTGGAAGAAACACCATGTAAATTGATGCAAAGTACTTAGATAATAAATATTGATTATGTTAGGTACATTTAATGCAATGCATGCTATAAAAATGCTTTCTAATGATGCTTGATGCTAAGATCCCATAAAAAATAATGAAAAGTACTATCTAAAACAATATCTTATGTGCTCAAATTAAAGTGTTTTAGAACAATAGTAAATGGGTAATTGGTCATATTCTCTAAAAGGATCAACTTGAGAAAGTGGAAAAAAATTGAATTGGGAGGACTATTGTGATTATGGTCTTGATTAGGGGACAAGTTTGTGCCTATTGTCTAGTACAAAATGATAAAAACCTATAGAGTGGACCAATCATATTCTATAATGATGGATTAAGCATAACAAAGGCTAGCTTACACACAAAAATAAGGTAGATTGAGATCATAAGGATAATATATATGACAAAAATGAAAATGAGTGTAAAACAAAAGATAAATGGGCAAAGTAAGCACTTTTTATGTCTCACACATAAATCAAATTCCCTTTTAGTGCTAGCACAACATATTTCCACTTGTGTTTGGGTATAAAACCCTGTAAATACTGCTTACTTCATCAAAAACACATTTCCATTTGTTAAATCAATCATTCTTAGAGATGCCAAGCACACATTTGTATCTATACATATAACTTTTTTGCAATATCTTTAATAATGTAATGAATTATTGAGATTCAATTATATGAAAGTTCGAGTACAATTTTATTGACATATTTTATTGGTAGCTTTACAATATTACATCAATCCAGAAATTTTTACTTGTAAAATCAATCATTAAGAGAGGTGTCATGAGTTATGATTAAACATATGGTATGAATACTATAAACGAGGTTGAATTCCTTTTAGTAAAACATTTGGATTACATATATATTGACATCTATATTTTACATTGTGTATTACAACATTATGAAGGAGCATACATCTAACTCAAAAGTCATATTTTGGCTAAACTACTACTAGTAGGAAGGTTCAATACACCAAAATCACATAAGAATAGAACTTAGAAAAATTGCATTCCTACAAGATTTGAATCTTAGTGAATGGTATAATAAAAAAACATACCATCATTTTCACTAATTAAATTAAAACTCTTAGATTATTATCTTTGAAAGTGAAAATATGTAAAATAATTATAATAAGAAACACGGTTCATAGTCTTAATACAACCAATGAGACAACATGAAGAAATATATTTAATGAAAAGATAATTATAACCTATGATAATATTATACAAACAAAATCACTATACTTATGATGTAATACGATGGCTTCTAACTAACGTTATGATGCATAAAGAATGTTTTTCCCAAAGAAAGTTACATTGATTATATTTATGAGATGAGAAGATGGAATTTGGAAGGTTGTGCAATTTGTTTGAAGATGGGTTTTTGGTGTTGATAGGTGTAACAGATGGAGGTTGAAGAGTTTCATTGTCGTTGTTTACGTAGGCTTTAAGGCTTGTAATAAAGACTGGCAGAAATAATAAAGAATAGGGATCCAAAGCTATCCATCCGTGTGTAATATAGACGCCAAAGAATCCAACAAAATAAATCCATCACAATGTAGGTAAGAACAATAAAATCCATATATATGTGAAGAGCACTGGTCTACAATCAAACTAAATTGCAAGTGTATTTTATGTTGTGTACTGCTTGTCAATTGTTATTATGTTAGTATTCTTTGCTGTAACGGTGTGCTATTTTTTTATTTATTAATTATATATAGAGATTATTTGATTTAGTTGGTTTTACATAATCATAAATATATAAATGGTATATTTTTTAATAAAAGTTGGTAGATAACATAAATTTTATTTAAATTCATATATACTCATTTATCTGTTTTCTCTGCAACTTTAGATTCATAGTTTATAGAATTGATCAATTTTACAATTGTGAAAATGAAACTATAACTTTTGAATTTAAATCCAAATTTTGGATCTAAATTTTGGGTCAGCTTAAAGCATACAATATTTCACTTGTCATCTTTGGAGTTGTATTTAAGGACTAACCTTATTTTATTTTTACACGTCTATGCACTTGGCACCTAGAAACCTAGCATACAATTTGAAATGTTCATTCACATAATCAAATCCTCATTACTAAATTACTTTCTTAAATGGTGGTGTCTAGAGATATGCACGAAGAGAATTTAATCCTTGCCTAGAAATTCCCCATCTAGACACCACCATTTTGCTAAATAGGTGCTAGTCATTAAGGAAAACCAAAACATATATAATATTCTAGTAGAGATTAGATCTTATGTGCCAAAGTTTAGACTCATGAGTCTGTATCAAATCTTTAGTCAGGGAGTGACTCAAAGTAACAAACAATTAATTTTTTAGATTCCAAAACATTCATCAAATTCATCATAATTATTTTGCATTCTAACAAATCTCTCTAGACATCTAATACAACATATTTACATTATATATTTTTAACTAAGTGTTATTTATTTTTATTATTTTAATGAATTACTCTTAGGTTTTTTCTAACTCATCTTGTGTAGCTAGGGTGATTATTTTATTAATTGATTTAAATAACCCTACATAATTATGTAAGAGGTATTTTATTCCCTTACAATAGTTATTAAACATACTTGGTAATAAAACACATTACACGATTAATTTAGAGGATCAAGCCTATAAACTAAGAGACTTTTCACCCCAGTAAAATTATGGTTTTGGGTGGAAGGTTTATCGTATGCAATATAATATTGTCTTGGGAAACTATTAAATGGGCCTTATAAACTACTCAAGATGCCCTATTAATAAATATAGACTTTGATAAAGAATATGATTATATGACCATTTATTTGTTAAATGTTGACATGGTCAAAATTTGGTTCAAATATTATTCCTCATGTTATGATGATATTTGTTGATGCTAATATTAAACTAATGGTTAATGTTACCCTCACCCACCCTATTTTTTATATCTAGCCCACAATACAATTTTATCTCCTTACTCCTTTCCTCTATGTGAAAGTTGTTAATGCCCTAGGGTACCTCAAGTCCACATGCCCTCAATTTTCACTTTGTTGATGATTATCTAGAGAATGTGGAGAATATCATGGATGTCCTAGAAAGAAAATATCATCTAGCTCCAAATTTCTATGCACAAAACTAGTTTATTTATTATTAATTCAAATAATCTACCTACATGAACTCCCTTAGAGTGGAAATCAATTCAACATGGAACCATCATTTTCTATCTTCAAATTCCCTTTTGGATGAAAGTTAACCTTAGTGATATATGGAAATGGTTTCTCAAAAATTTCAAATCCAAAATTATGCATTGTAGTAATAGGTTCCTCTCAATGGTTAACACAATTTAGGTGGAAAAAAATCATGCTAGTTAATCACGTATGCATTTCCTCATTTTGACTTCTTTCTAAATATTTCTTCAATCAACTAGCTAAGTTGGTCCAAACAATATTGTCATCCAAGTGGGTCAGTAAGCAATATATGCATGTGAACTCTTAGATTCACTACATATAGTGAAAAAAAGGTGGTGTTAGAATTATTGTTCCCCACACCTAGGTATTCTGTCTCGTTATTTAATAAATCATTAGGGAATTGCATGGGGAAGATTCTCTGTAACATAGGACTCAAGAGCCACTATAGGAAGCCCCTAGAAATATGTTATTTAGGACATAATATTATTGGAATCATCTTCCAAGACTAATAGATATGATCATTTCAATAACATCTAGAAATCCTAGTAGTTGGTTTCATAACACCTCATAACACCTCACTTAATATGGCCACTCTCTCGTGTGGTCTTAGCTTTACATCCTCCTTTATTTGGTGGAAATATTTTATTTTGCATGACAATATCCCTTTGGAACTATTCACCATATTCTATGAGAAATATTCTTTTAGCAATGTTATCTTCCTATTTAGGGATCTTTGGGACCTACTTAATCTCAAGGACTATATAGATAACTCAATTAATATTCTCTTTGTAAAAATTTGATCAACAAATTATCATTGATATATAATGTTTGGTCCCTCTAAATTATAGCTAAATTTATCCACCTTTTTTCATTGTTTATTTTTTGTTTCTTTTATAAAGCATACCTTTGGCACCCAATCAAATTTCCATGTACATGTTTACCTATGCTTTTTTTTTTTTGTGTTTATTTATGATTTACATGTACATATTTACCTATACTTATTTTTTATTTCTATTGTTAATGCTATATCATGTTTCTCAAGCTATCATATTTTATTAGGGACACCATTCCTTTCCAAGACCATTAATTTATTACACGCCTTATCATGTTCAAAGACCTATATATTTATAGAATTTATGCCTTCTCCACACCACTTTATATTGACAAGCCTTAATTGTGATCTAAGAGTCATTTTCCTATATTGAAGACACCATGCCTTACCCATGTTATATGTAGTTACATGACCTTTCCCTTAGCTTTCGGGCCATATTACTCTATGGTTTTCTCTATTATGGTTAGCCTTATATTATTTTATTTCATTCTTATATTCTATGTGCCTACATACTATTTAATTATATCATTTACCTTTTTTACAAGAAATCTTTTCTTATCTACCTTGATAATTATTTTCATTTTATATTATTTACACATCTGTAATCCAATATTATCCAACTTTCTTGCCACACTTATACAATGATTAAGTTTATATCTCTCCTCATTTTGTATTTATTATATTATTCTTCACTTTCCAGGTTAGGGATGTTAGCTCCTATTATGAGCTACTATTTTCACATTATTTATAGGATCAACATTCATTGATCCCAAACTCTATTACCTATAATTTTTAGCACATGATCTATCATTATAGAGTTTACTTCTTCAAAATTAATGTTAGCATTAGAATTTGATAGATGATGCTTTTGAACCACTTCATGATTAGAATCTTATAATTGTTGTCTTTTTGTCTTAATGAATTTTGAATTAAACACATTTATCTCTATAATATTCTTCTTAATCTATAGTACTCCTCTTGAGATATTCATTGAAAATGTGTTATTATCTCATCCATGTGTTGTCTTCATTTTTTGTCAAGTTCTTCAATTATAATTTATGTCTTATTTTTAGCATGCATTTGTCTTTCATTATCATTTTGATATTTTTATTTTCTCCTCTCTTTGTATTTCTATCATTTTTTCTTATTATTGTGAGACATATTCTTTCTTTTCTCTTCATTTTCAAAATGAATCCTTGGACAAGCCATATCTAACAATCATAATAAAAAAAATTAATCAATTAAAATTATTATTTTTAAAATTTAACTTTACATCAATAAAAATTTAATATTCAGTTACAAAAATTAGTGTCTTTAATAAGATTCTAACCTCTAACCTACAAAATTGATCTATGTGTTTAGGAGTTTTCTTATTGCCAATTAACTTAATATAACACTTATTTTAAATATTTATGTTTATATTTATTTAGATCATATATAAATGAAAGGGAAATATTATGTTAAATAAATTTATGCATACAACAAATTTTCCTATTCAATAATGTTCCTATTATAGTAAAATTCTATAAATAACAATATAATAAATCATAAAAACTATGCAATTTTTTTAAAGAATAAATGAAAAATAAATTATTTAAGATGCATAAACACTCCAAAATGATATCTCCAAACATATTTTAGGTAGATATATTTAACATATCTATATACTATTTCAAAAAATAAATTACAACACTATATAAATAATTTTATTACCTATTTTACTATACTATACTTTTTAAAATTCTTTTCATTTAATTTTAATTTACTTATTTATATTATGTCTTAAAATATATTTAAAATTTTATTTGATTTAAGACTCAAATCTAATTTATTTTGCTATCTTATTTAAGAATTATTATTAAAATTTCAGTTATCATTTTATCTAATTATTATATACATTATTTATATTTTAAAAAAAAATTATAATTATATTTTATTTTATTTAGTGAAATATGTAATTATTTTAATAAAAATATTTAATTACTTTTTAAATGAGTTTATCAAGAATCAATCTTGTTGAATACAAGACATAAGCATTAATTTTTTAGAGGGAAAAATATACATAACAATTTTATTTTTTTTGATGGAGGTTTTAGACCTGTGAGGCAGCCCAGCGGAGGCATGAAGCCTGCGAGCTGCCAACCAGCGAAGGCCACCACGATCCTGGCCTCATCCCTTATGATGTCGGAGCATTGCACTCAACAAGAATTGATCCCTGGTGGGCTCATTCCGAACCTTTCAACTTCACCAATAGACCAAAGGTCCATTGATGATAAATGAATACTTTTCAATTTTTGACTAATAATTTTATTACATTTTAATTTTATTAATTTTATAGTATTTTTTAATTTGTATAAATATAATTAGAAGATCATAATCCATTCTTTATTACCCCTATAAATTATGTTTCTAAATGTCCACCCACCAAAATTCAAACTCCTAAAAATATGATATAAAAGATTAAGTAGAAATTTGACTTTGCTCTCACCAATGAACATCAACATAGATTTTTAATCCAGTATGAAAAAGATTTCGATAAAAAAAATTAATACTTATATGCTCTTGTGAAAGTATTAATTGGCTCGTCTCCTTCACAGTTCATGTGATGTGTGAATAAGATGCTATCAGGTTATTTTCATCCAGAGTCTGTCATATGCAAATCTGATCTGAGAAATTATGTTAAGATTGAAAGAGAAGATTGTAGCACTGATCACGTGCAATTCTGATATATTACATTTATCTACTCTGGTGTCAGTGATAAAAGGCAAACTTAGCCATGTTCTCTTTATCCTGAATTCAAATAGACAACAGATTTGTCATGGGAGACTACCAAATTAGCTAGCAAGGAATCATTGCAGTCGGAAGCAAGTGAAATATCTTATGATTTAACAACATTATTTTATTGGTTATATGGTCTGTTTCAAATTGAGGTTGAGCGCGTGAATGGCTTGACGTGAGGATTGATGTAATACAATGATATTAAAATGGTATGAGACAGTGAACAGCCGCCTTATGCGTGTCTTTTGCAAATGGCCTCTACAAAGCTCTCGCCTATTTATAATGCCGGCCCCCTTGTGTACAGATCGTATCGCCATTCCTCCCCTTTTTGTTGTTTCCCTGCACATTAATGCAAATGCTGTCCTTGTACCCAGACCACATGAGTACCTTCACTTTTCTCTTCTTGCAATAGAAAAAGGAAAAGAAAAACCAGTGGAGTTAGTGTTCCCCCGCTGCCATCTTTCTGCATCTTAGTATTTGGCTTTTGTTTTGGAGTTTAGTTATTGGGTAGGTATTTATCTGTGTGGTGATTCAGTTCAAGCAATCGTTGATTTGCTGTTTTCTTTGCATATAAGCATTTTTTTTCTCTTCTTCCTTTCACTGTAAGAGCTTTAGGCACTGGAATCGATTGATCAAGGCCTTGCAGGCAATTATCTGAAGTTGGTCTTCAGACACCAAATCTCTGAGAATTTTAAAATCCATTAGTTATTGGGTATTTATCTGTGTAGTGATAAACTGATTCTTGTGTAAGTTGGTGATCTCAAGTTGCCCCAAAATTCGCTCTAGTATTTTTTCTGCAAATTAGGTACCAGTATAAGTTTAAATCTGAACCACAACCAACCAAAGCTGGTGATCCAAGATTCAATCTTGTGTTTAATCAGCAAATTCGGTCGGTTTAGATTTCACCAAATCACCGCATAAGGTGCTGGCTAAATTGATCCCACATTTTCATCAGCAAAATTGGCGGTTCAAGATTACAGTTTTAGGGTTTCATTCATCAAGAACTAAATTCCTGTAGTTCAAGGCCTCGAGAAGCTGCTGATCAAGATCACAGACCTGTTTATTCATTTAGAATAGCTCAAAGCTGCAAGATAATCTGTTCAAGAGCTAAAGATGGCGAAAGCGCAAGAAGAACCAGCTCAGGACATCGCACAGAGCATGGAGACAAATCTCAGCGATCAATCGAAAGACAGCAGCATTGATCAATCCAAAGAGTGCAACACCGACCAGCAAGAAAAATCAAGCAGCAGCGCAGAAAGCGACCAGTCCAAGTTGGGGGTTCAAGTCCCACCGCGCCGATACGTGGGCGTGAGGCAACGGCCATCAGGGCGCTGGGTGGCCGAAATAAAGGACTCCTCACAGAAAGTCCGCCTGTGGCTGGGCACCTACGACAGCGCAGAGGACGCAGCCAGAGCCTACGACGAAGCCGCCCGGGCTCTGCGGGGCGAAAATGCCAGAACAAATTTCCCCACCATTAAAACACCAGATGCAAGCTCTCGCCATCATTCAATTCTACGAGCCGCCAGCAAACCCCAGCGCGACAGCCCCGCGGCGGCCTTCACCTTCGAGAGCTCTGAATATCCAAAATCAACCGACGGCGTCTATGGCGCGCTCAGAGCAAAGCTCTACAGAACAGTGGCGCTGCATGGCGCACCCGGAGGTTTGAACCCATGCAAGGGCGGCCTAAAGGCTCGCGTTAGTGACCACACCGTGTTCGCTAGGGCTTTCCACAGGACATACAGCAGCCCCTCTGGTTACTTCTTTCCTGAGAAACCAGTCCAGCCGAGTTTCATTGTTCCCGAAGCAAAAATCTCATCCCCCGAGTTCGAATCCGCGACTCGTGAATTCAAATTGCCAACACTAACAAACTCCCTCGCGGGATTTGGCTTTCCACAACCCCAGCTCATGACCATGAACATGGATATCCCGTATTCAGTGGATGATACCACGCCGCCTCATTTTGTTCTTCAGGGATTCGAACCGAGGCCGATTTACCCACTCAGCAACAACAACTTTTCTCAGTCTTCTTTGATTGAGAGAACGTATTTGAACACGCCACCATCAAAGAGGTGTAAAGTGGCTCCTTCTTTTAATGCCTCTTCGTCTAGTTGCTCTTCCTGTTGTTTGAATGAAGGAGAAGAAGAATTAGGAATGGACGTGGTGCAAAACAAGGAGTTTGGACAGGATGAGGAGTCGTCCTGCAGCCAACAAGAGGAAGGAGGTGCTTCTGCTTGTGAGTGGGTTAATTACAGTTGGGTCGATCGAGGTAAACTCTGTAAAGTAGTTTAACAAGTTCAGCGTCATATTGTCTCGGATACGTTGGCCTTGCTGTTGTAATGCTCTCAACTCAAGCTTTCCAGAAAAAGGGCAAAAAAAAGTTATTTGAACCGTGCAGGCCCGTGTTAGCGACCACACAGTGTTTGCCAGGGTTTTCGACAGGACATCTGGCAGCCCCTCTGGTTATTTCTTTCCTGGGAAATCAGTCCAGCTCAGCTTTAATTTTCCAGACGCAAAAATCTCGTCCCCCGAGTTCGAACCCGTGACTGGGGAATTCAACTGCCAACTCTAACAAGCTCCCTCGCGGGATTCGGCTTTCCGAAAACCCAGCTTATCACCATGAATGTGGATATCCCGTATTCATTGGACGGTCCCACGCCTTCTCATTTTGTTCTTCCGGGATTCGAAACGATGCCGATTAACTCCCTAATGGGGGAGTGAGTAGGACCAAAGTCCTAATGGTTATGTCAAGTTGGGCTGATGGGAATAGAGTTTGAAAAAGTTTGATTTAATGGATTAAAATATGTAAGTATTTGTGTTTGATTTGAGTGGACCAAAGCTTTAAAGGTGTAAATTGAATACAATGGAATGATAAAAACAAAATCTAAGATAATGGATGGTTGTCTTAAGGTTTCGATGATGGATGATAGGTTTGTTCAAGATTAAGAGTTTCAAGATTTGGAGTGATATGAAGATATTTGATGATGGTTACAATAAAAAGTCTTAAATGTAAGGGTGGTAAATGTAGTGATAGAAATAGAAGCCTCAAGGCTTTAGATAATGTTTTATGATGGATGGGATGATCAAGAAAAATGTTTCGAGGTTATGATGATATCTAATGTAGAAAAAGTGATTAGGACAAAAAATTTAAAGTTTTGAGATTGTATGATTAGAAAAAAACTTTTAAATTTGTGTGAAGATTGTAAATGAGGCAGTTAGGACAAGAGTCCTAAGGTTCGTGATGATGCCTGATATGGAATAAAGGTTGAAGCACAACAAAAAAGTGGGTATGGTTAGGAGTTATGGATCTAGAGGTGTAGGATAGTAATTGACAAAGAATATGGACAAGGACTAATGTTTTGAAGGATAATGGACATGGTCTATGAAGGATGGGATGAAGTTTAGACTAAAACTATGGTAAAATGGTTGTGGTTGAAAATAATGAAGGCTAATAGAGGTCAAGACGCAAATGCACTAAAACACATAAGTGCTAAGATGCAGAGGTGTTGAAAAATATGAAAGCACTAAAAGGTGCAAGTGCCAAGACATGAATATGCTAAAACATACAAATGTTGAGATGGGGGGAGTATTAGACAAATGGCGAGATAATTTAAAAATACACAAACACTAAAGTAATGAATACATCAAACAATGGAGGCACTAAGACTTGGGGAAAATGCACTAATCTGCGTAATTGATTTTGTTTGGGTGGTTTTTGGCAAGAGTTACAATGTAAATAATAGACACAGTAACTAATTTTGTACTTCAATGATTAAGGTTGATAGATATTTACTAGTTTCACATAAGAAGACACATCAAGAATTTTGCACAACCCTATATTATTCAAATAATAGTGTCACCTTTTGTTGGCCCATATTTATACTATCTATCAAGGGCATGTGTAGCTAGGGGGTGCAAGGTCATGTACCACCTATGCACCCCTCACATTGGAGACTTAAGCCTTACCCAAATTGACCTCTACCTTTGCCAGTTGGAAGTATTTTTTTAGTCTTATTGGGCCTAACTGATATCTAATGCACCACAAACATGATTGTTGAAAGGTCTTATCTAGGATGTACAAATTCTCTAAGGTATCTTAGTTACACCATAATGGTATGTGAGGCTTAGATCAATGAACAAAATCCCTTATACAAGTATGCAACAACTTAATATCACTTTTCCTTATGCCCTAATAAAAAAGGACCTAAGGATGTGCCAAACATGATGATGAATCTATTGAGATATAATTTTCATTCTCTCCCATTTATATTCCCAACATTTTTTTTCGGTTAAAGTGATCCCTTAGAGTGGTCAAATATCCAAGAAAGCCTCCTAAAGGTAAAGGAATGCTAGGATATTTTTATTACCCAAGATCACACAAAGTGCAAGGAGAGAGCATACACACAAACTAGCACCCTTAGGTTCTAATATAAAACACAAAGGAAAAGTGTGAAATTTTTTATCCCAAGATTTTTCTAAGTGTAAGAGGAGAGTATACATTCCCAAAATTCCTTAAATACATGGAAAACAAGTTAATTACCCCACTACTCTTCTCTAGGTGCAACTAAACTAGTGATAAAATTAAATGCTTTGACAAGTGTAACCTACACCAAATATGTTAGTAATTTGAGTTTTTTTTCATAGATAGGCATATAAAACTACACCACTAGTTAGAATTTAGCACAAAAATCAATAAAATCAAGAAGAAAAATTGAAAATATAGAAGTAGTCCTACATAATATACAAGCTCTAAAACATGAAAATAATTATAAACCAAAAACTAAAAAATAGGAGTGCTGAAATACATTAGCACTGAAACATGTAACCATTGATCTAATGACCTTTATAGGATAGAAAATAGTTGTAAATGTTTTTTGATGAAAAAAAGTAGGGGTCTACAAAATAAAAAACCAAAATGATGAAAACAACAAGAAATAGGTTAACAAAGAAATATAAACTAAGAAACCAAAAACACCAATCAGAGAACATAAAAATAGAGAAATAATGGTCAATCATGGAAGAATTAATTTATTTTTGTGTCATTTATCTATGCAAGGGTCAATTCATAAAAGCACTGATTAGTATAAGTGTTGATAGCTGAGGCATAGGCTTTGATCTAAGCTAGAAGACAAATTCTTAGCAAGGGAATATAGATATCCTACACATAAGAGGTTAAAAATCAAATAAAATAATGAAACAAAAGAGGAATTCAATTCAATAAACAAAAAGTTAGACAAAGAAAGATAAAAATGCTAAAATTGAGACACAAAAATAGATAGAATTCCAAAAAGGTAGAGGTATCAAAGGATGCATAAGCATTATTTTGGAAGTAGATGTGTTAAAATACATAGCATGATAGCTAAAATAGAAATATTCATGTAAAAATTTAAGAAAAATCTCAAATTTAAAAGTTAGTATTAGAGACATGAGTCCCAATTTAGTGTGTAATGATGAAGATAAGGAAAAATAAGAAAGATGAATTAGCACAAAAGATTAAAAATAATAATTTATGTACTTTTTTTACCTTGCTCCTCTAATTGAGTTGAAAGTGAATTGTACCCAAAAGGTCCACTTGATATGCTTAGATTGTGTGGTAAATACACTTGTGTGAAATTTCTCTTGATTATACTAGCATATCAATAGCTCAAATTTGGATGATAAAATGGAAACATAATTCATGTATGGATATGAAATTATAAATGAATAGTAGAGGCCACAATTTTATAGAGTTCTCATGGAAAAAACTAAGTGAGAAGATGAAAATTTTGATGGAGGGTTGAGAAGTGCCACAAGAGAGAAGAAGGAGATCAATGAGGTAGAAGGGAAGGCATGATCACACATTTGTGAGCAAGACATGTGTAAGAGGAATGGTGAGCTATGCATGTGACAAGATCATTCTCACACGTGTGAGAAAGGTGGTGGGCTTGGGCTAATAGGACAAAATGATGTAGATGCTTGAGAAGGTTTTAGTCTTACAAGTTTTCATTCTCACACATGTGTGATCAAGGACAAAGTTTACTTAAAATTTGGAGGATTGATGTGAAATGGAATTAAAAATTAGAAGAAAAGTTAAGGGGGCTTAATTAGCAATGGTTAATTAATTAATTGAGAATATTTAATCAATCATGTTAGAGGTTGTTAACTTAATTAACCCTATGAAGGTGTAGTGACCCTCCAAATGGCATTACTATTTCAGTTGTTTTTGAGTTGTTGTTAGTTGTTTAGTTTCTTTTGAGACTATATTACTTTGATGCACTATGTCATAGATTATATGATTAGTTGTGATACTCTATAGATGATATACTTGACTTTATGATCATCTATTTACTTTCATGAGATGACATTATTATGGTTATGTACGTAATGTGGTGTATGTAGTTTCTGAATATTTGTGATGTTATTAAGTTGAAATTGATGTTTGATGTAATGTTTGATGTCAGTTCGGGTGAAGGAGAAAATGTAGCATTACTCATCCGTGAGTAACTTGCTACGCTACGACTCTCCTTCACGATGTGTCTTCTGATATATATGTTGTTTTGGTTGATCGTGCAATTTGATGTAGCTTGTAGGTACAGGCAGCGACTTCACCTGCTTCGTCAGGTCTGAGCATGCCAAGGACCAATGGAATTTTTTGATGGGAGATAGTTCTGGTTCTCTGTCATGAGCCATCGTTCTAGAAAGAATGAGTATCGTTTGTTACCCATTTGTCTTGTTATATCTATCTTGTCATGTTATTTGTTGTGTGTTATGTTATTATAGTTCGTCATGATTGGTATTGAAATGCTTAAATTCATTAAATGGTTTAGATAGTATGTATTGAAATGATCAATGATTAGTTGCTTTATTCACTTTAAGGTTATGAATGACTCATTTAATTTGAAAGTTTAATTTAAATATTAGAGGAATTAATTTATTAAGGATTATTAAAATAAATTATTTGTGGAAAAATAATTATGCGTAATTTCTTGTTTGTGCAAGTTCAATATTTCGAAACTAATAAATTATAGAAGTAGTTGTGGATCAAATTTGCAAAAATATCTTGTTTTGAACATGATGTTAAAAAAGTTGAACTTGTTGATTACTTGCATGTGAGCTATCAGTTAAGGGTGTGGATTTGCATTGTGATCTAAAATAAATGATATAGCATAGGAAGAAAATAAACTTTACAGACGACAATTGGTTTTCAAAAGAAAAAAAATTATTTTCACGACAGTTTGGTTGGAAAAAGCTTTTTCTTTGTATTTTTTTGTGTTTGGTTGAAAATTTAGAGAATTGTAAATTGGAAGCTTTGCTGGTACTGTGGAAGTTTCATGGACTAAATTATTGGGTTTGCCTTCACCATTTTTCGAATCTGAGAAAGCTTACCAAGTTTTCTTCTTGCGAATTTTGGCTTGTTCTAAATTGAATCATGAAATGATCTTTGTTGTATTTCATTTGTGTTATGTTGCGATATCTTGTCTTGAAACCTACACAACAATAAAAAATGAATCCATTAATGATTAGATAGTCTATATTAAAGTGAAATCATAAGAATGGATAAAAGATTCAAAAAACCTAGCTAATCTTACTTCTGATCTACAATAGATTATTTGTGATTCCTAAGTAACGAATTTGTTGTCTATGATGTTTGGAAATGTTTTGACCTTGGCTCAGTTTGTAAGAAATTTTCTTGTCTCATATGTAGGAGTAGAGGTAGAGAATATAAAAAACTTAGACAAAATTTTCACACACTGAAACATCATAAATTATATTATATTCTATATACTTCTTTTACAGAGCAGTTGCTGCTACAAATTTTGTTGCTTCTGAGCAATTCAACCTTTTTCTCTATCTTAAAATTTTCTACAACTGAGCCCCATTCGATCACCTTCATCAACAAATATATCCAACATCACATCATAACATTTAATATATAAGGCAGCCAACAGTATATGAATTAATTACGATATTAAGGAAAATACATTGTGCCCGCTAAAGCTCAATCAAATCACATTCATAACATGTCTGATTTGTATAAAAATATTTCCCATCAAATTAAATAACTGTTAGCAAGACTCTGCAAATAAACCATCGTTAAAAGAATGAAATATTGCATTACCGCGGTGATGGCAAGATCGGCTAGCGGTACCGTGGGAGTTACCGCCCAACCGCAGAGGTTCTGGGAGAGATCACGGTATTGTGGTAACACCACACAACCGTGAGAAAAAGTGAAGGTTGGCGTGGGAGTGCGGTAGAGGCCGGATTGACTCATGGGAGTTGGGAGAAATTCCAACACTCCCCCTTGAACACAACCCCTGCTTCATTTATGCTAAGTTAGTTTCTAAGAATTGTTTTTCCTCCTGTGACAAGATGTCTGCATGTTGCTCCTCTGTCCTGCAAACTGAAGTGATCTCCCCCTTAAGTGTAACTTATGTTGTCTTTGATTTTCCTTGTATGACTGCTTCATGTGCCTTATCTTTGTCAGCTTCTCTCCACGATTTCTACGATCTCTTCAGGATCTTCCTCAAATATTTCGTTCATCAGCTATGACATCTATTTTAGACTCGTGGCTATAGCTAAGTCTTCAGACTTATTATTTTTCTCCTTTCTTCTGGTGCTTTTTATTTTTTTCAACTACAAAAATTTCCACTCTTATCCACCACCTGCAGACCTTTCTAGAAAAAACTTCTTCTCAGCAAATTTCTCATGATCTCTTGATTCTTTGACAACCTTAAATCTCTTCGGATCTCTTTATTGTTTAAGTTAGTTTCAATTTTTTGCAAACTTTTCAACTCATTTTGATATCTTCCTTTCAAGGAATGGCTACTCACTTTCTTGACAACTATATATGCAATAAAAAAATTATTTTCCATTAACAAAGCACTTGTGGCTTCCTTAAGACAATAGAGAGACTTCCTCTCCCTTTTATTAAAACTTATTTGTAATCTACCCTCTTCACAAATTTTTGTCAACTGCCTTCTGGCAATAACATACAATTCTTCTGACATGATTTATAAATATTTTATAATTTATGGAATTACCAATTTTTTTACTCTGGCACTTACACAGTGGCAGAATGCCAACATTCCTTTGACTTAGGCCCTTCAGATCTGTAGCAGTTATCACACTTCTTGGGAAATCAATCAAATCTTTTGGCTCATTATTATTCAGATCTCCTATAAATTGAGCTTTTGATGGGGTAACTTCTCACACACCTCTTTAATCCTTTAAACACAACAATAGACTCAAATTTATATGCCAAAAATATTTATTCAATCTTCTCTCTCAACAATTTTAGATTACCCTTAAAATCTACAAGCTTTCTCTAAAAAAGAATATTATGACAGAACTTAGCACACATTCCTTTCTTAGCGGCAATCTTTTTCTAGAAAAATTCTTCTCTTGTTGATGGCATATACCAAAAAAAATCTTGAGGTTTCAGTATTCACATTCTGTGACCTCTGTTTTTCAATTCTACAACACCTCTTTTCTTAGGTAGTTTGTTCAGTGTCACTAATCAACCCTGTCTCCTTGAGTTTGGACATATCTGGATCAACAATCTCCACTGATAGTCTTCTCTTTACTACAAAAAAATCTTTCAATATTTTTCCTCCAACAGTTGCAGCTGTGACCTCCCTTTTTTTATTCATTCATCTGATGAGATCTCTTCTCCACAATCAAATTTTATTGCCATTTTTTTTCTTGACAAATTTCTCATGCCTACTTTTCAAAGCATCCATAATCATTACCTTAACTAGTTATTTTAATAGCTATTGTTGTACCTCAATTGAATTTTTGCAATGGTAGCTTCAGCTACTTCTCTGAATTTTTTATATCTCCTTGCATATAACCCCTTGCTTACGAGACTTCTAACTCTCAATCTTGGAAACTCTTGTGAGTTCTTCTGCAAGTCTTTGTTATTTCATCAATATTTTCTATCTTCTTCAAAACTGTCAAACCTTTTTTTTAACACACAATAATAGGGTATGTGTAGGATCATGATGGGCCAAAAAGTGGCGATATGTAAGCCATATGATGGTCCATGTGGCTGATGATTTTTTTTTAACCCAAAATTGATGAAACAAAAAGGGTTTTGAGAGGAGATTCTTGGCTTTCCACCAATATAAATTATGCTTTACTTTGAATTTAATAAATAATTATTGTTCATTTTCTATTAGAATTATGAATAAAGTCCTGATTGATAGGCTGATTGAAAAACATCTATAGCTTTCAAATGGTATCACATTTTTTAAATCTGAAACATGCATCACATTCTATGCTTCACATACTATAGGATTAAAAAATAAAATTGAATTTCATGAATTTTTGACCAAGTTAAGGTGGTTAGACAGACGAGCTTTTATATTTTTTAAAAGTTGTAATAAAAAAATCATAATTAATTATTTACTTGGAAAACAATAATTAAAAAATATGCATCACATTGGGAAATGAGTCCTCTACTTATATCTAAATGATTATAAAAAAATATTATCATTTTATTGTGGTTAGGGTGGTCAGATAGACACCTACTTCTTATTTTTACCCTAAAATTTAAATACTATTGCATTGAAATTTCAAATTTTCACCAAATAGATTTTTTGTTTTTGAATAAAGGTCTAGTAGTTTAGAAACTACATTCAATTTGCTACCGATTCTATTTTTTTTTTTTTGAAATAATATAGATTACTTATTCAAATTTTTACGTCAAGTTGTCTAACTCTGCTTTTTTGTCTTTTTATTGCCACTTAAGGGCCTGTTTTTTCCATGATGATCTTGCACATACCCAATAATGCCATTCATTTTACCCTTTCAACTTCTGCGAAAATTTCACCAACTCTTGTTTCAATTCTTCAAAACATTACACTGAAATTTTGCATCTTCACTATTTGCAAGTGACTCATTAGACAACAATTTCTTTTCTCTCAAAACATTATTCATTCCTTTTGAACTTTCATGCCTTTCAGGATTTTTATTAATCTTCGCATATGAACACTTGTATAGTCTTTTGAAAATGCCTGTTAGCTTCTGCCAACTTGATTCACAAACCCATCCACCGTCCATATTTATGCATTATGTAGTAGATTCATTATTTAACTCTTTATTCCAACACATTCTCTCACAGTGATTTTTTGAACCACAAACCATGCTAGGGTGTAAATCCCAACACTTATCCTTGGTCTGTCTGATGAGGGAAAAATGTGTCATCCTTTTACCTCTCATTTGTGTCAAACCTTTTCATCTTTCCTAGTGTCTCATGTCGTTCCTGTCACATTTTGTTAATGAACAGACGATATTTTATGAAATAGAAGAAAAGGTTAAAACTAGTGAAAATACCGATTTTGCTGACTGTTGTTAACTGTCTTTTTGATTCTGGTGATAGGAAGTGTTTAATGGTTGACAGCGCACATGAAGGATATTGGTGGAAGGATAACTAAATTGATGAAGTTATATTGTCATTTTTATTTTTACTCGTCAAAGATTAGTCATTCTATTTTAGGTTGTTACGCTGTTCTTGGAAAACTTTCAAAAGACCTTAAAACTGATTTTGATTATCTTCTAAAGGTTGTTGGCTGGAAGCCACTAACAACCAAAATGTTTTATCAATTACATCTGAAAGACTGTTAGATATTTAGGTAGCTTCAATATGTATATATATATGCATGTATGCTGAAACTTTATATCAATATACATAATTAAAAGCAGAATCATGGTGATTTTCTATATACTCTGTCTATGATTGTTTGGATGAATGGAAGCGATAGTAGAATAATTCTATCAACGCGATTTTTATCATCCAATGACCAGTGAAGGCAGGGCCCACTTCCTCAATTGATTGGTGATTATTGCATTAGATTGTGTGTGTGGTAATGTATGCTTTGAATTTATAAGTTGTTTAATTATTTCATTACTGTATTGTTGTCTAAATCTTATGTTGTGTGATTCATTTCCATGAAGGTATTAATTGGTATTGAGTTGTTAAATACTTACCAATACAATTTGTATCCATTCAATAGTTGTTTTCTGGTATATGCAAATCATTAAACATAAGAGTAGTTGAATAAGTTAATGGGATTGTTCCGAATTTTCATTAAGTAGTATTGGAGGTTTGTTTTCAGTAGTTCAACTTCAACTCTATGAAACGTTATTTTCAGATAGATTTCTATTTTGTTACTTTACTACTCTTTTGTTAAGTGCCAGTAATCTATTTCTGTGTAGAACTATTTCTTCATAGGTTCCTATCACACTTGTGACAGGAAGTCTGTTAATCAGAATTTTTCCCATAAGTAAATTATATTAGGTTGCATCCATCAACCCTTGGTTTGTTAATTGCAGCTCTTTGGCATATTGCCACAACACAACTCAAAAGCCTATGTTCCCGGATTGACACTTTAGGATGAACTGAGGAAGCCATTTCCAAAAATTAAATCAAATCCAATTTAAAGAGTAATTCGGAAACCATAGTTTTATCCAATCATTTTGGCACCGTTGCCAGGGAACGGTGTTAAAGACCTGCATTTCTAGTAAACCAAGTTAGGAGCATTGCGCTAAGGAGAAAATCTACACGATAGTCAACCTCGTTTGGATAATTACCATTGGTTTGCTTTGTCATAGCTCATTTAGGTGCATGAATCGTAATAGGGACAGTAGAGGAAGATTTATTAGAAAATAAAAGGGAAGTAGTTCGAAACCCAAAAAATCCAAAAAGAAATTAGCACCATCCATTGAGAGCCCACAACATGAAGAATTGCAAGATAAGTCCAAGTCACCCATTGAGACAGGTACCTTGACTCAAGAGAAACCAAAAAGTAAGTTGCCATCACTAGAATTGCTTGAACCTGATCTTGAGAAATGTTCTATTAAGACCACCATTATTCAGACACCTGCAAATACCCAACAAAGCTCTTCCAATATATTATGCAAAAAAATTGAACAAATTTTCTAAAAATCTTACGGGGATCAAGTTGGTCCATTTTTCGAAGAAAGCCACAAACCATTTAAAACTTATTTTACTCTGTGGGAATTTGAAGTCATGGATCCCAACAATAACAACAACAACAACAACAACAACAACAACAACAATGACAACAATCACAATAGGGCATTGGCCAACAATAACCCAGTCACTTTTGAGTTCCCAATCATAGATCCTTTAATAGATGCCCCTATGAAAAATATTCCTCATTCTGCTTTGCCCATTTTTTGTGGTCTTTCAATGGAAGACCTTGACATGGTTTTGTTTGAATTTGATGTGTTGTGTCACAACTATGACTGCCAAAATGGTGCACAAAAACTCAAACTATTTCCAGCTACATTAAAGGATGCCACCCTACGGTGGTTTATGAACCTTCAGAATATTAGAACATGGACGGTCTTGAATGTATTCTTGAACAAGTACCCAGGAATATTGCAAGAGAAAGGATATTTGGGATGATATATTTCACATGAATCAAAAGGAAGATGAGTCTGTAGAAGACTACGTTGAACGATTTATGTTTAGTCTTCAACGGTCTCGTCAGGAGGGACTAAATGATGATATCATTAAAATGTTATTTCTTAGAGGGATAAGAGATGATGTTATGGAAGCATTCAATTTAATAGGAAAAGGGAACATCTCTAAAATAGAATTTGATGATAATTGTGATATTTGCAGGAACTATTCAAGGCCGCAACATTTGGGAAGGAGCTATCCAAGTAAGCCTTATGCCGCAGCCAATGCAATAGGTATCACAAAAAGGGAAATAGGGAATTTACATGAAGACCTTAAAACATATTTGTTGAGTCATATGGGGAAACAAATAGACACTCTTTACACCTATAGGAAACAAGAAGAAGTCTAAAAAGCCCTAGCCGTGTTTTGTCCAACATGTCGTAAAAGACACGGTAGTGAGGATTTACCATACAATAGGACAAACATCTCATCTTTAGAAGAACTCAGTAAGAACTCTACCTTGAGGCCTCTTCCTGTAGGAGTAACCGAAATGGAATATTCTGAAGAACTTGTCTATTATATGGCCCCTAGGTGACCCTTTCCACCTTGAGCAATGCATCCCAACATGATGAACAATTATCTTTCCTCAAGACTAAGCCAACCCAATTCTTATCAAACGGGATGGTATGGGGGTTGGCAACAACCCCCATACCCTCAATGGATGACTCAATATCAATATACTTCACAACGATGGCAACAGGCATGTAGGCCACAAATGCCACAACCATCTGCATACCAACAACCATTCCCATCACAATCACAATTTCCACCTCCTCCTATGATTAACGCATACCAACAGCCACAACTTCCAGCTTTTCCATCATCAGTCGCCCCACCTATTAATCCAACCCACCCACCAAGACCTACATCAATGCCATCCCAGCCCAACCTCAACCCCAACAGTAAGGCCACCCAACCAGTATATAATAATGAGACAAAAAGTTACTCCACCTATCCCGTAAATACATTAGAATTAGATGGAGTTCAGTTAAGGTCAGGGAAATCCCTTTAAGGGCCCACCATTACCAAAATAAATGAGGAGTTAGAAACTGAGCCAGCCAAAGACCCCCCTTTTCTCAAACAATTTCAATCTGCACCAATAGAAAGGGAGGATTCTCAACTTGAGTTCTATTTTTTTAATGAGTTGCGCAATGTTAAAATTAATATTCCTTTATTGTAGGCCATCAAGACATTCCTGTCTATACAAAAACAATTCATGATCTATGTACCCAGAAGCAGCGGAAGAAGCAAGACCCAAAAACGGTTCAATTCATTGGACAGTTGGCAGACCTTATTCTTGGAAACATTACCATTCCCAAGTATGTTGATCCAGGGAGTCTAGTCATTAAGGTAACCATTGGTAAAGTAAGTATTCCTAATACTCTTATCGATTTAGGTGCTGCAATTAATGTAATGACAAATGAAAAAAAAGAAAAATTGTCATTAAAAGGACTTAGGCCTACGCTTACAATTCTTCAAATGGCAGATCGATCTTGGGTCAAACCCGAAGGTATGATTGAAGATGTAATCCTTTCTATTGATTCATGGGAATACCCAACTAACTTTGTGATCTTGCAGCCAAAAATTAAGCTAGGGGGATACCCCCTGATTTTGGGACGCCCTTAGTTAGCAACCGTAGATGCATTTATCAATTGCTGATCAAGGAACATGGTTATTTCCAATGGCGAGCACAATAAATAGTTGAATTTATACCCACCAGCAAAACCTTTGTTGGAGATAGAGGACCCCATTTGGATTGATAGCGACTTGGATGAATCATTACCAATCCTAACAATTGATAAAGCCTTAGATATGGAAGAGCCTACTGAGGATAATGTTTTTATTAGTTTCCTTCATAACAGGTATATGTTTAATGAAATATTTGAAAGCATGGTCCTCCATTCAGGTATAAATACTCAATGTCCTTTCAGGGATTTTCCACTGGTGGGGAGTTCACACTCTGTTTAGCACTTTATCACACTGCATTAGTTATCACCCCATAATTGCTTATATGGATTATTCTTATCTTCTGCAAAATCAAGTGATATGCCATCCACCTCACAAGTCTTAGCCATTGAGTCACCAACACGATCTGTCGCTATGGAAATTCTACCTAATCGCACACTTAACATTAATCCATAGCTCACCCTTGAACAAATCCACGATCTTATTGCCATGCTTAGAATGAATAAAGAAGCCTTTGCCTAGGAATACCAAG
Source organism: Sequoiadendron giganteum (assembly GCA_007115665.2). Lineage (NCBI taxonomy): Eukaryota > Viridiplantae > Streptophyta > Pinopsida > Cupressales > Cupressaceae > Sequoiadendron > Sequoiadendron giganteum. The sequence goes on along the minus strand of CM021103.1, from coordinate 646,835,575 downwards.
ACATGTGTGGCATTCATCCTAATACCTGCACCCATCATATCTATATTGAGGAAGGTAGTCATCCAATTAGGCAACCACAACGTCGGCTTAACCTCGCTTTGCGTGACATAGCTAAAGAGGAGTTACAAAAACTATTGAACACCAGGTTTATATATCTTATTTTTGATAGTCAATGGGTTTCTCCTTTAGTTTTGGTTCTTAAGAAAAATGGTAAATGGAGAATTTGTGTCGATTATAGAGCATTAAATAAATCTACTAAGAAAGATCATTTTCCATTGCCATTTATTGATCAAGTACTGGACACTCTTGTAGGTAAAAAGTTCTCCTTTCTGGACGGGTTCAATGGTTATAACCAAATTCATATAACACCCGAAGATCAGGACAAGATCACTTTCACCTGCCCTTGGGGCACCTTTGCTATCGTGTCTTGCCATTTGGTTTATGTAATGCCCCTACCACTTTTCAAAGGGCAGTTTTGAGCATTTTCTTAGATCTTGTCAACGATTGTGTTGAGGTATACATGGATTATTTTACTATCCATGGTAATACTTATGAAGAGGCTAAAGCAAACTTCGACAAGGTACTTAGGCGTTGTATAGACACCAACCTATCATTGAGTCATGAAAAATGCCACATGCTTATGACCGAAGGGATAGTGCTTGGCCATTACATTTCCTCCAAATATATTTAAGTAGATCCTAAAAAGGTCTAGATTATCCAAGACTTTCCTATACCCTCTATTCAAAAAGATGTTCGAATTTTTCTCATCCATGCAGGATATTACCGGAGATTTATCCAAAATTTTAGTAAAATTGCATCTCCCTTGTTTGCCTTGCTAGCCAAAGATGTTGCTTTCTCTTGGACACCTAAGTGTCAAGAAGCCTTTGACTCCATCAAAACAAAAATCGTCACCACACCCATCCTTAGAGGATCAAATTGGGAACTACCATTCCATATCCACACAGATGCCTCTGACTATTCCATGGGAGTTGTGCTTGGACAAAAAGAGGATAATCTTTTCTACTCTATCTACTGCATCAACAAGAACTTCACGGGGGCTGAGGTAAATTACACGATAGCTGAAAAAGAGTTTTTAGCTGTTGTGTATGCCATTAATAAATTTTGTCATTGCATTACTGGTTATAAAGTGTTTGTCCACACAGATCATTCGACAATTCAGTTTTTAATGAATAAACCTGTGGTAATGGGTAGAGTTATTAGATGGTTACTTTTACTCTAGGAATTTGATATAACTATACTTGATAAGCAGAGTTGAGAAAATGTGGTTGCATAATTTTTGTCTTGATTGCAATTGCTAGACAATGAACCTACTCTACTTGATGATGCCTTTCCAGATGAGCACCTCTTTGCTATATCCACGAGGAGTCCTTGGTTTGTCGATATTGCAAACTACCTTGTTACATGCAAGTTTCCACCACATTTCTCTTCAAGGGAACGACGGAAGCTGGTTGGCCTCAATGGATATTATACATGGATAGATGGATTGCTCTTTCGCACTGGCATTGACAATATCATGCGGCATTGTGTACCCGAAGATGATGTCTTCGATATACTTCATGCATGTCATACAAAACCATGCAGAGGACACTTTGCTGCTCAGCGGACTACCAAGAAAATTATCACTATAGGTTACTATTGGCCTACACTCCATAAGGACTCTAAATGCTATGTTCATCATTATGACAAGTGTCAACGCATGGGCTGACCCACACGCTCAGATGAGATGCCCTTACATCCATAGTTTTCCATAGAGCCATTCGAGAAGTGGGGCCTTGATTTTGTTGGCCCAATCAACCCACCATCATAGAACAAGGAATACATCCTTGTATGTACCAATTATGTCACCAATTGGGTTGAAGTGATAGCCCTAAAGCATGCCAAAGATACAAAAGTAGTCGATTTCTTGTACTCTGATATTTTCACAAGATTTGGTGTGCCGCGCGAGATAACCACCGATCAAGGACCACAATTTACATAAGAACTTATTTTTTCCCTGGTTCACAAATATGAAATCTGCCACCGCAAGTCCACACCTTATCACCCTCAAGCCAATGGGCAAGTAGAAGTCACCAATAGAGAGATTGAGAATATTATTACTAAGACAATTTCTCTTCATAAACGTGATTGGGCTACACGACTTCCTGAGGCCGTGTGGGCCTATTGAACAATGTGGAAGACCACTATTGGTTTGACCCCTTATGAGCTCGTCTATGGTAAGAAGGCAGTCCTTCCCATTGAGTTTGAGAATAAAACTCTTTGGACCCCACTGCAAATGGGTATGGATATTTTTGATGCACGAAAGGTACTCATTGAACAACTACATTCTTTAGATGAATTGCACCAGGAAGCACTCTTCCACATCGAAACCATCCAGAAACAACATGCTCTAAGGCATGATCACCACATCCACAAATGCTCATTTCAACCTAGAAATTGGGCACTCCTATACGACTCTTGCTTCCAAGACTTCAAAGGAAATTTCCACACACGTTGGTTGGGGCCCTATGAGATTCATATCATATATGCTAATGGCGTTGTTCATCTCTGAATAGTTGACTCAGAAAGACGATCTCTTCTCATTAATGGTCACTGCCTCAAACTTTACAAGAAGCCTCTCTCTAAAGAATATTTATTTTTTGAGGTGGCACATGAACTTACTATTGTTCCTTTCAGCCTCCTTCGAGATTGATCATTTCTATTTCAAAAAAAAAAAAAAAACTTAGTGGTGAAAATCGATTTCTCGGTGGTGGTAGATTGAAAACCAGACAACTGGCAGTCTATCGTCGAAAAAAAAAAAAGAAAAAAACTTAGTGGTGAAAATCAATTTCTCGGTGCCACTAGGTAGTGGTAGATTGAAAACCGGACAATCGACGGTCTATCTAAAAAAAAAAAAAAAAGATAAAGAAAGAAAAAGAAAAAGAATAAGAAAAAAAGGCAGACAATACATGACCAAGCAAGATCTTTGATGTTGGAACCTCACCTTCCTGGCCTATTCTTCCTTCCACCCAACAATTGGCCTATTCTTCTTGCCACCCAACAATTGGCCTTGCCTTGTTCCTGTCACTTGGTTGTCAGGAGCTCCTTTTTGTTTCTGCTGGTTTGCGCTATCCTTTCTACCTGGTCAGGTTCTACAACCCTTCACATATATTGGTGCCCTCCATGTCATAATGGTTGTTCATGGATTTCAACCAACAACCATTGCATCAGTTGATTTTATGTTCCTATCTCTCTCATGCTAGGAACTAATGCAGTTACTTCCTGGTTCAATTTCTAGTCTCTTCTTTGCCAGGAGCCCTTTGCCTGTTTGAAGACTGTTGCCTTGTTAGTCACCATACTCCACCTTGACGATGTTCTCATCCTTTCTTTTCCATGCGGCATTCTCTAGTTGGTTTCTTCTATTCGGCTTCATCGTGCATGTACTTCCTGTACTACACTCTTTCACCCTATCATTGTTGCGGACTGGCATCGGCATCAGTACTGACTTCAACACATGTGTCACCACGTTGCCACTCCTATCCATCAACGGTCATCGGTATTGGTATTACACATTTCTTTCCTTTTCTTTTTATCTTATTTAAATACCGCTTGTTCATTTACTAGTGGTGATGTCACCTGCGACCAGGTAACTTGCTAAACTGGGGGAAAGTGTCACATCTGTTGTCATGTCTCGTCCTTTTCACAAAATCCCTATCCCATCGTATCTACATTCTTTGATTTCTGATATGATCCGTCATAAATAACACACTCCCTCTTAATACCACCGTAATAATTGCAATTCACTACAAATAATAAACTAGAAACCTCCATTTTTTTAACCACTTATCATAAACCCATTCTTATCATCTACACAAATTTCCAGTTAAAAGTTGTCCAATTCCTAGGAATAGTTGTCTCTGCAAAACCATTTTCACTCTTTACTGGGTTTGAACTGTGAACTATTTGGATTGCACCTCCTAGTTAAGATATGGCAGGAGAACGTAAACATTGCTATGAGCCAACAACTATGGGTGATTTAAGGGCTCCTGTGATGTCTGAGGCCTACAAGATATTCAAGAAAGCAGGTTGGGATGCGTATTTCAAGAGATTGTGGGGGTTTAATAAGAAACTAGCTTGTGAGTTTGCGACAACATGCAACAATACGTGGGCACGAGTCCATGGGCTAGAAATTCCTATCTCAAGCGAAAGTATAGCAGATGTCATGGGATTGCCATTAATAGGAGAAAATTATTTTCCTGACAATTTTGGGCGCGAGAAAGACCTCAAATCCCTTCGTAAGAAGTTCCTAGCATGTGGAGAATCGATCGAAATGGTATTAGGTCAAGGCACAAAGTTATCTTCACTCTCTACTCCTTGGAACAATGTGGCAAAATTTGTTATACAGTATTTGACTTGTGAAGGAAGGTATATATATGTTTACGCAAAACAATTCTAACTGATGATACATTTGAGATGGGGTGCACTCGTGAACATTAATTTCTTTCTATATTCTTCCTTAATGCAAATGCAGTTCATAAGGGTAGTGAGAATTCATTGGCACATCGTGGGTTGATTAAATTGTTTTTGATAAAAGGGTAAAACGAGTTTTACAGGGACCCGAAACCACGAAGTTTACAAGATAGAGAAAAGACCAACATTGGTCCACCAAAAAAATACAACTGCCCAACAAAAAATAGCAGCAAACAGACAAAAAAGACCAGGAGGGTCAGAAAGAAAAAGACAGCAGAAGAACACAGGATTACTTCAGAGACCGAAGGACAGTCTCAGTCTCTGCCTCCAAAGCCTGCATATCAATAACCCCCTCTTTGAAAGTTTGCACTATTTTCGGTGTTAGGGGGGCCTTTCGCTTCAAATTAGCATGGGTTCTTCTAGAAATACCTCCATCCGTATCCTGGCTTTTATCTTCGGTGTCTTCAAGATCAACCACCAAGGAACCCTGCTGGGATTTGTCAAGTTTTTCGGTCATTGCATTGATTATTATAGCATTGTGTCTTGCTATTCTGTTATTCTGTTCTGCAATGGTTCTAATGTTAATCCTTAAGCCCTCAACATCATTATCAGTAATACTATTGCTATGCACCGCATCTTTATTACCCAAATATGCAATCTTAACTCCCATTTCCTCAATTTTGCTTTGCAAAGCCTAGTTTTTAATTTTAAGCTCGTTAATTTCTGAGAAAGTCCAGTCCAGGATTTTAGAGTGGGATTCAGAATTGGTTTTAGCCATATAAATAAAATCCAGGGATGGCTCTTTACTAGTATTAACTGGGGAGTTGTCGGCATTCTGTAAGTCAGGTACTGGGACTCCTTCATTGTTAATCACAAGAGAATTGAAGATAATTTCACCTCCTAGGGACTGGGACTCCTTCATTGTAGATGAAACCCCCGAGAATTCCATTGAATATACCCTCCATACTTCAGAACACTCTGCCAAAGAAGATTCCTAGAGTATAGGGAAATCCACTAAGACCCTAGAGGAGGAAGAGTCAGGTCAGGGAAGCTTAGAAGATGATAAACACACCAAAGATCTTGAGCCTGAAACTCTTCTTGATAGTACTAAGAAAGGAAAGGCGCAAACCTTTTGGTCCAGTGGCAAAAAGGCTAAGGGTTCCAGTACTAAACAACCTAACCCTAAGGTTATTGAAGTCTCTACCCCTGGCCCTAGGATTGAAAAGAAACGACGTAGTGGGACTACTTCAACTACTGTTTTAAAAAGAAAACAATTTTCAACTGATTTTATAGACAAACTAGCCAACCTGGCTAATGTAGCTAGTGGTTTAGGCTCACAAACACCTGAGGATGTTGGGGATTTGACAATAGTGGCATCAGTCTCTCACAAAACAAAAAGAACAGAAGATGTTGCTAGGGAGCTAAGAAGAAGTAAGAGAAATAAGCAACAAACGACAAACCTTGAGGATCCCTCACAACACCACCAGGAGCCTGAACAAAATCCCAAGATGCCACCTAAGAATTCTACTATTTTAGGTGAAGAACTTGAGCAAAATTCCAAGGTATTGCCCCAGAATTCCCCTATCTCAGAAAAGATGCCATGCAGTCAAGAAGATCTCCCTGATGAAAACGTTGTTTGGACTGAGTCTACCTCAGCTAAAATTTATAATAATCTTGACAATCCTGATGATCACACACCGCATGACAATACCCAAGAAGAAGAGCATCAAGTAGAAGAAAGAATAGGGTCTGAAGTGGATATGCAGAATCAAGAACATGGGAATATTGAAACCCTTCACCAAGAACAATAGCTCGACCAAGAGCCAGAGGCAGAGGAGGAGTATGAGGAAGAAAAACCCTTGCTCAGTAATGATGATATTCGCAACCTACAAAACTTGGTGACTAAGCTGACTGAGGAGAATGAAACTCTACAGAATCAAGTTCAAGTGGCAAAGTCACTCAGCTCATCGCAAGCAATTGAAATCATTTTGTTGAAAGTAGCACTTGAACAGGCACAAGCCTCCAAGACATCAGTCATAACCATTCAGGAGCATGAAAAATAGTTGCACGAACTTCATCAATTGTGTGTCAAAGAAGTCACCAATACCCTGCAGAAACTTGTCCCTTCTCTCTCTGGTTTGTATTCTACACTCTCTTTGCATGAGGACATGCAAGGTCTTCAGCTGGGTGGAAATGATGAGGGAAAAATGTGTCATCCTTTTACCTCTCATTTGTGTCAAACCTTGTCATCTTTCCTAGTGTCTCCTGTCGTTCCTATCACTTTTTGTTAATGAACAGACGGTATTTTATGAAATAGAAGAAAAGGTTAAAACTAGTGAAAATACCGATTTTGCTGATTGTTGTTAACTGTCTTTTTGATTTTGGTGACAGAAAGTGTTTAATAGTTGACAGTGCACATGAAGGATATGGGTGGAAGGATAACTTAATTGCTGAAGTTATATTTTCATTTTTGTTTTTACTTGTCAAAGATTAGTCATTCTGTTTTAGGTTGTTACGTTGTTCTTGGAAAACTTTCAAAAGACTTTAAAACTATTTTTTATTATATTCTAAAGGTTGTTGGCTGAAAGCCACTAACAACCAAAACATTTTATCGATTACATCTGAAAGACTATTAGACATTTAGGTAGCTTCAATATGTATATATATGCATGTACACTGAACTATATATCAATATACATAATTAAAAGCAGAACCGTGGTGATTTTCTATATACTTTGTCTATGATTGTTTGGATGAATGGAAGCGATAGTAGAATAATTATGTGAACGTGAGTTTTCTCATCCAACGATTGACAAAGGCAGGGCCCACTTCCTCGGTTGATTGGTGATTATTGCATTAGATTGTGTGTGTGGTAATGTATGCTTTGAATTTATAAGTTGTTTAATTATTTCATTACTGTATTGTTTTCTAAATCTTCTATTGTGTGATTCATTTCCATGAAGGTATTAATCGATATTGAGTTGTTAAATACTTACCAATACAATCTGTATTCATTCAATAGTTGATTGTTGGTATATGCAGATCATTAAACATAAGAGGAGTTGAATAAGTTAATGGGATTGTTATGAATTTTCATTAAGTAGTATTGGAGGTTTGTTTTCATTAGTTCAACTTCAACTCTGTGAAGTGTTATTTTTTAGATAGATTTCTATTTTGTTACTTTACTACTCTTCTGTTAAGTGCCAGTAATTCGTTTATGTGCAGAACTATTTCTTCATAGGTTCTTGTCACACTTGTGACAAGAAGTCTGTTAATCCAAATTTTTCCCATAAGTAAATTATATTAGGTTGCATCCATTAGCCCTTGGTTTATTAATTGCAGCTCTTTGGCATATTTCCACAACACAGTTCAAAAGCCTACATTCTCAGATTGACACTTTAGAATGAACTGAGGAACCCATTTCCAAAAAGTACATCAAATCCAATTTAAAGAGTAATTCAAAAACCATAGTTTTATCCAGTTAGTGTCCTACACTTGCGACACCATTCCCCTTTCCTGGGATGTAATCGAGACCTTCATACTTTGGCCTCTTTGTAGCCTCAATTGGCTCTCTCATTCCTTGTTCATGTTTTCCTAATCCTTGTCCTACGTAACCCATTCTTTTTATGATTTTCAACCCAACACTCTCTTCACAACAATTAACATCTTTTGCAGATTCTAGCACTTTATCATAGTAGGCAAGATTTGCAAATTCATTAACATGTTCAACATGAAATTTTCCATCACCATTATTTTCAACAAAATCAGATTTATTAAATGAGAAACACAAATCTGTTGTGTCACATGAGACATCACAAGATGAATATTTTGACTTCACACAATCCTTTTCTTGTTTCAACTTTAATATTTCCTTTTTCTGCAAATTTTTTTCTTCTTCTACCATTTTTTAAATCTCTTCCAAGTTTTCATTCATTTTCTTTATTTCATCAAACAGTTTCATTCTTTGTTCAAACTCCTCATTTCTTTTCTTAATTTCTTCAAAGGATTTGAACCTTTCCTCTAAATCTCCATTTCTAGTTTTAACCTTTCTCAGTTCTTTCTCAAGATCATCATTTTCATCTAATAGTAAACACTTATCTTTCAACAACTCCTTTATTCTTTCAATAAAACACCCATTGTTCTTTTTAACATTATCCAGCTCATTTTTAAGTAAAATTAGTTCTTCTAAAACATATTTTGCAGATGCCAAATTTTCATTCTCTTTCTTAACCCTTTTTCCTACTTTCCCCATTTGTAACAGGAAGTTTCAACTTACCTTACTTGAACTTGTTTCAGGGATATATCCGCTTTGTGAGCCTTTGATCTTCTTCAGCCACTATTTTTCTCTTGTTCAACAATTAGGTCTGCAACACTTTGTTTGTTCAAACAACTACTATTATGCACAATTCTTTTTCTTCAACACAACTTCTCTTTGTTTTAAAATGCAACACTTTTGGCTCTTCTCAACAATTTTCCTTCAAGCATTCTTCATTCCTCTGATGTTCTCGAAGGTCTGCAGCCTTCTTCTCAACAACCAATTATAAACATTTGATATTTCCTAACCCCAGACAAGCCTCTAAGACTTTTCAGTCATAACAACTATTCTTGATTGAAACACTAGATGAATTTCTAAACAATCTATGGATTTTCCTCAAACACCTAACTCATGAACCTCTACTCCCAGTGAGCCTGACCAATCATGGCTCTTCAAACAACTCATAAGATAACCACATTCTTTATCCTTCTCTTCAAATGTCTCTCCTAGGCTTCTTGACCCAACTCTTATTTTAGTGGGAGACTAGCACATATTTTTTTTAACTTTGCCTTTACAACATGACTGACTTTCAAGAGCAAAATCAACAATCTATTCATGGACCTGTTGACTAATATAGTATGTTCTACACAAGACTCAATAACTTCATACAAATTCAATAGTTGCTTACTCCCTTATCTAAACCAACTCATGTATCTCATTGAGTTAGGAGGTTTTGCAGACCCATCAATTTGACCAACTACAAAACTCAACTGCTAGACTGATAAAAACTCACCCTACATCCTGTCTCAATCTAGATAGTGACTACTTCACACAGATTCACCATTAGCTCTGATACCACTTTGTAGGAGTCGAAGCAGAGAATAAAGAAAACTTAGACAAAATTTTCACACACTGAAACATCATAGATTATATTATATTCTAAATACTTCTTTTACAGAGCAGTTGCTGCTGCAAATTTCGCTGCTTTTGAGCAATTCAATCTTTTTCCAACATCATAAAGGATATTGTTTGTTTAGATCCGTTGATGATATCTCTCAAAACATTTGAAACCTGATTATGATTGACGTAAAACCTTCTCCAAATCAATAAAAGTTTGTATTCATGCGCCATTATTACTTATTCTATTTCAGGCTGCGTGACAATATTTGTAAATTCTTCTTCCCTGTCCAAAGCTGGATAAACTGTCTGTAACCGAGGATGATTGTTCTCAGAATTATCCATGTATACTTTTATGAATTTTGCATTCAAGCATTCAAATTGTGAATCACCTCTAGCCTAATTCTCTTTATTCCTTGTTTGGTGGTTGTTGCTGAATTTTGCATGTATAGTATGCTTTAAGAAAGAAAAAAAAAACGGCACATCCTTGCATCTCATGATATCGTGATTCTCATAATGACATAAACCTTTCGATTTCTAACCATGTTGCTGGCCTGCCATGGTTTTCTAAACTACTATGTGGATTTTGTTGCCGTGTCCGTGTGTAACGACTATTAGTTTGGCTCTTTTAACTATGCTCTGTATTTCCTTCTTATTCTCTGGTTAATTCACATTCCATGCGGAGCCAAACCTCCTGTCTTAGCCGCGGATTGGATAGCCTTTCATGTGCTTATGTTTCTCCTTTCTCGAATGCATGCACTTGTGTTCTGTCGACTTATTTCCTTACTGTATACCCCTGGACTTTTGACATGGCGCGATTATGCTATGGAAGTTAACATTTTCTTCAAATACGTTTGCTAAGTTTCATTCTTCTGCATGTGACCGTCGGTTCCCTGTGTGTCTCAAGCTCTGGTAATTTAGTTCTTTCGTAATATCACCTTGGAATTTTAACGCAGGCTCCTGTGGTGGTAGCTCATGGGTTTTACTGTAGACTTGTAGCACAATGATTTGCTTGGTTCACCTTGTCACTTCTTGCCGACTGATTTGAGCTTGCATGTGTCTGAATTTAAGTCTCTGAATCCTTTGATCCATGTGTATTCCAAAATGTTTTGGTTATGCATGTTTTTGGATGATTCTTCCTTCGCCTTTCTTTAGTGCTTTGTAATCATCGTATGTGGAGTGGTCTGCTAGATATCCGTGTAAGGTATGTTTTTTATTCATTATGAATTCCCTTTGAGTTTTTCACCGATCTAAGTTATTTCGATTTGAGCATGCAATGTCTTTGTTCCATGCATATCGATATTATGTGTGGAGTATCATCCAATTCGTAAGTTATTCTCACTTTATTCGTACATGTTCGATGTTGAATCTCCAAGTCTACTCGACAGAACTCTTAGTCATCATTTTTATGAACTGTATGGTTGTATTCTTTGCTTACGACAGATTTTCGATTAAATATTATAAGTGATAAGACATATCCATATTTATATTTATATAACCTATCATTACTTTAGTTCCTTTGATTATGGTGAGTGCTGATTAAATGATATAAGGATTATAATGGATTTATTATATGATGAAATTTAATTATGTATGTTATCTTTATTAAAAGATAGTTACCGGTATTTATATAAGTAAGATTATTTCAAATCCTATTTATGAATGATTTTATGGAAAAGTAAAAGAAAAAAAAATAAAAATATATATATATATAAATAGATTTCATTTTTAGTTTTAAAGATTGTTGTAATTTAGTTTGTTTAAATTGGAAAGTAGATTAATTGAACACATTAGATAGGTTTATTGGATTATCTTTTAGATTCTTAAAAGTGTGGTATTATGTCAATTTGGTTATTTGTTGTAGTATTGTAAAATAAGTATAATGGTAATTACATTGGAAATTTATGATTTGGCATCTTAGTTTATCAAGTGTTATTAAGTTTGGTTGTCAAGTTCTTATTGCCTTGGAGTATATGTGTATTTGGAAAATTTGTTATACTATCTTCAAGGGTTGTACTTGTGGTGTATTCCTTTTTAGTTTCTTCCAAAGGCCATATTTAAAGGTTCATTTTATTTGAAATTGTTGGATGTATTTTATTGTGTACCTTGTCATGACTAGAGTTTGAGATTAGCCATGCACATTGTGTCTTCTCGATATTGACGTTTAGTTATAATATGGTTACACCATGTCATGTGGTTGATTTTTGAGTTTTTTTATTTGTATGTGGGTTGTCCATGTCATTGCTATTGGGTATGTTGTACATAGGAGGAGTGGCTTCCATTAGGGGCCGAACCTAGAAGTGGTTGCATGGGTAACCTCTCAGAAGTGCATAATTCAGTGATAGCTAAATTAAGCTTTTAGGGGTTGGGTAGTTAACATTTAACCACTCAGATAATGATTTGCCCTGCCTTGTACTTTAACGCTTGTTTAGGTTAAAGTAGGTTGAGATGGTCTGAAATGGCTAATCGAACACTTTGTCTTTTCGAGAAGTGTTTCGATACTACATAAGTTCATTTAGGGGCCATGAATTGTTAGAGGTTGCCATGGTAATTTGGTAGACAGTTGGTAACCTAGGAAGATTATCCAGGGTAACCTATTACGTTTATGTGATGACACTACTATCCTTGTACATATGTTAGGTCCCTTGTGTAGAGTCACCTATGATTATGTTGTTTCCTTTGGGAGTATGTTAGTTGTCATCATGATGTCATGTATGTCGACCATGTGTTGTTTTTTATCTCTTCTTGTTTTTTGTTTGACTTGAGGACCTATTACTATCTCATAGCACAGAGGGTGGGCTTTAGAGTTCCACACGGTTGGGAGGAACATGCATTTTCTTCAATTGGTTCCCCTTGTAGGTGGTATTGTTCGAGATGATTTTGTTCTTGACAGGTTCCTAGATACACATCATCACAGAGTTGTTCATTGGATGTGCTCATGGACTTGGTTGTCAGTTATACTTGTACAATTTCTTTATTGTACTCTCTCATGATGTTGACATGAGGTTTCATCGTATTATATCTTGGGATGTATCGATATTTTTCACAATCTCATTTTTTGTAATTGAGCTTGCAATGAAACTCTTACTGATAATGTAATCTTGTTATGGTTTATTCACATGATCTCGTTTATGGTACTTGATGTGTTGTATTTATTATTTTACTTTAGTAGCGTAGTTATGGAACCCAAGAAATTTCATGTTATGTTAATTTTCACATTTTGTTGTTTATGTTTTAAAAAGTAAATTAATTATGTTGTTTAGCAATAGTTACGTGTCATTCGATGGGTTCCACGATGGGCCGTTACAGAAGGGGTGACCCGTATAATGCAGTGGTTGAAACACTTGCTTGGTGACACTGCCACCAAGGTTCAAATCCCCGTTGGGATGATACGCTCAGAGGCTTTGTGCTTTCATTGGGTTGGTGAGCTCGTAGATTTGAACAACAATAGTGTTAGGCACCTTAAAAAATGCCCATTATCGATTAAAAAAAAACACTTAATTAACATTGTGAAGAAGATGCAAATTAATTGCAAGAAGTGTAATTAATTAAATAATTGTGTCACCAAAAAGTGTAGCCTTTGGCACTTTTTCACTCATTTTGGCCTTTTCCCTTGAATTTTGGCCTTGTTTTTCCTTGATTTAGTCTTGAATGTTTGCAAATCAACAACATTGTAATGATGGTTTATTAAGGTGTTGTGAAGTGTTGTAACACATCTTCCCACTTTTCTAAGACCCTTTCAACACAATTCACCTAAATAACTCCCTTTTACCCCTTTCCAAGTCTTTTGTCTAGGTGTTGTAAAGTGTTTTAAGTTATTTTCACACTTTCCTAGGCTTATCATCCACTAATTAACCCTTTTCTTATATTAATTTGTCCCCTTAATGTATTTTTAGGCCTGACTTAAGTGTGTTTCGGGAGGAAAAGTTGATAAAATTTATTAATCACCATTTAATTCCCAACCACCACTTGAAATTGTCCAAGTGGACTAGGTCGCCACCTTGGGTGATCTAGTCCCTTTTGGTATAAATTTCAAATTTAAGACAAAAACCTAACGGAAATTTGCCTCAAAAACCCCAATATCGAACTATCATGTTGCATTTTTGGGAAATTAGGGCATATCTTGTATAAATAAGGGTTTTCACCTTCATTTCCCTCTCTCCCAAGCTCATTTTTACATCTCTCCACAAGAACTCTTGCACTCAAGCTTCCCTAAAAAGCAATTAAGCACAAGGCAACATAGGCAACCTCCATTGGAGCTGATTCTTGCATGATGCGAACTTCAACAACAAAAGATTTGGTGAGAATTTACATTGTTTTATCATTCAAGCATCTCTCCTTTGATTTCTATTTCATTTGGGTTTAAGTTACCATTAAAGGGGTTTAGGCAAACCCCTATTCCCTAACCCCAACATTCTCTTTGTCTTTGCATGTGTTTTTCAGGTTGTACTCAAATTTTACAAGATTCAAAGTGTTGGAGAAATTACATACATTCCATTCAAGTCACATCAAGACATCAAACCCTAGGAGGAGAAAAAGGACAAGCTACAGGTCATTTTCAGGAGATTCGGACATAGGCTACTACAGAGAAGGAAATTACCAACTAGGACCCACAAAATTAGACCTTCAAGCTTCAGAAAGTACCATGAGGACTAGGTCACCACTATTGGCAACCTTTTCTCGATATTGGGCCTGAAATAAGTTTTTTATATTTTTGGGTACCCTTTTCCCTGAAACCCAGTCTGACAAAGTTTCCCGACAGAAGGACTAGGTTGCCCACCTTGGCATAAGTGTCCTTCTGTTGATCTCAGGAAATTTATAGAACATTTTGGGGCTTCTCATCTGCAACATTTCATTTCCAGATGCACTAGATTTGAACTTTCCAATTTACTCTTTGTTTGCATACATTTAGGGCATATAGTTAAGTTTCATTTAGTTACATTTTCTTTGTTTACATTTCATAGATTAGATTAGCATAATTTAATTTTAGTTTTCACCCCCACCACACACACATAACACAAACCCAATCCATCCTCCCTTTGAATGCAACCGCCAAAAATAACCATATCACCAAGCAGAAAGAGTGTCATTCCTACACCAAGAGCTCCTAGGTGAAAAACCCTATGGGCCTAGTAAAGGGAATCCTTTTTCCCTTGGTAGAAATATCCATTTTTGGTGGTTCATTTTGGTGAACCTGACTGTAGACCACTTGTTAACTTTCTGATTTTGCATTTCATCTTAGGAAATTGTTGGTATTGCATTAAAAAAATTTCATTGTTTGCATCCTAGGGTTTGTAGAAAAATGAATTAGTGAAGGGTAAGTGCACCAAGATGGTTCCTAAAAAGGGGACTTAAGTGGACAACTCTTTTATGAAATCAGGAAATACTGACCTTGGACGTGAAATTCAGGATACTTAGACTCAAAATTTTGAGATGGAACAAAAAAAAGGATTCAAGTGCTTTGAGTCTATTTTCTAAACTACTAATTTATTTTGAAAATGGTTGAAATTAAGGGGTTCAAACAAGGGACGTACACAAATTGATGTTGTTTTTATCAGAAAAATATAACATAGCAACTCTTGTATGACCCTCGTACGGTGAAATTTTTCTAATATTTTTAAAATCACAACACTCAGAAGTTAGCTAACAGTATGTAGTTGATGGATGATTTTTCTGATAATTTTTTAATGAATATTTAATTTTTTACTAATTTGCGAAGTGGACATTTCTTGAAAATAGAATTTTGGCTGTGCTACCCCTACAAACTTTTGAAACTAATTGATTTTTTTTATTTTTTATTTTTAATTTTTGTAGAATGGAGTCTAGTTTCTAAAAATGTAATTTATTTGAAAAATTGAGGAGCGATTAATTTATAACGAAAAAAATACCAAACACTTCTTTTTGGCAAAAAAAAGACATACAGATAAAATAAATTATGGATGAAAGACTTAACATTTTCAGAAAGTGAAAAAAATTACATCGTTGGATAGCTAAGAGATAACCCAACATTACCCATGTGTTTGATTTTTTCGATATTGAACCACGTGCAATCTTGACAGTGAGCATGAACTCGATTATGAGAAATATGGTGGATTTTTTAAAAATATGTCTCTGGTCATTGGAAATGCCCTCCAAGCCTTTGGGTTGGTATTCCAAGGAAAATAACAAACCTAAGGCTTGGGAATTCCCAAAGCAAGATATAACGCGAGCGTGTTATAACGTGCTCACGTTATATCTCAATTTTCACATGGTTTTTGCTTCTACAGGGAACATGTTAACTAGGACATAATGCGAGCATGTTATAACGCGCCCGCGTTATGTCTTCTTTTATGTTAAATGCCAATATATTGAATGTATGCTGATATATTTTTATGTTTGTGTTATTTGGTGTTTCTCCACATCAACAACTTAGACAGAATAAAGGCTATCGTATCTCTCTTGAAAGGTTGATCTCTTATGAACAAAGAGATAACCCCAAGGTCTCTCGGGTATCAGGTCATGACCATGCAGTAGAACAAACTCAGTGATAAAATGTGAATATGCTAGTAATCACAAGGGCTCTTACACGCAAATGATGGAGGTTTCTAAACTCATTAGATCTTGAACATGGTGGTGCTTTAACTGTGGGTTTCGACCACATAATAAAAGAAATAGGAAAAGAAAGGGGTTTCAGAATTTTAGACCGCTAATACTACCTCTAACATTAATCATGTGAATGAAAAAAGACCTGAAGTGGACCAATCCCTCAAAACTAATTTCTGGTCGACCCAGGTTATACCTGCAACCTTGCAGAAAATAGTGCAATCTTCAATGGATTTAGAGATTTTCAGGTTGAAAACATTCATTCGATGGGAATGAATGAATAGGTTCAGCTAAACTAAGCACATGAATGGGGTACAGGTTGAACTTGCACAACATTCCCATAATCAAGAAGTTGCCCAAGATGTGAACCAGAGATTGCTACAACACTTCGGATGTTCGATCATAAGCATTACAAAATCGAATCTAAACTACATCCAAGCATTTCAAAAGATGAAACAAGAAACATTCAAGATTATTTAATGCCAAGGAGACACCAGTCATAGCACAATATCCACACCTTTATATTAAATCATCATGTTTACAATATTTCTAGTTTATTACAGCATATGCCTGAAACGTGAAAGCTCCTTCTAATCCGCTAACATGCTACTCTATTGCTAGCTTACTGATAACAAGTGTCTGTTGAACGAGCCCTCTAACTACTAGGAGATCAAACCCCTTACAAAAAGGTAGAATGCCATATATATAGAAAAGTGCTCACGCGAGAAGAGAGCTAGGGTTACAAAACTCACGACCCCCAACTAGATCGGCCCGACCAATAGCAACACCCCGCCTAGCAACAATGAATGCAGCAAAGGATGCTACTAGATCAACCAAGGTCACACGCCACCGAGGGACAGATCCTCGAGCCACACCCGACATGAATGAACACCTGTGAACAAAGAAACGCATGCCAAAACTAGGAGACGAAATTGCTGTATAGGATGATTGTTTTGTAAATCTTACATATTTTTGGAAATCATCAAGTTGGCTCCAAGATTGGTGGGACCCTTTGATGTATTGGAATTCATTAATCCTGTTGCTTATAGAATAGCGTTAACAAAGATAGTACTCAGTACAAGGTCCAGTGGGACCAGTATACTAAGGATAGTACTACATGGGAGGATTCTGAGACGATAGACCGTCATTTTTCTCATCTTCTTTCATAGATTAGCATATGTTTTGTGCGGAAATACTTGATACTCTGGTTTTTGATTCACATGTTGTGAACTTTGATAGCGTGGATGCTACTATAATTGCTTATGTTTATGTTGGAGAACTATGTTATTAGTTACTATTTCATTATGCATGATTGAGATACTATGCTTTACCTACTGAGATACTATGTTTATTGATTGAGATAGTATGTTTTAATGATGATGATGTTATGCTTATTGAATGACTAATAAGACATCGAGGCAACGTCTCTTCTAAGAGGGGAAGGATGTCATGTATGGATTTTCATTGACTTATTTAAATGCAGACATTAATTACTATGTCGAGATTTAGATAGAAATTAAATGATTAATTAATGATAGTTAAATTGGAATCAAAATGAAAATGAAATCGAAATGCAATTATTATGATTTGAATTATATTTATATTTATTTTGGGGTTTGTCATTACTGATGATAAATCGAGTGCAAGTGAACGTAGGAACAAGTGAACGTGATGGAAGGCGAGAACAATGATCAGGTAGAGTTGTTTAGCCGATTGACGTTTACGAATAGATGGGATCTCACACACTCACATAGATGAATATTTCAATGTATTATGTGTATATCATGCTTGCGAATTGAAAATTTAGTTTTACTGTGATTTCTCAAAAATTGCAAAAAATGCATGTGATTTAAATGATGATTTTGTTAAATTTGATGAAAATTAACTTAAATTAAATAGTTAAATTGCTAGTTTGAATATTCTATTATTGTTTGGAAATATTAAGTTTGAAATTTCAAAATTTAAATGCAATAGATTTTTATTTCGAAATTTGATTAAAATATAATTATTTAAAGTGTTTTTGAAATTAAATGCTTTTTAATTTTGAAATTATGAAATGAAAGTATTTTTAAATTCTGAAATTGAATTAAATCTTAAGATAGCTAAATTGAGAAATTGAAATCAAAACTCAAGTACACTTTGTTATTGCATTCAAAATTTAAAGTTTAGTTAACATGGTGAGAGAAAATATCTTATTTTATCAAGAAGCATTCAAAAATTGAAACTTAGAGTTTTGAATTTTGATCTGGAGATCAAAATGAGTATTTTGTGGATCTCAATTCTGGAAAAATATCAATGCATGAGAAAACAAATATAGAGGGAAGGAAATCCGAAACTAGAAAGGGAGAGGAATTTGGACATAAAAAAAATACGAAATTAGGAGAAGACAAAAAAAATTCATTTGAAAAGGATTGTTTATACTATTCTAGATCTCACCCAGACGCAGAGAAGGAGATAGTATTTAAGTTTTAAACAGCGGTGATTAACTTCCACTCACCACACACGCAGAGGAGGGAGGAAATCTCCAAAAAAGACGACCTGTGAGAGCTGCGCAAGATTTGGAGAAGGTGCATTCTGGGAGAAGGCATGCACAACCTCTCCCCATACTCTTCACACGTCCTTCACTCCACTTGCAGGGAAGAAGGCACGGAGGCACGGCCTGCTGAGAATTTAAGGGCTGCTAAGAGGTGCGCAGGCTACACCTCTCACCCACGCAGTAAAGAAAAGGGAAGATCCCTCATGCACCCAGGAAGAAATCTGCCACAAGTAAACACATCCCACGCATGGGAATGAAATTAACAGGGGAAGGTGGAATGTGGTAGGGTGGAAAGAATAGGGGAGGAGAGTGTCTAGCAGGCATAAAGATAACAAAGACAAAGCTAAAAAGGAAGATCAGCACACCCACAAAATAATCAATTCTAGAATTCAAATTTTACCAAGTAGGATTTCAAAATATTTCATAAATTTTATTGTTTAACTAAATTTTTGTATTTAGTTTTGGGAATTGAAAGGAGAGCTTCTGTTCCAAGAAATTTTTTAAAGAAAAGAATAATCTTCAGATTGAACTGGTAATCCATTAAAGAGTTTTTGTTTTAGTTCATTTTTTAGAAACTTTCAAACAAACCCAACTGTATTAATTTCCAGAACATTAGACAAATTTAGAGACATAGAGATTTTGGGAAAATTCTGATTTAAATCATGCATGAAACAGAGAAATGAATTTTGGAGAACCCATTAAATCTAGAAACAGTTTTATCATTTTAGAAAACAAAACAATCTTGAAGAAAAAATAGATTTAATTTTGCTGACAAAAAATAATACTTTGTTGACTGAAAAATAAATGACATAATTTAACTTCGAATTGTTAACACTATTTTTGAATGTAGGTTATTTAAACTTGGAAATTTCACCTTTAAACGAAACTGTCAAAACTAAAACTATTAAACTAGTTATGTGTAATTTGATAAACGATTATAATTTATTTTCTGAAAATAAGATAAACTGAAAATAAAACGTTTCAACTTGAGATTTGATTCATTTTGAAAACATCCAAAACGATATTGAAGCAACATTAATTAACGAGAGTATGAACGAATGAATGTCTACTCTTTTAATTTCTGTTTTTATATGTAATTATTTAACATACTCGAGTTACACCTTCATTTAAAAAAAACCTTATTGATTATATAATACTAAATTCAAAATATTGACTTTATGATTTTTACGAATTTAAACAATGGAAAGAAGCGCTTTTTATACTATTTTGTGTTAAAACAAAGTTTCCAGTTTGATGTTTTAAAAGATTGCAAAAGACTTTATTTGACTGTGTAGACTATGCATGAATGATAGATAATTCTGCATGTTATGTTTTTTGGGAAAGTTACCTTCCGGGACGGGTGCCGAATATGGGTAAATAGAGAGTGTAGTTTTGCTTTTCCAAAACTGCTTTTATTTGTCGTGCATGACATTTTACTTGGCCAAGTAATTTTTGTACCATTGAAACAGATGGATTATTGAACTCTCTACCATATCCTAGTACCGAAGTTGCTTATTTCTTAAATGAATTAGAAAAATGAAAATGCTTGTGGTTTACTAGTAGTACTAAGCATGCACCAGATTCCATCTTGCTTGTAGACTGCTTTTTTCTAAGCAATTCATGCAAGGTCGGGTATTTATTGATTGACTAAGAAATTATGGGGAAGCGTAAGCTTTGAGGTTGGGCGGAAAAAGCGCCTGATCCTTGTTCTCATCTTCTTATTGAAGATTTGTATTTGGATGGAAGATCGACAGACTGTATCTTCTTTTATGCTTTATTATTCTTGATATATGTAATGATGATCTTATGGCGACTGAATGCCTATGTCTTGAATTGCAACTGATATTTATATCATTCATTGTATTTATAACTGAAATTGTGTAATTCGACACTTGTAAGATTTAGATTGAATTGTATTGAAATTATCTTATCGACTTTTATGTCGTTGTTGTGTAATCGACTAGTTCTTTGGTGTCTAAATGAATGGAATGACGACTTTATTTTTGAATATAATGGAAATTATTTAAAGTATATGTCGATTTGGTTTTAAAGAGATTTCCGCTCTTTACATTTGGTATCAGAGCAACCAGGTTTTGAACTGCAACCTATGAGCTCATTACACAATAATGCATAAACCTTATCAGAAGATAAAGGTGGAAAAGTTCTTGTGCCAGAATGACAAGAGAAAGAACTTAAGGAAGTGAAAAAGGAAGATTTAAGTCTTAGTAACTTGGGTAAATTGGGGCTAGTTAAAGATTCGTCCTTGGAACCAAAATTCCTAAAACCATCAACTTATGATAAAACCTAGGATTGCGGAAGATTATGCAATCAGGGTATGTAGGAAGGTTAGGAAGAATAACCCTTACATACTTGACTCTAAGAAAAAAAAGAGAATGAGTAGGAATAAGATAAATTGAACTGTAGAAACCTACAATTGGGATAGAGTCAGGAACTCTTGGAGTAGTGTAATCACTACAAACCTATGTATGCAAGTCAGAATATATTAGATTGTTCAATGTAGGAAATGAATGAAGGACGTATCCTCCAGGATTGGGGAACTCATGAATAAAACTTTGGTGTTAAGATAAAGACCTTGTTATAAAAGAGTTAGTATCGAGGAATTGAGAAAAGACCAGAACGGTTAGAAGAAACAATCAAAGAAGCTAGTGAAGTCTTGGAATCAAACAACCCATGAATAATGGCTCCAAAAGGGAAAAGGAATGCAACATGGCTTTATGTGTCAGGACACTAGAAGTTGCAAAGAAAGCAACACTTTGAGTTAAGAATTACATCAACAAAAGAGGTTAGTAAGTATGGAAAGAAAAATATTTTAGAAAGAAGATGGAAGATTATTAGTTGCTGATTAATCATTGGATCTCCTATTGAATGATTTAATATGCTGAATCTGTGAGATAAAAGAAAACAATAAAAAAATCTAACTTTGAGAAAAGTGTATTTAAGGTATGCCATGAGGTAAGGATAGGCAATGAAAGGTCAACAAGAAGGGATAACAAAACCTTTCCAAGGAAGCAAGTATATTACTAAAAAGTTCAACGTAAGAAGAACAAAAGTTGCGGAAACACTAAGGGGTGGAAAGGAAGAGAGTGGGTTGACTCAAGCTAAGTAGCCCACCCAACGAAACTTGGTTACAACTTCTTTGCAAGTCATAAGGACAATTTAGTCATACATTTTATGACCATAAGGGAAAAATGACAAAGGGAAAAGTTAAGAACTATGATCTGTATACTTTATGATTATTGATCTAAAGATCAAAGCATATTATTATAAATACCTTAGAAAAGGATTGGAAAATAAATTGATCATGAAAAGGAAGATCATCATTTATGGGATTGAAAAGAAAATATCTTTGATACTTGTGATTGGAAGAAAGTGTCTCTATACTCCTATATACTTTATAAAGAGAATTTAATAACGATGTTATTTTGATATGAAAAATATTCATGTCATGAAATGATTTGACATTGAAGCTTACTATGCTAAGAAACCTTTTGGACGAGAAATAGGTTGGCTATTTAAGCCATTAAGATGGAGCGAAAAATAAAGTAAGATGTGACGTTATGCGAACCAAACCAAAACCTCTTCATGAGAATGATTAAATCACTTAATCACTACCTTGATTTTTTTTATGGAACCTTGGGTTAAAGATAACCTATGTGGGACAAGAAGTTTATTCAATAAAGAGAAATATCTAATGATGAGACTAAAACCTATTAAGTTGGATTACGTATTGGATTATTCTTTATATACCTATAAGTAGGAATTAAACTTGAGTGAGTTGTACATTGGTTCTTGGCTAGCCATATACAGTGGATAAATCTATAAGCAATCGGACTAGTCAACAATTAAGAATTTCATCCTGAGAATTGGAAGGGAATATTGGGTTAATATTTTCCCATGCGATTGAATATAATTAGAGTTAATGAAACCTTACAAAGATGGAAGCATAGGAGAGATGCCTTGTGAGATAAAGGAAGTCGTATTATTGACAAGATTTTGTTTTAAGTAGCACTTATATTACAAGAGAAACACTTTCAAAAGGAAGCATCTATTGTCATGACGGAACATAATAGAATTTTCACTTAGCAAGAAATGTTGGAAATCTTATGGAGAAGAATATCAGAATTGTTACTTATGCTCAAAATAGATTTATTGAAGTTGAGACTCTCCTATACAATTAAGAAATCATGGAGTTGAGTGTTTATGCTTGATGATTAGATATGCAATTAAATTTTTTATTACCTGGAGATCAATGTGATTGAACGAGGATTAATATTCAAAAATTAGTACTTGATTAAATCAGGAAATTAGATTGAGTTAAAGGATGAATTGCAATTTTGAAAATAATTCAAGGACAAAAGAAAATTCAAGGTATGGATGTCTTGAGATAAATAGGAATTACCTCTGCAAAACCTATAACCATTATAGGAAGAATAATAATGGCAAAAGATTAAAATAGGTTATCACTTAGTCAAATGATAGACTATTGTTTGATATAAAAGAACCTATGTGTCCAAAATTTGGAATATTCGTGAATGGAACGAGGAAAATAATGTCAGAGTTAGAACATAGGATTGACAAAGAGAATTGTCAGATAAGGATCCACTATCATCCGGAAGAAGATAAAGTAAGAAGTTGCATGGAATGTAGCAAGGAATATCTAGTATGCCAGGAAATGAAGACCATAAGTCTTCATTGGTAGGACATGTAACTCTCTTGAGATTCTAGAAGGAAAATGGTAGAACACAAGACAAAATGATCCATCTTTGATTAGTAGGATTAACATAATGTTCTAGTGGATGGACTCATCAAAGAAACCAATAGGTTTTGGAAACTCAATTTATAGGATTTTGATGCTAAATAAGATGTTGTGTGAAGTAGTTGCTTAGTAAACCTGAAAGATTATTTTAGTTTAGCAAATGATAATAAGGATTGTGTAACCAAAATTATTTTTGTCAAATAAGCAATGGTGGACTAAATCTTGAATGAATTGTAAACTCTAAAATTGATGTTTGGACTATTAAATGAAAAGAAAGGAAACTCTAATAAAGCTGAAAAAAAGCCTGGATATAATCATAGACTTGATAAAATGTTAAAAAGGAAATAATAGATAGAAATGATTGATTAAACTTAATTGTGGAGTAGTATTAAAAATTTATAAGTGTCTAGGAGCAAGCCTATGCTCGAGATAGACAAGTAATTAAGGTAAAGTACTTTATGGTAAGGATAATGAATGTGTAAGTGGTGGATGGACTCAGGTTATGAGCTGTCTAATAGTGTAATTCAAGGGAAAAGATTGGACCCACGATGTAGTGTACAATGCATTGACATTCCTCTTTCATTTGGGTTATACTAAGGATAAATGCATGGACCAATGAATTTCGATCACTAAGTATAGATATTATTATATATTAGATGTATTTATGGAATAAAGCTCTTTGGGAGAGTAAGTGTGTGTGAAGCATACAAAATTTCCCTATGTGATAGTAAGGGCACTTGAATCAAGATCTAGAAAGGACAAGATTGTTGTATAGGATGACTGTTTTGTAAATCTTACATATTTTTGGAAATAATCAAGTTGGCTCCAAGATTGGTGGGACCCTTTGATGTACTGGAAGTCATTAATCATGTTGCTGATAGACTAGCGTTAACAGAGATAGTACTAAGTAAAATGTCCAGTGGGACCAGTATACTGAGGATAGTACTACATGGGAGGATTCTAAGATGATAGACCGTCATTTTCCTCATCTGCTTTCATAGATTAGCATATGTTTTGTGCGGAAATACTTGATACTCTAGTTTTTGATTCACATGTTGTGAACTTTGATAGCGTGGATGCTACTATA
This sequence comes from Sequoiadendron giganteum, assembly GCA_007115665.2. Lineage (NCBI taxonomy): Eukaryota > Viridiplantae > Streptophyta > Pinopsida > Cupressales > Cupressaceae > Sequoiadendron > Sequoiadendron giganteum. The sequence goes on along the minus strand of CM021103.1, from coordinate 646,810,974 downwards.
ATTGCTTATGTTTATGTTGGATAACTATGTTATTAGTTACTATTTCATTATGCTTGATTGAGATACTATGCTTTACCTACTGAGATACTATGTTTATTGATTGAGATAGTATGTTTTAATGATGATGATGTTATGCTTATTGAATGATTAATAAGAAATTGAGACGACGTCTCTTCCAAGAGGGGAAGGATGTCACATATGGATTTTCATTGACTTATTTAAATACAAACATTAATTACTATGTCGAGATTTAGATAGAAATTAAATGATTAATTAATGATAGTTAAATTGGAATCAAAATGAAAATGAAATCGAAATGTAATTATTATGATTTGAATTATATTTATATTTATTTTGGGGTTTGTCATTACTGATGATAAATTGAGTGCAAGTGAATGCAAGAACAGGTGAACGTGATGGAAGGCAAGAACAACGATCAGGTAGAGTTGTTTAGTTGATTGACGTTTATGAATAGATGAGATCTCACACACTCACATAGATGAATATTTCAATGTATTATGCGTATATCATGCTTGCGAATTGAAAATTTAGTTTTAATGTGATTTCTCAAAAATTGTGAAAAATGCATGTGATTTAAATGATGATTTTGTTAAATTTGATGAAAATTAACTTAAATTAAATAATTAAATTGCTAGTTTAAATATTCTATTATTGTTTGGAAATATCAAGTTTGAAATTTCAAAATTTAAATGCAATAGATTTTTATTTCGAAATTTGATTAAAATATAATTATTTAAAGTGTTTTTGAAATTAAATGCTTTTTAATTTTGAAATTATGAAATGAAAGTATTTTTAAATTCTGAAATTGAATTAAATCTTAAGATAGCTAAATTGAGAAATTGAAATCAAAACTCATGCACACTTTGTTATTGCATTCAAAATTTAAAGTTCAATTAACATGGTGAGAGAAAATATCTCATTTTATCAAGAAGCATTCAAAAATTGAAACTTAGAGTTTTGAATTTTGATCTGGAGATCAAAATGAGTATTTTGTGGATCTCAATTCTGGAAAAATATCAATGCATGAGAAAACAAATATAGAGGGAAGGAAATCCGAAATTGGAAAGGGAGAGAGAATTTGGACATAAAAAAATACAAAATTAGGAGAAGACAAAAAAATTCATTTGAAAAGGATTGTTTATACTGTTTTGGATCTCACCCAGAGGCAGAGGAGGAGATAGTATTTAAGTTTTAAATAGTGGTGATCAGCTTCCACTCACCATGCATGCTACAGGAAGGCATGTAGAGGAGGGAGGAAATCTCCAAAAAAGATGGCCTGTGAGAGTTGCGCAGGATTTGGAGAAGGTGCGTTCTGGGAGAAGGCATGCACAACCTCTCCCCATACTCTTCACATGTCCTTCACTCCACTTGCAGGGAAGAAGGCAGGGAGGCACGACCTGCTGAAAATTTAAGAGATGCTAAGAGGTGCACAAGCTACACCTCTCACCCACGCAGCAAAGAAAAGGGCAGATCCCTCATGCGCCCAGATAGAAATCTGCCACAATTAAACACATCCCACGCATGGGAATGAAATTAAAGGGGAAGGTGGAATGTGGTAGGGTGGAAAGAGTAGGGGAGGAGAGTGTCTAGCAGGCATAAAGATAACAAAGACAGAGCTAAAAAGGAAGATCAACACACCCACAAAATAATCAATTCTAGAATTCAAATTTTACTAGGTAGGATTTCGAAATATTTCATAAATTTTATTGTTTAACTAAATTTTGTATTTAGTTTTGGGAATTGAAAGGAGAGCTTTTGTTCCTAGCAAATTTTTAAAGAAAATAATAATCTTCAGATTGAACTGGCAATCCATTAAAGAGTTTTTGTTTTAGTTCATTTTGTAGAAACTTTCAAACAAACCCAACTGTATTAATTTCCAAAACATTAGACAAATTTAGAGACATAGAGATTTTGGAAAAATTCTGATTTAAATCATGCATGAAACAGAGAAATGAATTTTGGAGAACCCATTAAATATGGAAATAGTTTTATCATTTTAGAAAGCAAAACAATCTTGAACAAAAAATAGATTTAATTTTCTGACAGAAAATAATACTTTGTTGACTGAAAAATAAATGACATAATTTAACTTCAAATTGTTAACACTATTTTTGAACGTAGTTTATTTAAACTTGGAAATTTCACCTTTAAACGAAACTGTCAAAACTGAAACTATTAAACTAGTTATGTGTAATTTGATAAACGATTATAATTTATTTTCTGAAAATAAGATAAACTGAAAATAAAATGTTTAAACTTGAGATTTGATTCATTTTGAAAACATCCAGAATGATATTGAAACAACATTAATTAACGAGAGTATGAACGAATGAATGTGTACTCTTTTAATTTATATTTTTATATGTAATTATTTAACACACTCGAGTTACACCTTCATTTAAGAAAAACCTTATTGATTATTTAATACTAAATTCATAATATTGACTTTTATGATTTTTACGAATTTAAACAATGGAAAGAAGTGCTTTTTATACTATTTTGTGTTAAAACAAAGTTTCCAGTTTGATGTTTTAAAAGATTGCAAAAGACTTTATTTGACTGTGTAGACCATGCATGAATGATAGATAATTCTGCATGTTATGTTTTTGGGAAAGTTACCTTTCGGGACGGGTGCCGAATATGGGTAAATAGAGAGTGTAGTTTTGTTTTTCCAAAACTGCTTTTATTTGTCGTGCATGACATTTTACTTGGCCAAGTAATTTTTGTACCATTGAAATAGATGGATTATTGAACTCTCTACCATATCCTAGTACCGAACTTGCTTATTTCGTAAATGAATTAGAAAAATGAAAATGCTTGTGGTTTACTAGTAGTACTAGGCATGCACCAGATTCCATCTTGCTCGTAGACTGCTTTTTTCTAAGCAATTCGTGGAGGGTTGGGTATTTCTTGATTGACTAAGAAATTTCGGGGAAGCGTAAGCTTCAAGGTTGGACGGAAAAAGGGCCTGATCCTTGTTCTCATCTTCTTATTGAAGATTTGTATTTGGATGGAAGATCGACGAACTATATCTTCTTTTATGCTTTATTATTCTTGATATATGTAATGACGAGCTTATGGCGACTGAATTCCTAATTCTTGAATTGTAACTGATATTTATATCATTCATTGTATTTATAACTGAAATTGTGTAATTCGACACTTGTAAGATTTAGACTGAGTTGTAATGAAATTATCTTATCGACTTTTATGTCGTTGTTGTGTAATCGACTAGTTCTTTGGTGTCTAAATGAATGGAATGATGAATTTATTTTTAAATATAATGGAAATTATTTAAAGTATATGTCGATTTGGTTTTAAAGAGATTTTCGCTCTTTACACAGGCAGAATCGAAACGGAAACCAAAACGGGAACCCAAGAGGAAACAGGTGGGAGCGGAACGGGAACCGAAACAAAAACCCAAGAGGTAATAGGCAGAAGCCAAGTTCCCCACCATGATCTACTCCGCGCTCGACTTCGGTGAACACGAACAGAGAAAATGAAACATGTGCGGGGAAAGCCAGAGCCAATGGCTCAACAAACAACACCGGCAAAGAAGGAGCCAAACCAACGGGCAGAGTCAGAATCGGAACCGGATCAGGACTGGGAGCCTTTTTAGAAAGGTTCCCAACCATGATCCATTCTGCGCCTGGCTCTACCAAAAGCCGGCGAAAGGAAAGTAAAGCCAACGACAGGAACAAAAGGGCAAAACAACGACAAGGACAAATGATGGGAGCTGGGGCCAGAGAGGGAAATGAAATCGGATTTGAAACTTAGAAAAGTTCAAAATCCGATTCCATCCTAGCTCCAGTCCTGACAAAAAAAATAAATGGCGAGGGAAGTGAAGAAAAGAAAAGACTAAGGGAACCAACCCTTAGGCCGAAAGCGGATAACACAAAGACAAAAATGGGGAAGCGGGAAGCAGAGCCGGAACTGGGACCGAAGCCGGACTCGGAACTTATAAAAAGTTCAAAATCAAATTCCATCCCCATTCCACCTTCGACGGAACAAAAGAAAACATGGGAAGAAGAAAAACAAGGGAAAACAAAGGGAGAAAACCACAACCCCCAGGACCCAAACAAAGACAACACAACGGGGAAAACAAAAGGCAAAAGAAGACCACCCAAAAGGACATCCGCAAGACACCAAGGCCACCAAGAACTCAACCAAAAGGGAACTCAAGACCAAAGTAACTACCAAAGACCAAAGCCCCCCAAGATTTTCAAAGGCAAGCACGCAAGAGGGGCAAGCAAAAGAGGGTCCCCCACCTTCAGTGGGGCGTGTGTGCAAAAATTGCACAACAAATAGCGACTCTGCTGGGGAAATGCTCTAGAGCATTTCGATGACAAACTATCATCACGGACTCAGAATCTTTGGTTTCTTTCCAAGCATGAGGCTACACCTAGATAAGGTTTCAGACACCATTAGTAAGCAAACATTTCCTATACCAAGGTCAAAATGTGTGCATATGCGTTGATTTTCCTTTTCTAACTTGTAGGAAGGACCAAATTCAGTCTGACAGGGCTACATAAGGATTCTAACTCCAAAGCAGCCTGGATAGAGCCTCACTGCCAGTCAAGCGTCCATAGCCCCGGTGAGGTTATTACTGCGACCCTCCCTAGCATAGCTCTACTGCTAGCCAGGCATCCATAGCCTCGGTAGAGATACTAGGATGTCCTTGAAAAGGTGAACCTTTCTGATTTTTAATGTTTTCTTTATTTTCTTTTGATTTCCTTTTAAAGCTTTACTTTTCACCTCGTGGCCAATGAAACCCACATTCAAGGATGAGGACCGCAGTGGCACTAGAGTAGAATTTAAGATTTTTCACCCAGTCAGACCTCCTAAAGACCAAATGCAACCTTGGAATTCTTAAGATATGTGTGAAGATATAAGACCCAAATATATTCTAGAATTCAATTCAGACAAGTGACTCTGATTCCTAGCTTATGCAACATCAGATGAAGGAAATCTGCCAGTTTGAGTGACTCTGAAAAGATGATTAAAGTTTATAAAATAAATCCCAGAGCAGCCCTAGAAAAGCAACCAATTGTATATATGCAACAAGCCCAAAAGAAGCAGGGTGATCCCAAAGAGACAGTAGACAAGCAAAGCCAAAACCAAAAGAAACCCAACCCAAACCAAAGTAAAACAAAAACAAGACAGCAGAAAGGAAACCTATTCTACTAGTATACAAGGAGTGAGTTGAAAACAACTCAAGATCGGAAATAATGCTTCAAATACTGCACATTAACAGGCAGTGGGATATTTTCTCCAACGAGGGTTTTCAAACTGAAAGCATTATCTCCCAAAATATCTGCAATTTGATAAAGGCTGAGCCAAAGTCTATTAAATTTTCCAAGCTCGCCTTTCTTGTCATGGGCCCTATCCCAGTAGAGAACCAAGTCAAAAATTATAAAGGCCTTTACCTTGGCCCTCCTATCAAACCATCATTTTACAACACCCTGATGTTTGGAAATGTTCTCTAAGGCTTCATCTTTTTTCTCTTCAAGGTGTAACAATTTAGCTAAGCAGGCTTCACGTTTATCTTCTCCCTCATAATATCCATTGATGAATTTCAGGGTAGGGATCTTCAGCTGGATGGGAAAGAAAGGTTCCAAACCATACACTAAGTGATAAGGGGAGGTTCCTATGGATGTTTTTTGTCTAGTATGGTCTGCCCAAAGAGCAAATCTAAGCTAGGTATGCCAATCCCTGGGGTTCTTATCTAATAGTTTTCAGATGAATATCAAGAGGTTCTTATTGGAAGACTCAGCCAAACCATTCCCCTGTGGATAGTAGTTAGATGCAAATTTGATGGTAATCCCATGGTCATAAGCCCAATTAGAAAACTTTAAAGATGCGAATGTAGAACCATTATCACAAACCACAACCAATGGACAACCAAAGTGATTAATAATACTTGATTCCATGAAATTGATTACTACTTTGGAAGTACATTGTTTGCACAAAAGAGCCTCAGTCCGCCTAGTAAAATAATCAGTTATGGTAAGAATATACCTGTGATTGGTAGATGAAGGCAGGTTGAATGGACCTATGAATTCCATTCCCCACTGTGCAAATGGTTTTACCTCAATGACAGGTTGAAGTGGAAGAGCTGCATACCTCTCCCGACTTGCTGCCGTTTAACACACATGGCAAGTTCTCACATGGTTATGTGTGTCCCTAAATAAGGTAGGCCAATAGTAGCTTGCCCTCAACATCTGATTTGCAGTGGAAGATGTTGAACCATGGTCTATGCCATATTTATCATGAATTTTTGTCATCACTCTCCCTTCTTCTCCTTTTCCTAGGCACCTGAGATAGATACCTTCATGATTTCTCTTTTATAAAACAGCCCCCTTCATCATGTAGCTGCCACTCTTCAATCATAGGGCTCTCCTTTGTATTGAATTCAAGTATTTAGGACATTGTTGATGCATCAAGTAGTGAACAATGTCATCATACCAGCTCCCTGGAGAAACATCCTCAAGATTATAATGCTGGGTCACAAGGTCAGGACTTGTTTCTGCCATTGTCTTGGTCGGTCCTTACCCCCTTACTAGCTTCATGGCCTGAATTTCAATGTCATACTCTTGCAACATAATCACCCACTTGGATCTACGTTCGCCCAACTCATTTTGCATCAACAATAACTTGACGGAAGGTTCAGGGACTATAGCAAAAACCTTGTTCCTCAGTATGTAATGTCTAAACTTCTTCACAGTTCAGATTAAGGCATAGGCCTACTTCTCAACACTAGGGTATCTCAGTTTGACATCTTTCAAAGGTGCACTCATGAAGGCTATGAGATGTTCCTTCCCTTGATCAGAGGCAAATGAATAGATGTAGAATGGCTTAGTGTGATCAGGACTTATCAAAACAAGGGCCTCAGTGATAGCTCTCTTGATCTCTGCAAATGCCTCCTTAACCTCGGCATTCCATTCAATCTTTGCTTCCTACTTCATCATGGCATTCAATGGCTTGACTATTTCTGCAAATCCAATGATAAATTTTCTGACAAAATTGAGCTTGCCAAAGAACGACTTCATTTCCTTTTTGCTTGTAGGGGGAGGATTTTCAGAATTGCCTCCACTGTCTCGGGATCGATGGAAATACCTTGTTCTGAAATAATGTGCCCTAACAACTTTCCTTCAGTGACCCCAAAAATGCACTTCTTTGGATTAAGTGAAATGCCAAAATCCCTACATTTCTGGAATACTTTGCACAAATCTGCAACATGATCACTTCTCTTCTTGGAAAAGATTGTCAAATCATCCATGTAGATGATTATGAAATTTCCAATGATGTCCTTGAAGGCAATGTCCATTGCTCTTTGGAATGTAGCTCCAACATTGATTAATCCAAAGGGCATTCTTTGGTAAGCAAAGGTTCCCCATTTTGTAGTAAAGACAATTTTGTGCCTGTCCTCATATTGAACCATGACCTAATTGTATCCAGAGTACCCATCCAAGAAGGACATCATCTGAGATCCATTAACAACCTGAAGCACCTCATCTAGTAAAGGAACTGGATAATTATCCTTTTCTGATGCTCTGTTCAGGTTCCTGAAATCGACACATAATCTGATTTCTCCATTTTTCTTTCTGACTGGGACCAAGTTTGCAACCCATGTCAAATGTCTTACTGGGAATATGATTCATGCTGAAATTAACTTCTGCACCTCTTTTTGGATAATGGGCTCCAACAAAGCATTATCGGTCTTTGTCTTTGCCTGAATGGCTTGAAACTTGGCCTAAGGGGGATGGTGTGTGTAATGACCGAAGTGTCATATGTTTTCAAGTCATCATAGCTCCAGGATATCACGTCTTGATATGTGTGCAAGGCGTCAATAATCCCTCTCCTTTCCTCCTGAGTACACACCTTACCAATAAGAACATTTTTGACATCACCTTAGGTCCCCATGTCGAATGTTTCGCATTGACAGTCCAGGGATTCCCTTTTCCCTTTATGCTCCTAATCTTTGATCCTATCCAAATTGAAGATCCTTTCTAATTGCACCATGCCCCTTTGGATGGTGTTAGTCTTCAGATTGAGGACTCCTTCCAAGTCAATTTCAGCCTCCTGGGGCTCGACCTCATCAATTATTTGGGAAGCAAATACATCAAAACTAGTAATAAAATCAAGAATGTGCTTATCATCTTCAAATACCTGAAATTTGGTGACATTGTCAGGCACTGATAGGGTTGGAACAAGTTTCACAGTGAACTTCTTTAAGCCCAAAAGTGATAATGGCTTTAATATGCTTGCTGCTTGTGCCAAAGAATCAACAGTCTGGTTCTTATTTTGAGGGTTTAGTTGAATGTTGAAGGCATCAAATCCTTCAATAAGGTCCCAAATTTTGTGCCTATAGTTGGTCATTCTACGATCATGGAACGAGTATTTCTTTCTTACTTGCCAGACCACGAGCTCAGAGTCTCCAAATACTTGCACAATTTTGAATTTCTTTTTATGTGCCATTAGCAGCCCATGAACTAGAGCTTCGTATTCAACCACATTGTTAGTGCATTGGAATTGGAGTCTGTGAGCAGCAAAGTATGTCTTACCTTTAGGACTGATCAACTCAAGTCCAGCTCCAACACCTTGCTTGGATTTGGATCCATCAAACCTCAATACCCAACAAGCACTAGATCTTGTCTTTCTTGAGCTACCTTGGTCTTTGCTGACACCTGGAGGTTTGTCAGGAGGCTTTGGATCCCTTTCTTTTTTATTATTTTGAATGATCCTTATGCCCGACCCAACAACTGGGACTGTGTTGATGTGTCTTTGTATTTGTTCTACTACAGTTTGACACAAACAATACTCTAACTCAGAATGAGGAGCGTTGTGCACTCGGTACCAATTGAGGAGAAGCAATTCTTCAAAATGCATGTGTCTGCCCAGCTAAACCTGATTCTCTACACATTTTTGGATGAATTATTGGAAGTTATTCAATAGGCCAAGTTGCTTCTCTTCCTGGTCTCCAAGTTCCTCTCCCATCACCATTCCTATCTGGTCAATCATTATTTCATGGGTCATGGTTTCTGGTGTGGACTTACCAAAAGAACCCTGCAGCATCAAGACTTCCTCTTCGTCCAGAGTAGGGGAGGCTAGGACATAGTTTCACATACTGAACTCTGTCACCAATATCTCATTTGAAGTGTTTTGGTATTCAGTGATGACATACTTCATTCTAGGTTCCCTCTCAATTCGGATCTGATTTGGGACTCCTTTCCAGGGGATCCACATATGGGAGTGATCTATGGATGTGTATCCATTCAGTGCCCTGGTAAAATATCTACCCAAGATCAGGCCATAAGTGTCTGGAATGTCAGCCACCTGGAGGTATAGAACTTGTTGCACTCTAGGGTTAGAGGCAACTTGCATGGGAATCATGTTTAGTTCTCCTACAATGTTCACCTCCATTTTGTCCAATTGGGTGACTTTATTTTGAGAAGCTACAGGGGTAATTCCAAGAGCCCTACAAACAACAAATGGCATAACATTTGTGGATGCCCCTGAATCTAGAAGGCAATTGTGCAGATTTTTACCAAATATACAAATGGAAATTAGGAAAGGTGGGGTTTCCATCCTGCCTTGGAATAAACTCAACTGTGAGTCGACTTGGGCAACCTAACTCTTATATTTTTCTTTACCCCTATCCCCGGATTGTGACGGACTAAGGCCTTTGGGTGCTTGTGAAACAAAAGGTCTTGTAACTGCCTCATTCATAGCTATTCCTATTGCGGCCATATTTGAACTAAAAGATCCAAGGACCACATTTCTAATTTCAGGAACTCTCAATAACTCGAAAGCAGAAAGACTCACCTTTACCCTTTTGATTTCCTCGGTAACATATTCTCCCAGCTGTTCCAAATTCATGTTAGTGTGGTGCTCCTTGGAGTGACCAACCTTCTTCTCCTCCGTTGCGTCAGCCATGCCTCTCTTGGAGACATCTGGTTGTCCCACCTTTCTCAGGTATTATGCAGGCATCTAGGGGTAGGATGGATTGTTGTTGGCATGTGGATCCGATGGAGTAGTAAAATTGTGGGGAGGGGCAGACATAGTGAATGGTCCCCCAGCCTATAGATTCCTATGGGGCTTACTTCTTAGATCATACTTCCTGACAGGCTGCTAAAACATTTGCACCTCCTCGACATTAGCCTCTTCCTCATCCAATGGGCCATTGCCATTCTTAGTTTCTTCATTAAATAGTTGAGAGATTTCATCTTCGTTGAGTACTTGTTCAGCCTCTCCAATTTGGCTACTTGATTCTTCTCTGGTTCATTCTCTGCATCCCTAGGGAACGAAGCATGATTCAACACTAAAACTAGGGAGTCATAGGGGTTCGAGGGCACCAATTCTTGGCCAGTGGAGTTATTTCCAACCTCATATTGAAATATTGAAGCGTCGGTTTGAAATTGAGGGCAGTCAAGCTCAGAATGCTGATTTGTCTCGTGAAGTCTTTACCATCCAAACAACACAACCTCTGCCAGATATACACTTGGATATTTTTCTTGATTAGAAGGCTGATCCAGTGGAGTGGGAACTCCTCCATTGTTAGGCCCAGTATTCCATGGCCTGTTCTGCCTAGGTGGTTGTCTTCTTTCAAATCCTTGTCCGCCTTGTTGGTTTCTATCAAAGTTCTGGCCAGAACCTTGTCCTCTTTTAAAATTTTGATTCCTATCATAGTGTTGCCCTCTACTATAATTCGATTGCATGATTTTTTGATTGTCTTGGAGCTAATTGTTCTGGTTCCTTAGTGGGTTACCTCCATATTGAGCTTCTTCATTTGCTCGGTCAACTCATCTAATCTTTCTTTGTTAGGGTTGTTGCAAGGGACCAGATTCATGGTGTTTGGGGAATATCCCAACACTCCTCCAAAACCAGCTGATTGATTCAAAATCTTTGAGTTTTGCAGATATGCAGGGAAGTGGGTTTGTTGTTGTGAATGGAGGGGATGGTTAGCAGTCTGTTGAGGATAACCGGTCATTGGATGAGTCTGAATTATTGGGTGACCTGGGTGAGGAACCAGAGACAACTACGGAATAGAGTTCATGATGGGGGTGTGATTAGTCAGAGCCTGGTTGAGGGATTGGACTTGGCTTGGATGAGCAGCTGGTCCTAGGGATAGCAAGGGTCTTGACAAGTGCTATCTCAAGTCGATGCTGACCTTGATAGCCTCCGTGTATGTGGTGAGCAGGGTGGTGGGCGAATTAGTTCTCCACTTGAGAAAGGTAGGGGTGAGACTATCAAGGGCTTCAAAATAGACCTCTAGGGCAGTGGCCTCATTTCCAGCATAAGGTGCTTGCAGTCTGGTATATGCTCAATGAAACCTATTGTTAAACGATCCTATAGGCTCGTTGATTTCTCTCTTTACCCCAGTGAACTGCATATATAGCTCATTGGCACTGATGGGAATCTTGAATTTTAGCAAGAATGCAGCCTCAAGCTCAGCCCAGTCATGAATGGAAGCAACGGGTAAGTGGTTGTACCAATAAAAGGCTTCCTCTCCTAAGGAGTAGGGGAAGAGCCTGCATGCAACTTCTTCATGGTTAATCCCTCTGTCTCTCAGAAAGGTCTGAAAGATCCTAATGTGTTCCTCTATTATCCTATTTTGATCATTTGTGTGAAACTTGGAGCAAAAGTGCTTGGGGTTCTTGGGCATGACATTGTAGTTGTTGGATGTCATGGGTGATGGGTTGGTTTGCAAGAAGGCCATTGGTGGGGGTGGTAATGGAAAATGGATGACTGGTTGGTGTTGTGGAATGGAACCAGCCTCAGAATCAGAGGAAGATGGAGTGGGTGGTTGTGAAGATGATAGGAATGTGGGACTAGATGATGACTCCTCCCTCCTTTTGGTCCTTCTTGACCTGGTTGGAGGTGGCAATTCTTGAAACTCTTCTACTTCTTTAGCTGCGGATTTGGTTCTCCTTCTGAGCCTCTTAGGAGAAATGGGGTTTAGAAAACGCTCCAGCTTGTTCGGCCCTCCCTCTAGTGCCAATCTTGTTGTTTGGTGTTTCTGCACATCAACAACTCAGATAGAATAAAGGCTATCCTATCTCTCTTGAAAGGTTGATCTCTTATGAACAAAGAGATAACCCCAAGGTCTCTTGGGTGTCAGGTCATGACCATGCAGTAGAACAAACTCAGTGATAAAATGTGAATATGCTAGTAATCACAAGGGGTCTTATGCGCAAATGATGGAGGTTTCTAAACTCATTAGATCCTGAACATGGTGGTGCTTTAACTTTGGGTTTCGACCACATAATAAAAGCAACAAGAAAAGAAAGGGGTTTCAGAAGTTTAGACCGCTAATACTACCTCTAACATTAATCATGTGAATGAAAAAAGACTTGAAATGGACCAATCCCTCAAACTAATTTATGGTCGACCCAGGTTATACTTGCAACCTTGTAGAAAATAGTGCAATCTTCAACAATTTAAGAGATTTTCAGGCTGAAAACATTCATTCGATGGGAATGAATGAATAGGTGCAGCTGAACTAAGCACATGAACGGGGTACAGGTTGACCTTGCACAACATTCCCATAATCAAGAAGCTGCCAAAGATGTGAACCAGGGATTGCTACAACACTTTAGATGTCCGATCATAAGCATTACAAAATCGAATCTAAACTACATCCAAACATTTCCAAGAATTTCAAAAGATGAAACAAAAAACATGCAATATTATTTAACGCCAAGGAGACACTAGTCATAACACAATGTCCGCACCTTTTTATTAAATCATCATGTTTACAACATTTCTGGTTTATTACAGCATATGCCTGAAATGTGAAAGCTCCTTCTAATCTGCTAACATGCTACTCTATTACTAACCTACTGATAACAAGTGTCTGTTGAATGAGCCCTCTAACTACTAGGAGATCGAACCCCTTACAAAAAGGCAGAATTCCATATATATAGAAAACTGCCCATGTGAGAAGAGAACTAGGGTTACAAAACTCAAGGCCCCCGACTAGATCGGCCCGACCAACAGTAGCACCCTGCCGCCTAGCAATGAATGTAGCAAAGGATGCCACCAGATCAACCAGGGTCACACGCCATCAAGAGATAGATCCTCGAGCCACCCCTGACATGAATGAACACACACGAACAAAGAAACGCGTGCCAAAACTAGGAGACAAAGCTAGCCATCGATCGGGCCCAAGATGCACAATGAACGACCTAGATCGATGCCAACCATGAAGAGCCCAACACGTCCCACCAACCAACCATTAATGGCCATCAACCATAGTGACCCTGTGTGCAGGAACGGGCTATGCAACCACAGCCGCAAATCACGTTGAGATCCACATCGTACACCTCTGCAAATCCAAGCCACGTCCATCATGATCCAACCTGCACACAAACAAAACACCATCAATACAAGATACACTGCCGAAAACTAGCTAAGGCAAAGAATCCAAGGTTAGAACACCAAGTAGCAAAATAGGCGAGAGCAGAGCTAGAAACGGGCTGAGGTAGAGGCGAAAAGGAGAGGGAAATAGGCGAAACAAAACCACAACCTAGGTAGGTGAAACCAGAATGGAAACCAAAATGGGAACCAAAGAGGAAACAGGCGGGAGTGGAACGGGAACCGGAATAGAAACCCAAGAGGGAATAGGCGAAAGCCAAGTTCCCTGCCATGATCCACTCTGCGCCGAGCTCCAGTGAACACGAATAGAGAAAATGAAACACATGCGGGGAAAGCCAGAGCCAATGGCGCGACAAACAACATCGGTAAAGAAGGGGCCAAACCAACGGGCGGAACCGGAATCGGAACCGGATCAGGACTGGGAGCCTTTTTAGAAAGGTTCCCAACCATGATCCATTCCGCGCCTGGCTTTGCCAAAAGCTGACGAAAGCAAAGCAAAGCCAGCGATAGGAACAAAATGGCAAAGCAACGATGAGGACAAAGGACGAGAGCCGGAGTTGGAGAGGGAAATGAAATCGAATTTCGAACTTTTAAAAGTTCAAAATCCGATTCCATCCTGACTCCGGTCCCGAAAAAATAAAGAAATGGCGAGGGAAGCAAAGAAAAGAAAAGACTAAGGAAACCAACCCTTAGGCCGAAAGTAGACAACACAAAGACAAAAATGGGGAAGCGGGAAGTGGAGCTGGAACCGGGACCGAAACCGAACTCGGAACTTGTAAAAAGTTCAGAATCAAATTCCATCCCAGCTCCACCTCGGGCAGAACAAAAGAAAACAAGGGAAGAAGAAAAACAAGGGAAAACAAAGGGAGAAAACCACAACCCCTAGGACCCAAACAATGAAAACATAACGGGGAAAAGAAAAGGCAAAAGAAGATCACCCAAAAGGACATCCGTAAGAGACCAAGGCCACCAAGAACTCAACCAAAAGGGAACCCAAGACCTAAGTAAGCACCAAAGACCAAAGCCCCCCAAGATTTTCAAAGGCAAGCACGCAAGAGGAGCAGGCAAAGGAGGGTCCCCCACATTCAGTGGGGCGTGTGTGAAAAAACTGCACAACAGTTTGTATGTACATGTACGTCATGTATGTATGTATGCTTCTATGGATGTAAGATTATATGTACATATGTATTATGCTTGTATGTATGCATTTATGTATGTCTTTAGACAGAGAGAATTTAGAGAGAGAGAGAGAGTCTAGATAGATAGAGAGGGGGTGGAAGTGAGATTTTAAGAGAGAGGGAGTGTGAGAGAAGGGGTTCGAGTGAGGGGGACTTACCTAGGTAAGGTGGGAGGGATAGAGGGAGGGATGGAGAGAGATTTTAGGGAGAGGGAGATAGAGAGGGGGTGGGAGGGAGAGAATTGAGGGAGAGGGAGAGAGAGAGGCGGGGGAGAGAGAGACAGAGAGAAAGAGAGAGTTATGTAGGTAGGGTTCCAAAGGGAGAGACTTGAGAGTGTGAGGGGGATGAGAGGGAGATACTTGAGAAAGAGGTAGTGAGAGGGAGTGTGAGAGGGAGGGAGTCTGAGAGAGAAGTGTGAGAGAGAGGGAGTGTGAGTGAGAGACCTGAGAGAGGGAGAGGGAGAGGGTGCAAGAGGGAGTGACCTGATAGAGGCAGAGAAAGAGGGGGCAGAGTGAGATGGACTTATCTAGGTAGGGTTGGAGGGATAGATAGAGAGAGGGGAGAGAGAAAAATAAAGAGTTACCTTAGGTAGGTTGCTAGAGGGAGAGACTTGTGAGAGAGAGGGAGTGGGAAGGAGAGAAACGAGAGAGAGGGAGAGAGAGGTAGTGGGAGGGATATAAAGATAAATGGATAGAGGTAGCTTGAGAGGGTGGTAGGGATTGATTGAATGAGAGGTACATAGAAAGAGGGAGACGGTAGATAAAGACAATTAGAGAGGGTAGGAGGGAGGGAAGGAGGGAGAGGTGAGATTCATAGATAGAGAGAAAGTGATAGGGGTTGAGGGTATAGGGTTGAGGGACTAGGGTGGAGGACCTATAGGGTTGATGGTTTCTAGTGTATTAGGGTTTAAGGTTTGAGGGTTGAGGGAATAGGGGTGATGGTAGAGGATATTTGGTTGAGGGTATAGGGTAGAAGGTTTAGGGGTTTAGGGTTGAAGGGTTTGGGGTTAAGGTTTTAGGGTTAAGGGTTTACTTGGTTGAGGGTAGAGGGTTTAGGGTATAGGTTTGAGGGTATATGGTTGAAGGATTAGGTTCAGGGTCCAATGTAAGGGGTAGAGGGTTTAGGGTTTAAGGATTGAGGATTGAGGGATTAAGGGTTGAGGGTTAGGAATTGAGGGTTGAGCATTTAATGTATAGGGTAAAGGGTAGAGGGTTTAAGGGTTGAGGGTTGAAGATTGAGGGTTTAAGGTATAGGGTCGAGGGATTAGGGTTGAGGGTCCAATATATAGGGTAGAGGTTATAGGGGTTGAGAGATTAAGGGTTTAGGGTTTAGGGATTAGGGTAGAGAGTTTTCTTGGATTTTAAGATATAAGGGTTGAGGGATTAGAGTTTAGGGTAGAGAGTATTGGGTTGAGGGTAGAGGGTGGAGGGTAGAGGGTAGAGGGTTTAATAGTTCAGGGTTTAAGGGGTTAGGGTTGAGGGTCGAGGGTTTAGGGTTGAGTGTTTAAGGGTTTAAGGGTTGAGGGTTTAACAGTCAAGAGGGTTGACGGATTAGGGTAGAGAGTTTACTAAGTGGGTTTAAGGGTTGGGGGATTAGGGTTGAGGGTAGAGGGTAGAGGATTGACGGTAAAGGGTTTATGGGTTAGGGTTTAAGGGTTTAGGGTTTAGGGATGAGGGATTAATAGGTTATAGGGTAGAGGTTATAGGGGTTGAGGGATTAGGGTTTAAGGGTTGATGGTTAAGGGATTCAAAGGGTATAGGGTTTGAGGGTTGAGGGTTGAGGGATTAAGAGGGTCTAGGGATGAAGGATTAGGGTTTAAGGGTCGAGGGTTGAGGGTTCAAGGATTAAGAGGGTATACGGGTAGAGGGATTAGGGTTGAAGGGTTCAGGGTTCAGGGTTCAGGGATTAAGACGGTATAGGGGTTGAGGGATTAGGGTTTAAGAGTTGAGGGTTTAGGGATTAAGAGGGTATAGGGGTTGAGGGATTAGGGTTTAAGAGTTGAGGGTTGAGGGTTCAACAATTAAGAGGGTATAGGGGTAGAGGGACTAGGGTTCAGGGGTTGAGGGTTCAGGGATTAAGAGGGTATAGGGGTTGAGGGATTTGGGTTTAAGGGTTGAGATTTGAGTTGAGGGTTCAAGGATTAAGAGGGTATAGGGGTAGAGGGATTAGGGTTGAAGGGTTGAGGGTTCAAGGATTAAGAGGGTATAGGGGTAGAGGGATTAGGGTTGAAGGGTTCAGGGTTCAAGGTTGAGGGATTAAGAGGGTTGAAGGGTTGAGGTAATAAGGGTAGAAGGATTAGGGTTGAAGGGTTGAGGGTTCAAGGATTAAGAGGGTATAGGGGTAGAGGAATTAGGGTTTAAGGGTTGAGGGTTGAGGGTTGAGGTATTAAGAGGGTATAGGGGTTGAGGGTTTAAGGATTAATAGGGTATAGGGGTAGAGGGATTAGGGTTGAAGGGTTGAGAGTTGAGGGTTCAGGTATTAAGAGGATATAGGGGTTGAGGGATTAGGGTTGAGGGTTCAAGGGTTAAGAGGGTATAGGGGTAGAGGGATTAGGGTTGAAGGGTTGAGGGTTGAGGTTTCAGGGATTAAAAGGGTATAGGGGTTGAGGGATTAGGGTTTAAGGGTTGAGGGTTCAAGAATTAACAGGGTATAGGGATAGAGGGATTAGGGTTGAAGGGTTGAGGGTTGAGGGTTCATGGATTAAGAGGGTATAGGGGTTGAGGGATTAGGGTTTAAGGGTTGAGGTTTCAAGGATTAAGAGGGTATAGGGGTAGAGGGATTAGGGTTGAAGGGTTGAGGGTTCAAGGATTAAGAGGGTATAGAGGTAGAGGGATTAGGGTTGAAGGGTTGAGGGTTGAGGGTTGAGGTATTAAGAGGGTATAGGGGTTGAGGGATTAGGGTTTAAGGGTTGAGGGTTGAGGGTTCAAGGATTAAGAGGGTATAGGGGTAGAGGGATTAGGGTTGAAGGTTTGAGAGTGAAGGGTTCAGGGATTAAGAGGGTATAGGGGTTGAGGGATTAGGGTTTAAGGGTTGAGGGTTGAAGGATTAAGAGGGTATAGGGGTTCAAGGATTACGGTTTAAGGTTTGAGGGTTGAGGGTTCAAGGATTAAGAGGGTATAGGAGTATAGAGATTAGGATTGAAGGGTTCAGGGTTCAAGGATTAAGATGGTATAGGGGTTGAGGGATTAGGGTTTAAGGGTTGAGGGTTGAGGGTATATCTCTCAACCCTCTCTCTTTCTCCCACTCTCCCCCTCTCTCTTCCACTCTCTCTTCCACTCTCTCTTTCTCCCACTCTCCCCCTCTCTCCTTCCCACTCTCTCTTTCTCCCACTCTCCCCTTCTCCCACTCTCCCACTCTCTCCCACTCTATCTTTCTCCCACTCTCACCCTCTCTCCCTCGCTCTCTATCTCCCATTCTCCCCTTCTCCCACTCTCTCCCACTCTCTCTTTCTTCCACTCTCCCCTTCTCCTACTCTCCCAATCTCTCCCACTCTCTCTTTCTCCCACTCTCCCCCTCTCTCCCTCCCTTTCTATCACCCACTCCCCTCCTCTCTCCCTCCTACTCTCTCTTTCTCCACTCTCCCTCTCTCTTTCTTTACTCTCCCCTCCTCTCCCTCCCTCTCTATAAGCACTCTCTCTTTCTCCTACTCTGCCCCTCTCTCCCTCCCTCCCTATCTCCATCTATCCTGTTATCTCTTTCTCCACCTCTCCCTCTCCCTCCCTCTCTCCCTCTTTCTCTCCCACTCTCTCTTTCTCCCCCTCTGCCTCTGCCTGTAGACACATAAAAATGACTAAGGCCTGCAAGCAACATTTTACCACCTTTCGTCCTAACATGATTATGACATTGTAATTATGTTTCTAACCTACATTCAGCTATTTATCAAATAATTTATAATTATTTAATTAATTCATGATCTTTCATTGTTCATGATTATTAAATAAATAAATCGTATTTATTTATTTAATGTGTCACTAATTATCAAAGTCTTGTTGCAATTAAATAAAATCTCATTTATTTAATTAATCTTTATCATTAATGTCCTCCTGATTATTAAATAAATATATTTTAATATATTTATTTAATATGTCACTAATTCCTAAATCCTCTCATAATTAAATAGATTCATTAATTTATTTAATTAGTTAACTCTCTCCTATAAATTAAATAATTATTATTAATTATTTAATTGCCTTATGTGACATTTCCCTCTTTTTAAATAAAATAATTTATTTAAAAATGACTTCACATTTGTTAACTAATTCTTCTTTTAGTAATTAATCTCAAAAATCAATTACTCATTATCTCACAAATCCATATTTTGAATTAATTTAATTCAAAATGGAAATATTCTTCTACAAATCAAGTAATTGTTAAAATTATTGATTTTCTAAAATCTCATCTTCTTATCTTCCAATTTTTACTAATTTCATCTAATTATCACATTTATCCTTGATTTAATTTATTTAAATAAATCTTATTCACTCATTTGGGATTTTATCCTAACCCTAATTGAGAGTTGCCATTTTGAATCTTAACCATTGATTCTAGGGCATTTCTCAAATTCTCATCTCATTCGTCCATTCAAGATTGCATTTTCTATAAAATGACAATCTTGACCTCGTAATTTCTTATCATTTATCTCTTGCAATCTCATCATAATATTTAGGCTTATTAATAACTTGCATACTAGAATTAAATTTCTATTTTTCATAGAGTTTTTAAAGAAATCCTTCAAAAGCTTTTTTTAGGGCTAGATATTTAGAGTTTGCTCACATACACAATCTGAGGGCATCCATTATCACAGCAAGCTTGAGGAGGCACACTGGAAGTGAATCATGGAGGAGAGAAGATTGGGTGAGACTGTTGTAGTTTCATTCATTTTCCTTTTATCTCTAATGTATTTCATTGTTTGTTGGATTTGATTTAATATATGCATACTTTATTAGACTAAAAATCTGTTTTGGAGAAATACTTCATTACATTGGTGAACCCGACACATTAACATGTTTTTTGCAGGTTCTCGTACGGCCTCAGATTTTGTTTTGTAGGTACATAGTACGGAATGATGCAACTAATAGTCTACGCGATGCAAGTGCTCTGTCGCACTGCATTTGCGCTTGCGAACGATGCATATGACTTGTCGCAACGCATATAAGCTTGCGAAGGACGCATTCGACATGATGCATCACATTTCACAGCACCCAAACCACATCTTCTCTGTCGAGCCACATCTGCTATTTCACGTCACAAATGACTGGTTAATTTAATTTTTAAATTGTTATCTGAATGCGACACGATCACGTCCAGTTATTTTATTGATGTATGGGGACTAAAATGAACCAATCCTAGGATATGCAATTTAATTTGGAATTTATCAATCCTAGGATAGTCACCAATTTTATTTTATTTTTTTGGTTAAAATGAATCTCATACTTGTTGTGAAGCAACATCTTCACTTAGTGTAGAAAATCATCATTTGGGTTTAAAAATGAACCATTTGTTTGTTGTGCTTGTTGGGTAATAGGTATATGCTCTCCCCTTTACTGGGTGATCAAAAAACCATACTTACCCATTTTATCTTTATGCATTTTATGTTTTATTAAATCCTTTAGAAGGTCTGTCGTAGTGGAAAAAAGTACTCACCCTATGGGAACGACCTAAGTGGGAACAACCAAAGCCAGGTTTTCCAACCCACTATAATCAAAAGTGAATTTTGGGGAAACCCATATTCAACGGAAGTGGCAAGATAACCATCCCCAAACTCTTTGTTCTAAAGATTGGGAGGTCTCCTGAGGGAGCTTATCTATTGCCATGCCAAAAATTAACCTTTACTACAAACCATAGTGTAGAAAGCCAACCGTGTCAGTATCTAGACATTATTTCAATCATAGTGCAAGGGGAGGGAAGAATCTGCCCCCAAGACACTCACCATATAATCGCCACATATTGTTTGCTCAAGGGATTGGGAAATCTAACCTTGAGTATGCACCTAGAAAAGATAAAAACATGGGCGCCCTTTAGGGGGTGACACAACTGTGTGAGTCGATGTGATTTTAAGCTTTGGGCTGTGATTGCTATGATGACCCTTTGCCTATTAAGAGTGAGTCTGCTTGAAGTGTCTTTTTGTTCAAATATCAGTGAAAACAAAAAAGGGTCATGCTCGATCCTTGAACATACACTCAATGTCTTGCCAAACTCAATAAACTTCAACAATCTGAACATCAAAAATCTGGGTCCAAACTTGTCAAATCTGCAAAGCTATTTTCTTTTTTCCGAAAAATTTCTTCATGCGATGCAAGTGCTCTGTCAAACCACAATCACAATATTTTGAGTTGTAATCGTTCTGATGGGTCGCATTTGAAACATCTTGAGCCGCATTCACTCTGATGAGCCACAATTGAAACATACAAAGCCGCATTTGCCAGTATCAAATCACATTCTCTATATTGCGCCGCATTTTCTAGTATCAAATCGCATCCACTATACCGCGTTGCATTTGCTAGTATCAAACCGCATCTACTATACTGCGTCGCATTTTCTAGTATCAAACCACATTCGCTATACTGAGTCGCATTTTCTAGTTTAGAAACCACATTCATCAGTCTGAGACACATTTTCTCTGTTGTGTCGCATTCGTTGCGACGCATTTGCGAAGAATTTCAAATCACCTTCTCACTGTCAAAACTGAAAGTCCACAACTTGTCTTTAATTCAATCAAGTCTTGCTTCACTATTACAGTTCAAACCAGACTCTGAATTTCTCAACTTCCCTTAAAACATTTCATTATAGGTATCATTTTTTTAGGATCACAATAGGAGTCCATTTCCATTTCTAGTCCATTAGATTGCATTGGTAACTTCACCATCTCTCTAGACACTTACTTTCGCAGATTTTAGGAGTTGACTCTTACCGTTCATTGTCAAAACCTTGCATTCAATAGTAGGTTACCATTGGACCCAATTACCTTTTATCATTTAGTCAAAACATTTAAGAATTATTTCCCACTCAATAGTCTAGTGTGGAAACTTCACTTTGTCCTCTTTTAGTCCTTTTATGGTCCATTGGTCTTCGAAACTTGAATCATTACAAAAAATTTGTTTGCTCAAGTTGTCCTCCTTAGATCCCTCAATAGTAAGTACATCTTAGGCTTCTTTAGTGGAATACCACTTAGCATCTCCAACTTAGTATTACACCAGTTGCATTCACAAGTCTTTAGCCTCATTTTTGGTCTCACTTGCATTTCATAGCATTCCTTAAAAATCCAAAAAAACCAAAAACATAGTGTAATAATTAGATCATTCTCTCCATCATCCCAAAGTTGAGCAAAAATTTTATGGTTGAAACTTGATTACAGAAAAAGAAAAGACTCATGGATTCCTTTGGACAAGACACCAACTTTCTTGACTTCACAACTGGCATGGATTCCTTCCCTAATGCCATGAACAATCCTTGTTATGACATGGTAAATTCCAACATCAATCCTTTCAGTGAAATGAACATCCCACCATCTCCATCACATATTTTTGAACCATTTATCTGATAAGATCAAAATGGGGAAGTCTTTGAAGAAGACTTATTAGCTGTTGCCCAACACCTAGAAGTTGCTGCTTTTGTGGAAGAAGTAGTCTTAAATGACTCTTCCAGATTCCTAGCTATGCTCGTTGACCAAGGGGATAAGTTACCAAAGGGATTTGATCTTGACACTCTTAGAGAAACATCTCCAAATCCCTCATCACACAATCCTTCTATGGGAGTCTCTTCACAAAATGTCATCAACACCCTCAATGCTACCTCCCTTGGTCCCACTACCACAACCAACACAACATCTATTGGGGGATCATCTACCCAAACCAACACTATATCACAATCGATCTTCCAAAAAACATCCACCATCCCTTCACAAACAATGGGTGCAACCACATCAAACCTCTTTGGAACTTCATCTAGTTCCATGAGTACATCAACAAACCTGTTATTAGGTTCTTCAAATGCTATGGAAACCAACTCATCCAACCCTTTTGGGATAAATAAACGTAGAGTTGTCATACAAGGCACCAAACCTACTTCCTCATAGGTTAATACCAACATTCCTGTGACCCAAAACAACAACATTCCTCATGGCCACAATCTCTTATTCGGTCAAGGCAATCAGGGCGCTCAATCCTTCACTCCATTTGGGCATCAACAAGCCCAAAATCAACAAGACCCTCAATCCTTCTCTCCATTTGGGCATCAAAAAGCTCAAAATCAACAAGGCCTTCAATTATTCACTCCATTTGGACATCAACAAACTCAAAACCAGCAAGGTCCTCAAATTCAATCCAACATGGAAGGATCTCACATCCCCACTTATGCCTCTCAAGTTCATACACAACACATCCCTCATCAAAACACTCATTTCCAACAATCGCATAATCAAAACTCTCATTTTTCTCATCGAAAACCACTTCCAAATCAACACATCTCATCACAACAGCTGGGGACTCAAGTTGTCCCTATCACCAACATGAGTGATGCTACCAACCATCCCATGGTGGAGCACTCACACTCCAACTCGTTGCTCTTCAAACACAAGTGGAGACCTTGCAACAATCCAACAAAAAGTCATACATGTCACATGAATTGTGACCATATCCATTTGACACACCTTGTATATGCCACCCTTTCCTCATGGATATGTGGTACCTCTTTTTCCCAAATACAAAGGCAAAACAAACCCCATTGAACACATAAGAGAATTAGCCACTAGTTGCATGGACATTGCATATGAGGAAACTTATCTCATGATAATTTTTTCTAGAAGTCTCGCAAGTCATGCACTAGAATGGTTCTCACTATTTCCTAAGGGAATCAAAACATGGGATGAATTGGCAAGAAATTTTGTTGAAAACTATGCCTATAACATTGACACGGATATCGACATTGCCTCCTTATGCAAACTTACCCAAGAGGATGTAGGAGAGACTTTTATTCCATTTTTTTAAAATATGGAGAACCTTAGCAAGCAGATGTCCAGTCGAAATCCCTGAAAAGGAGAAAGTCAGCATGTTTGTACAAACTCTCCTAGGACCACTAAGGTATGGCTTACAAGTCCATTGTTGTACCACCTTTGTTGACCTTGTTGAAAAAGGTTTTCAACTTGAGAAAGCCTTGATCGCCAAAGGAAAATTAAAATATGGCAGAAAAACCATCAACACCACCACAAATAATAACCCAAGTAGCTCAAATGAAAAAATCAAATACTGGGTTAAGAATAAGCATATCACAAACGACGGTGTGGTTGATGCAAAAACCATCAATGCAACAGGTCATGTACTCACAATAAAATGAGTACAAAATCAAAATGCACCTGTAACTACACCTAGACCAACTGCCAATGCTATCCAAAGCAATCATGTCCAAACTAATCAAAGGTAGCTGCGTTAACCCCAACAATTCCAAAAATGCACATACACCCCTTTGGGTGAACCTATTGAAATTGTTTTGAAAAAAATTCTTCAAAATGGTGTCATAACACTGGAAGATCCAAAACCGTATAACCCTGGTCAGTTCAAGTCGTCATGGTGGGATGACAGTGCATTTTGTGATTACCACCATGCTAAAGGGCACAAAAATTCCTCTTATCGTCAGGTGCAAAATCTGGTACAAGACCTCATTGAGAACCACACCATCGAGTTAGGTGGTCAATCATTTACATCTAATGTGGATCATACTATCCACAAAAACCCACTGCAGGATCATAGTAAAGCTTCCTCATCTGGCACAAAATATACCAACGATCAAGCCAATCACATTCGTTCGGCCTACAATACTGTCTATCCTACATACAATTATCCTAGTAGTACCATCATTAACAATCTTCCAACTGCTGATGAAGATAAATGTGTTAATACCATTACCATTAAAAAGGCCCTGGAATGCAATGTCACCACGCGTAAAGGCAAGGTCACTATCCTAGGTCCTTCTGCATGTCAACCTAAAATCACCATACCTGGTGCATCCACCAGACAGTCAAACCCAAAACTTGAGTTCAACATTATTGAGCAATTGAATAAAACACCAACTCAAATATCCATTCTCGAAATGCTTCGTATCTCACCCGCACATAAGGCCATCTTGGATAAATTCCTACAAGATTCGTCCGTCCTAACCAACATTGATGTCAACAAATTTGAGACTATGGTCGGATATCTGAATTCGCCTCATGACATCACCTTTTTGGACAGTGACTATTCCTTGCCCAAACCATCCCATAATGATGCCCTTCACATCGAGGTTTTTGTCCACAAGCATAAGGTTAGATGAGTCTTAGTAGATGGCAGAGCATGATTGAACATTTTATCTCTAAAATTGGTTAAAGCTCTTGGTTTCTTTGATGCATGTGTAGATGCTAGCAAGAGCATTGTCATCAATGCATACAATGATGAAGAACACGCTTCCAAAGGTGTCATTACAATTCCACTCTGGGTAGGACCAGTTATCATAGATACAACATGCTAGGTCCTGGATCGTGACATACATTATAATATCCTACTTGGTCGCCCATGGATTCATGCTCTAAAGGCCATTCCATCCACATACCAACAATGCATGAAATTCCCTTTTGATGGTATTGAAATCAGTATCCTAGGGGATCCTGATCCATTTCAATACTGTACCAATCTGTGAGCTACTGCTGAGCATGAGGTACCCATCAATCAGGAAGCCTCAACCTCCACTTTGTCCAAATATATTGACCCGTCTGCACTTACCAAATCATCCATCGCATCACCTTCTACCACAACATCTTCCTTGACCTCCATACCAAGTAAAGACTTTCAGATCCAGGACCTTGGCTATGGAGAATTCAAATTGAATACGACTTACTATATCACCACAATACCGAAGCTACCTAAAGTATATGATAGACCATGTTTTGTAGTCAAGCCCAAAACAAATTTCAAGGTTCTGCCAAAAAGTGTTTTCACACTGTGGGGCGATATGGGTAATGAGGTCATTATCGACATAGATAGATGGAACTACAAAGACCTAGCAGAGTTATCTCCACTACCACTGCATCTCTATGGCAAAGGCTATGATATATGAAAAGCCCTAGGTTTTGACGGCACAAGCGGCCTTGGAAAGGACAACAACGGAAGGAGGGAACCTATCATCATGACTGCAAGACCAAGGTACATAGGGCTAGGGTTTGACCAATTCGAAACTGACGATCGATGTACCTATGAACTTTCAAGTAAGGATGTAATGGCTATAGAAAGTGTCGAGACATGCAAAGAATCCCTTATCGAAATTGACGGGTGATCCCACAATAGTGGTTTACAATTTTTGGCCAAATTGGACACTGAAATTATTATTTTTAACTAGATCTTCACATTCGGGCACCTATAGCAGCTAAACCGTGAGGAATTTGAAGATGATGCAAACTAGAGTCTCTTCACATTTTGTCTGTAGATTCTAAACATATTTTTTTCAAATTTTTTTGAATAATATTGCACTTCTTTTTCCATCTCCCACAAAAATTGGTTTTTTTCAGAAAACAACATATTTAAAAAGAGAAGCTCACCGTATACAACATAACTTTTTTTTTATGAAAGATAAAATTATAATTTTTTCGAATTTAGATTTGTAACTATGATATCTAGCACTTCATTTTGTCTCATATTTTTTTATTGAATATTTTTTCCTTAATAGAGTTTTGAAGTCAAACCAATTGTGATTAAGATATAGGCAAATTGTATACAACATAACTTTTTTTGTATGCATTGAAATTCAATTTTTTTTTTTAATGGATCAAGGACATCAATACCCAGCACGAACATATTCTAAAAAAATTTATTTTGATAATTTTTTATTTTTCCACATGAGCAAAATAAAGAGCTTGATTTTCGATGAAGAACCTATGTTTAATAAAACTAAAAAAACATATACATAATAAAACCAAAACATATTAAAATTATATTCATGGGATAGTTCATTTCGAGGACTACCATAATCATTTGAAATAATTTTAAATGAATTCATCCGATCTCCCAAAAGGTAAATCAAAAGTGATTTTTTATCAGCATTTTGATAGGTGTAAAGGAGACTCATTTATAGGTATGGTTTAAAACTAGCGAGGTTCTATCCAAGGGGGTTTGATCTAAGGTGGTTTGATCAAACCCTCTTCAATTGGAATCCTTAAAATGGAACTTTTAAAGGATTAAATCATTATATTTTCTAAAAATATGTGATTTTAGAAAAAATCAGTTCCTCTCAGAAATTGTAAACCAGCTTTGTGGGATCACCCTAAATCAAATGAATGGGATTGGGGATCTGAAAAAACCCTAAGTGACTATGATATTGATGAACTATTCCTAGATCCTGGTCAACTCCCTTTTGAAGAACAATTCCGCCACGAATATAACATTGACCCTCTTGACCGACGTTCCAAAAATAAGGAATGGGTAAGCATTCCTTGGAATCCGAAAGAACATAAGGTGTCATTGGCAACACCTGAATCATCCCACCCCATTCTTGAGCCCACCCATGAGCCTAATTTACCTAAGCCCACTATCCATACTTCTGAAATTCCAACCACTAGTCATGATGTTGATAATTTTATCCCATATTATGATTTTGAATTTGATTCATTTGACTCAGAGTACGGTCCATCTATCGCATCTGACATGGAAGTTGAAATTGACAATTTTGCCCTTACACTTGAGGCTTCAATTTGCAAACTTTTTGCATCTTCCCCATCCTTCTCCAACACTAATGATGGGATCCCCCTTGTTTACCCACAACTGATCGGCTGGGAGCAACAAGATCCACCAGTGATGGACATTTTTTAGAATGATGAGACAATCACAGAATTCACAGGGCTCCGTGAAGGCATTTCGTGGTGTGATCACAAAACAGGGTTTTCCATTGATCTAGATTGTGCAACTTATTTTGGGGAGACTGTGCAATCCTCTAGTTGCAAAAATATAAAGAATAAAAAATAAAAATAAATGTCTTTAGGTGAAAACCGCAAGGCACCTTTTGACAGTAAAATAGTAAAAACAAAGGACATATCTAAAGGTGAAAACCTCTTTGAGGAGCCTGAGGATGGAGGATTGGAATTTTTTCCTGTAACATAGAACAAATTAGCTATGCTCATTGAAGACACAATGAAAGTTAACATAGCCACACCAGAGAATCCCAAAATGATTCTCTTGGTCGCATCATTGTCAAAGGAAGAAAAACCCGAATTTCAACAATTCTTCACAGACAGGAAAGTCAACTTCGCATGTTCGTATGCTGGCATGCTAGGCCTTGATCCTGAATTGGTATTACATCATCTTCCTTTAATCCTAGGAATCAAGCCAGTCAAACAAAAGTTGCACAAAATGCATCCACAGATTGCACTACTGGTAAAAGCTGAATTAAAGAAGTTACTGGCTGCTGAGTTCATAAGGTCAATAGACTATGTTGATTGGATATCCAACATTATCCCTATTACAAAGCCAAATGGAAAAATTCGTATCTGTACAAATTTTAGAGATTTGAATAAGGCTTGCCCAAAGGATGACGTCCCCTTACCAAATATAGATATGATTGTTGATCTCACGGTAGGGTATGAGATGCTATCTCTCATGGATGGTTTCTTAGGATATAACCAAATTCAAATTGCAATAGAACATCAACATAAAACGACATTCACATGCCCTTGGGGAACATACTGTTGGAATGTCATAACTTTTGGCTTAAAGAATGAAGGCACCACATACCAGAGGGCTATGACAACAATCTTCCATGACAAGATGCATATCCTAATGGAAGATTATGTGGATGACCTATTGGCAAAATATTCAACAAGGAAAGATCACCTCAAAGTCCTCAACAAAATATTTAGACGGCTTGAGGATTACAAGGTTCGTTTGAACCCAAAAAAATGTGTCTTTGGAGTCACTTTAGGCAAGCTACTGGGATACATAGTTTCACGACAAGGCATTGAGGTTGATCCCGCAAAAGTAAAATAAATTCAAGACATGCCTCCACCAAAAGGAATCAATGAGTTGTGAATACTTCAGGGAAGATTGCAGTCTATTCACTGCTTCATCACATAGTTGGCAGACAAGTGTCAACCATTCCAATATCTGCTATGCAAAAGCATTCCTTTTGTATGGACAGATAACCACCACATAGCCTTCGAACAAATTAAGGAATATCTATTGACACCACCAGTCCTAATGCCGCCTATTGAAGGTAAGCCATTGATTTTGTATGTCTCCACAACTACAAATGCACTGGGGACATTATTGGCACAAAATGATAATGAAGAGAAAGAACGAGCCATATACTACATCAGTTGCACACTGATAGGATATGAGATCAACTACACAACCATTGAATGGGCATGCCTTGCAACTGTCTTTGCGGTGCATAAACTAAGACACTATATGTTGATCCATCAAACACATTTGGTAGCTAAGATTGACCCACTAAAATATCTCCTGAGTCGAGTAGCATTGACAAGTCGCTTGGCGAAGTGGGTCATGATATTAAGCGAGTATGACATACAATATTTGGAGTGCAAGGCAATAAAAGGTCAACTAATAGCAGATCAACTGGCAGATGCACCAATCCAAGCCACTCATCCACTAATAACTAATTTTCCTGATGAGTCTATATTTCACGCAAAACCAAATTTACCATGGAAACTATACTTTGATGGGTCCCACACTAGTCACGGCTCAGGAGTTGGCATATTATTTATCACACCACAAGGGGATTCAATTCCTAAATCATTTTGGATCGCCTTCCCTTGTACAAATAATATCACAGAATACGAGGCATTGGTCACAGGTCTCAAGATAGCAATTAAATAGAAAATTCAGACATTGCTCGTATTCAGGGATTGTCAGTTAGTCATCAACCAAGTGAATGATGATTATGACACAAAGGATGAAAATTTGCTTCCTTACAAAAACATGGTGGATATTTTCGTGATGTATTTCAAAATGATTGCATTTTAACAAATCCCAAGGACACAAAATAAGGTAGCCGATGCAATGGCTACCATTGGATCTCTCTTAGACATCCCTAAGAATATGTCACAATTTGAATTCTTAGTGGAACAGCTTTTGATGCCTGCATACGATATTCCAGAGTCAGAAATGGTGTGTGATATTGTTGGTCCTAGTTCACCTTGGTATCAAGACATCTATGACTATCTCAAATCCCAAATCCTCCCACCCAACCTTTCCAACAACCAAAGAAAGTCCTTTATCCAAAAAGCGGCTAGACATATCATCGTGAGTGGCACCCTATACCGCCGCGACTTTGATAACACCCTTCTTTTCTATCACAACACTAATGAAGCCCAAAAAAATTTACGTGAAGTGCATGAGGGTATATGTGTATCTCATTCAAGTGGTCCAACATTAGCTCGAAAAGTCACCAAACTGGGATACTATTGGCCGACATTAGAAAAAGATGCTCTTCAGTTTGTTAGAACATGTTAGAAATGCCAGGTGCATAGTGACCTAATTCGTGCATTGGCATAACAATTGCGACCGATTACTTCTCCATGGCCTTTTGCATAATGGGGAGTCGACCTCATGGGTAAGATCCATCCATCCTCTTCTAACGGCCATAAATTCATAATCACCGCCACTGAGTATTTTACTAAGTGGATTGAAGTTGTCCCTCTCACTTACATCACCGATAAGCAAATATCCAAGTTTATTCTAAATTACATCATTTTCCGGTATGGTGTCCCATAATCCATCATCACAGATAACGGAAGTCCATTCAAAAATTAGGATGTCCGTGAGCTTTGTGAGCGATTCCACATCCAAAATCATTTCTCCACCCCATATTACCCACAAGGTAACGGCCAAGCTAAGGTGTCAAACAAAACAATTCTTCACATACTCAAGAAGACTGTCAATGACGTTGGCCAAGATTGGCACCTACAACTTAATCCTGCTTTATGGGCCTATCGTACCAGCATCCGTACCCCCACTGGAGCCACTCCATTTTCCCTGGTCTACGGATCGGAGGCCATATTTCCCATCAAGGTTGAAATTCCTTCTCTCTGAGTCTCCTTGAAAGGAATAATTGATGATGAAGAGTACAGACAGTCTCACCTACATGAGCTAGAAATGCTACAAGAAAGATGACAAAATGCCTTAAATCATCTACAGGCATATCAAAATCGTCTCTGCCGAAGCTATAACAAAAGAGTTATGGTGAGAAAGTTTGAAATCAGTGACTTGGTTCTCATGTAGAACCTAATAAGAAATCAAACGAACTATGAAAAGCCTAGAAAATTTGAGGCTAATTTGCTTGGTCCTTATATCATTACTACCGCATTCGGTTCTGGAGCTTATCAATTGGCCACACCTAATGGAGAACAATTAACATAACCCATCAACAACTTACATCTAAGAAAGTTCTACACATAGCATCAGATAGCTGGGCTAAAAATCTACAAAATACAAAAAATCATCCCTTGATGAAAACCTAGCAAACAGGCATCTCGGTGACATCAAAAAAATAAAAAAATGGCAAAAATAGTAAAAAGAAATGAATTCATCCAATAATGAAAACCTGGCAAATAGGTGTTTTGGATAAGTACCATGATGAAAACCTGGCAAACAGGCGCCACACGTAGTCGATTGTTGCTTTGCCATCTACTATTACTCAAATTTACCTTTATCCACTTTTTTTCATAATCACAAAGGCCTGACACATTCACGACATCTATCCTAAGTCCTGTCAATTTTGGCCATAGTTAGCATTCGGTTGACATCATCCCTTGCATATCCTTGCCTTTTCCCTTTGTCTACCTATCTCCATATCATTTGAATCAGGTAATCCACAATCTGTCTGGGGGCAAGACCTGTATCATGTAACTACAGTGGGTTTCACACATGATCCCGTATTCTGAAAATCTCTTGAAAATATCCTAAAAATCTGAAAAAGTTTTGAAAAACTCTTAAAATTTTGAAAAAGTCCTGAAAAAAGTCTTAAAAATTTGAAAATGTCTTGAGAAAATCCAAAATAGATTCAAAGTCAATCTGATCAATTCAATCGATCATGTCAATCAATCTTTTCTCCATGTCTGAACTACGTTGTATCTGCACTTTTTGCTACGTAGGAAAGATTCATCTTTGAATCCCCAAGACATTAGGTCAGTCTTTCTAGGTTGGTCAAAATAAAATCATGATTCAATCTTTTTTCCTTTGGACAACATCATTGGTTGTGTCGAACTATGAGGTCTCTGAGTGCATGACGTAGGCAAGGCCATCAATCAATGAGCCCTCGAGGCCACACTAGGTCAGTCCATTAGGGTTCATGGCACAACATTTTCACACACATCCAACTATCTTCAAATCAAGCAAATATTATGTCAATCTCGAGCTATTAGTATATTGGAAATTTGTTTCATCAACACTTTCAGTCAATTCAACATGTCAGCAATGACATGTAGTCAAAATCTTATCAAGACAATTTACCATAAAAAAATTTTGGGTTCTTCTTCCGATGCGTCCTTTTGCAAAGCAACTCTCATCATTTCTCTATGCTTATGGATATGTCCTTTCTAAGCATCGTCATCATCATCTGGAATTTTAATTGATTCTCCTAACTCTGAGAATCGATCTCCTAGATATCATCGTCATTCAGGATGTGTTCTTCCTAAATTTGATATCGCTCGACATTTGGCAACAGTTGACATTAAAACACTTGGCAAGCACTGGTAAAATGTTTTCTATCTTTTTATGATTATCATGATATTAGTTTCGTATGTCTTAGGAACCATGACATATCATGATGATTATCCATATCTTTTAAAAAAAATCACTCTGCTATTTAGTTTCTCCAGGATGTCCTAACTTCAGGATTTAGAGAAACAACGATGTAGTATGATGATTTACTGCCTGTCTTCTTTACTATCATGTGGCTAGTTTCTCAAGGATATCCTAATGTCAGATATTGGAGAAGTAGCGACGTCTCATGATTGGTTTTTTTTTTTCTAACAGTTGGTCATGACAAAAGAACTAGGGGCAATTATGATCCTCGTATGAGTCATGATCACCTTTGTTTGTGACTATTGATCTATGTGACCGTTCGACCTTGCACACTATTGATCTACGTCATATCATAGTGTTTATCAGCCATCATGACATTTTTGCCCAATGATGATTAAAGAGCAATAACTAGGATAACACTATAGCAAAGCTTTAAAGGATTTTTGTTTCTGCACTAACATGCATTATATTTCTTCGCACTAACATCAATCTTCACCTTCTTTTCCTTTTGTTCTCTGAGGATATCCTGTGACATACAAAAAAAACAAAGTTGCATACATGACTGCATGAGCATTTCATAATCACATTTCACATATGCATAAATCAAATACCATAATTCACATTTCATAACACTATCATTTACATTCATCCATCTCACATCATAAAACCATCATTTGCATCAACATATAAGCATCATAAATAAACATTTGCATTAGCATATAGGAATCACATCATCATCACATTACATAAATGCATACATACGTAACCACATCCATAATTGCATTCATAAACATAAGAATAATATCCATACAACTCATAGCATCATAAAAGCATCGCATAAACATATGATAAAGCATTAGAATACCATAACACATAACATCATATAGGCCACATCAAAACTGCATCGCATATATATAATCTCAAAAAAATTTCATGTCACAGGATGGAGTCATAGGATATCCCAAAAATGGAGCTCGCAGGCTCAAATATCAAAATATACAAGTGTCTAAAAATCAGTCTTATGATGGCCCTCCTCTGTCCCATGGAGGTGAACTACAAGGTGGCTATGGCTACCCCATCAAGTGAAAAGTGACCTGAATCAGAGTGGTGTCCTGAGTTTGACTCTGAGAGCGTGAGACGTCAGTAACAGGAGGCTGGCTCTGCTCTACCTCGTGTCCTGATGACACTGATCTGTGCCCATGTGCTGACCTATGGTTGTGGCCAGATGAATGCCTATGGTAGCTATGTGACCTGTGGCTTGATGAATGACTTGATGAAGTAGACCCCCCAACACTAGTATGACTACTGCTATGTGATTTGCTACTGCTATGTGTCTGGTTGCCACTGCCTATCCTACTATAGGATCAAGACAATCCTAGATCCCATCTCTCTGGGGGAACCGCCTGCTCATACAACAACCTGTACCACCCCCTTCTCTCTTCCATCTTGGCCAGCTCCTTGGCCATGTCTTGTGTCGGTCCTGAGCATAACTCGACAAACTCTATCACCCACCAATCCGACTCCTACCGTCGGAGGACGGCCTGATCTCTCTCCACCTTGGTAACCTCTAACTCTATTGCCAAGGCCTTGTTTTGAGACAAGGCCGTATCGAGTTTGTGCTAAAGATCCGTGATCCTCCAATCAATAGTAGCATCGACAAGTAAAATGGGTGATTTTTCACCCTCCTCATCCCCGAAAATCATCTGCTACCATAGTCTCTAGTCTGCCTCCTCCTACTCCTCCTTGTCTCTCTCCTCATCCCTCTCCTCCTCAACCTGGATATCCTCCACATCTATATCAAGAGGGTGTCCCTCAAGAAATGGATCCTCCTTTGCCCTCACCTCTACCTCCTCATCTCCACCCCTGACCTCCTCCTCACCCCCTCTAACCTGCTTTGCCACCTCCTACTTGACTGACATCTCTCTCTCCTCACCCTCCTCTCGGATGGGTGACAATGGTGCACCTCCCACTCTCCTTCTAACTCTCTTGGGCTGCCTTTGCCCTCTGCTATCCCTCCTCCTCCTCACACCCCTCCCATCTCCCCCATCCCCTCCCCCTCCACCACCCCTATCATCTCCCCCACCTCGGCCTCCATCTCTCCCCCTGGCCCCTCTGCCATCTTTGCCTCCATCCCTACCACCTCGGCCTCTCCTCAGTACCTATGGAATAACTAACCTCTGATCTATAGGTGGTGGAGCATTTGGATCTGTCAGAGGGATAGGCCTGTGAATTTTCCACCAGGTGTCAAACTCGATAGATGTTCCTAGATCTGTTGGACCCCCTCTCCACATCCACTAAACTGCAACTATACCATCGACCTACCACTCAGCCACTTTAACTAATATGGGAGGCCCCCACATGGTATCCCTGGAAGACCGTGCATACTTTGTCGTGCCTACTGGCACATCCTGCTGCTCTCTGAACTGTCATAGTACCCGTTAGGGCAGGTGCATCTCTATGATACGCTGACTCTGCACTGTATGACCGATCAGGTATCTAAACTATCTACATAAGGATAGATGGCCATCCTCATCTGGCCACTAGGAACAATCTCTGTAAGGCCTCTAGACAAAGCTAATCATGATGTCAATCTAGTGATGCCAATAACCAATATCCCCCATGCGAGTCTGGCTGACTGAACCCACATACAAGTAGACGTATGGCATCCCATCGCCCAGCTATTGCATCTGTACTGGTGGTCGAAAGACGAGAATGCGCTCCCATACCCAGATCATCAGAAGGATAGTCCCGTAGCTGATACTATGGCCCTGATGGAAGATGACTTCATGCAGCTGATGATATAGCATGGCTAGCAAACAAGGCCTGCAAGCAAAAATGATCGTCTATCCTCACATACGGACAAGTACATCCCCCCATCCAATGGGAAATCCATGACCATGATGATCTGGAATCAGTAATCCAACAATCAAGGTCGTCAGCATAGCGTCCCACCTAAGAAACCGGTCAGCTACAACATCCCAACCTATCTCATACCCATCCATACCCAGCTAGGTACCACCATCATCCTCATACATATCTAGTAGGGCCTATTGCCCTCGGTACAGGTCATATACAACCCTCTTCGCACATTGGTATGCATAGAATACAGTGCACATCCTCTAAGGTGACTGTCGCCTCTCCTATAGGAAGATGAAACGAGCAGTTCTCTGAGTGCCATCTCTTACACAGAGTTGTCAACAAACCCCTATTTTCCCGAATAATGGGCATGTAGGTAATGCAGTACAAAGCCAATGACATCAAGGGCTATCTCTCTCTCTTTCACTCAAATGATCTCTCAAGGCATATGTCGTCGGCCTAAAATCACATGTGTAAATCGGCACCAATTGCATCTGCACATATAGAAACACGAGTTAGCACCCACAGGTCAGCATTACTAAAATCAAAATGCATCTAAAACTATAGTCAACACAAGTCAACTCTAGTCAGCATCATTTGCATTGCGTTGACCGCAAATGCGTTGCAATTAGTCAATTGCGGCTCTAAACATTGCATTTGCATCGCAATATATCAAATGTTTCATTTTATCTAGCAATTGTGAAACCTAACAACGAATGTGGCGTTCCATATGCAATGGCATCACGATTTTTGCAATTGCGTCATTTGACTTGTCAAATGTGTCGCAACAGTGCAGATGTGTCACAAATTCCTTCAATTGCGTTGTAATTTGGCGATTGTGTCATTTCCTATCGCGTTTGCACGCTCGAACAAACTAGTCTGACTACCCGTTGCACTTGCGTCGCGACGCAAACAAATGAGGCAAACACGAAAGAAATTGCAGCTTACGCGACATCATTTGCATCACAACGCATTTGTTCAACCCCCCTTAAACCGTCATAAATGCGTTAACTGTTAAAATTGACAAGTTGGATAGGGTACTTACCGGCACCTCTATGCCCTCGGGTTGTCAAAAAGTCTACACGCAGTATCCACGGTGGGTAGTCACTAGAATCACCATCGTCTCTCTGAGCTTTGCTATCTGAAATTTCTATGTAGCAAATAACCAAATGACACTTGATTTTTCCTTTTCAACCTATTTATAGGTGGAAAATCAGGGTTTTGACCTGATAGGTTTGTACTGGAGGCTCATTTGACAGCCTTTGACTCTCATTTTTGCTGACTTAACGTCCTCCGTTCTCGAAATCGCTTGCGCCATTAATTTGAATAGTTAGGATATTTTCCAAATTTTTTTAACCCTGGGTCAAAATTCAAAAAATTTCCCGAGGGGGCATAGGCACTCCGTACCTTTGCTGGGGCATATTCTGGACTTGTTTTCTTTTCCATAATGCGATAAACTGCATTATGACAAAGAGGGGCAAATGTAGACACATAAAAATGACCAAGATTTGCAAGCAACATTTTACCACCTTTCGTCCTAACATGATTATGATATTGTAATTATGCTTCTAACCCACATTCAGCTATTTATTAAATAATTTATAATTATATAATTAATTCATGATCTTTCATTTTTCATGATTATTAAATAAATAAATCGTATTTATTGATTAATGTGTCACTAATTATCAAAGTCTTCTTGCAATTAAATAAAATCTCATTTATTTAATTAATCTTTATCATTAATGTCCTCCTAGTTATTAAATAAATATATTATAATATATTTATTTAATATGCCACTAATTCCTAAATCCTCTCGTAAATAAATAGATTCATTAATTTATTTAATTAGTTAATTGTCTCCTCTAAATTAAATAATAATTATTAATTATTTAATTGCCTTATGTGACATTTTCCTCTTTTTAAATAAAATAATTTATTTAAAGATGACTTCACATTAGTTAGCTAATTCTTCTTTTAGTAGTTAATCTTAAAAATCATTTACTCATTATCTCACAAGTCCATATTTTGAACTAATTTAATTCAAAATGGAAATATTCTTCTACAAATCAAGTAATTGCTAAAATTACTGATTTTCTAAAATCTCATCTTCTTATCTTCCGATTTTTACTAATTTCATCTAATTGTCACATTTATCCTTGATTTAATTTATTTAAATAAATCTTATTCACTCATTTGGGATTTTACCCTAACCCTAATTGGGAGTTGCCATTTTGAATCTTAACCATTGATTCTAGGGCATTTCTCAAATTTTCATCTCATTCGTCTGTTCAAGATTGCATTTTCTATAAAATGACAATCTTGATCTCATTTTCGACATCTCTTGACCTCGTAATTTCTTATCATTTATCTCTTGCAATCTCATCATAATATTTAGGCTTATTAATAACTTGTTGTGGATGCTAAAATATGCAAATGTTAGTTTTTATCATACATCTCCATGATCAAACAAACATAACAAGTTGAACATCCTCATGAAATGTTGCACCTAGTTTAAACATGCTAAATGAGATATTGAAACAATAATGAAAACTAAATAAAGCACATAAAACATGAATGCAAATCTATTCCATGGTGGATTGGTGCTCCTTGAATATGTGAAAGAGCCCTTTCCCAATCCTTGATAAGCCAAATTAGATGATAGACAATGAGATGCTAATGAACTCGGGTTGCCTATAATGATAGTGCTCAAATTGTAGATGATAAAATGAGAGAAGATGTATTGAATTTATAGGAAATATTGAGAGAGGAGAAGCCAAGATTGAGCAATGTGGGATTAAAACCCAACAAATGAGAGAGAGCCACTTGTCACAATGGGATTGGCCCATCCTTGTGCAAGTTTTGGCCAATGTGCCCATTTCAAATTTAAAAATTGCATTAAATGAATATGGTTGGGGGTTTTGGGGGGAATTTGTGTTTGGCCAAAAAAGTCAAACAAGAGAGTTAATGAGGGCATATTCTTGGGAATATTCCCTTGCGAGGAAAAATAGGTGTTTTAATAAATCAATTAAAATGATTTATTGTGCAAGTGGATGGGACATGGGTTAGTCTTAACATTAATTAGGGATTTAACTAATTAAGCTAGTGCTTAGTTGATTTTGACACTTTGATTTAAATTTGTGGGTTAAGATAAATCAAAGTGAGAGGATATTAGATATTTAATTAAATATATTTGATTTAATTAAATCAAAACTTTAGGAGGTTTAATTAATTAATTTTATTTAATTAATTAAAAGGAAAGAATGATCAAATGTGATGTTTAATCAATAATGTTAATTTCAATTGATCTTTTATCTTGCTTAGATTCAGTTCTTTTTACTGCAAACACTTTCTTGATTATGTTTTTCAAACTGAATGTCCAATGTCTTAACTTTCTTTTATCCCACAAAGTGTATTATGTGGAAATCAAGGAAATCAAGGCAAAGGTTATCTATTGTTGACTTTAGTGAGCAAATAGAGGTATAAATTCTAAAGTTTAGAAGCCTCTAAGGATAGAATCCCTAGGGCAAGCAATAACACTTGAATTTTGTCAATGGTATTTTCTTCCTAAAGGGTTTGAAATTTCGATGATTCGTTGAATGTTTTTTTTCCATTGTTTTAGATCCAAGCAAAGTTTTTTGATTCAAAACACATGTACAACCCTAGGCTAGAAAAGACAATATTTGTTAGGTTCCCACTTGGACGAATCTAGTTGCACATATTCTGTGTGGATGACTAGATGCTTGACCACAATGGCTCCCCTCCACGACACACACTTCTCGGGTCAGCCAAGCATCAATACCCATGAATCTCCCATGGCATACTTTTCATCTCTATGACAGAACCACATGTATATGTGGGGTGGCTTCAGAGGACATGACCTCTTGCACCAACAAATATAAGGTATTTTTGGCTTCTAAACAAAAGTTTGTAGTAAGGGCATCCAGTTTAGGGGGTGCAACAATAAAATACTTGTAAGAGATCTCCCAACCCTTAGAACAAGGGCTTTACACATCATAAAGATATTGGGGGAGAGTTATCATGCACCGCTTCCCATTGTCCATGGCTTTCACCGTGAACACAAATTTATATAGTGGTCTGGAAGAGCTTGGCTTTAGCCCATTACCGCTTGAGTCATTCCCTTGGGGTGAGTACTTTTTTCCACCAAGGCAGGCCCTCTAAAGGTACACAATAGCGAGTAAGTTCATTCGTAGCTCAATCATCTTTTTTTGCGTGAACAAAGAGAGAACACTCGCAATGCCTTTTTCACACACTAAACAAGTTTGTTCAATTTTAAGTTCCCAAATCGAAATGTGAAGGCAATCTTTTTGACAAATTAATATCATAAAAGACTTTTGCTTCTTAAGATCGCCATGAGGCACGAGAGAAGTGCATACACCGTTTAATGATATTAATTTGTGAAAAATATTGCAGAACATGAAAGGCACTTGTTCATTTTAATCCATAAAGCAGTGATGAGTTCGTTTTAAAAGCACCAAATGAGATGTGAAGTTTACCTTGTTCAATTTTTAGAACCCAAATTGAAATCTAGTAAATGTCCAAGGTTCTTTTTAACCAACTTTGAAAAGATCAAATTAGTGCTTGATTTTAAGCCCAAATTGAAAAATGAGCTGAGTTAAAACAAAAAATAAGAGTAGAAAATGAACGCTCTAGATTGTTAAAACAAGCATTAAAAAATGCTTTTTTTAAGTTCAAATTTGGTGTTCAATCCTTCTACTCCAATATGTTTATTTTCGCTTGATTTCAACACTCGACTCCGATGTCAACCTTATAGAAAGTTTAAAGTTAAAATATGAGGAATGATATTTTGTTAAAAATAAATGAAACATTATCATAAACAAAAATCACACTTATCATGCAAGGTATGCTTTAACAATCAAATTCTTAACAGCTGCCCCACCAAATTATAATATTCTACCAACTCAATTTAAGTCTACCTATTTCCATAGTATCATATAAAGGTTTCCAATAATCAATTGAATTTCTTGAAATTCATCCAACCATTTGAAATAGGAAAATTATTAAAAACTGATAATATGAGAATAGAAAACTTTTTGAGTTAGCAAACTATGCATTTAGTAATGAAGTGACTGACTTATGGAAGTAGTGAGAAAGAGAAGTTGCTTTAATCATGGCAATTAATTTCTAATTTATAAATCATATCTATCAAATCATTTGTTAAAGGTCAAATCAAGCACATAAAGGTGAAAATAGATACTATGATTTGTGTATGCCAAGACACTTTTAAGGAAGTCTTACAAGATATAAGCCCAAAGTTGAAAGGTACACCCAAATGAAATATGCAACCAACAAAATGAATATTAAGTCAATAGGTGTACACCTTACCCAATGCACTCCACTCCCAAGACTATTTAATTAATGCAATCCTTACCTCCTACCATAGAGTCCTTTAATTGATGTAGCTCCTAACCACTGCAATGAAGATGTTTTTTTTTTTCAAGACAAGACATTCATTAATATCAAATTTTTAATCTTGATGACTTTTCATTGATAATCTATCAATATCCTGAGGTTTTGATTCTAAGAATTCGTTTCCTATAGCAAAATCGATCATATCAGGTCAAAAGGCATTAATGTGTGTCAATTAATGCATACTCAACAATGTAACTCATGTCATATACGTTTATGGTAGTGGATTGTATCGAGCAACTCATAGTCATGGTAAATATGCAGGCTCACAAATAAAGAATAATTTGTAAGGAATCCTTAGTTATATACATGTATGTGTAAGCTTGGTATGGGCGATGGAAGCCAGAGTAGCAGCAGTAGAAAGAAGGAAAAAACTCAATGGAGCA
This sequence comes from Sequoiadendron giganteum, assembly GCA_007115665.2. NCBI lineage: Eukaryota > Viridiplantae > Streptophyta > Pinopsida > Cupressales > Cupressaceae > Sequoiadendron > Sequoiadendron giganteum. Next base: position 646,769,928 of record CM021103.1, on the reverse strand, counting down.
GAAACTACTCACCTACTTCTTGGTCTATGCCATTCTGTGGCTGCCATGTCTGCATGGTGAATACATAGATGGAGCATCTCAAGAACAATTCTTCACCACGCTATTTCAGTTCAGAGCATCCCTCTTTGACATAGGAAATGTGGTCATAGCATTTTCATGTCAGGCTTTCCAGCCCACCAGGTCGCCTTATGGCTTCACTTTTCCTGGTTATCCTGCCCATCGATTTTCAAATGGAAAGCTCATTATCGACTATTTGGCGGATGTTTTCAAATTGGAGCTACTTCATCCTTATCTCAAAAGTGTGGAGCCCAAAGCGACAAACACAATGGGTAGAGATTACATGAGAGGAGTGTTTTTCTCGGTGGCGCTTGCAACTGCGCTGTCTGTGGAGGAATTAAACTTCATAGGAACGAGAACCAAGAACATAATGTTGAATCCGTTAACCTCAGATGTACAGTTCAAATGGTTTAAATCTTTTAGGGAGTGCGTTTTGAAAAGTGAAACAAAGTCTGAAGAAAATTCAAGCGCTATTTTACCCAGTAAAGAGGCGATGTCAAACACACTTTATATTTCGAGAGAGCATCTTGTCCAGTGGCTAGTCTAAATGCCCCCCCACAAAGTGCATGAACTAATTAAAAAAAGGCCCTCAAGATGTGATCTCTTAGCCTATAATTGTTGCAGCATACGCACCATATGGATTAGATAAAAAAGATTTAGACAGTTGCTACATATAATAATTACTTATAATGATAGATGGCTGTAAGGAGCATGATGCTGAGCATAAAGGGCACGCTAAAGAAGAGGTAAGAGATAATGCATATTGTTATTGCCTGCATATTTTGGCTAGGGGACAAATTATAAAGGTAAAGATGATGATTGTACTTGATTCGATGCACTTACACCAAATTTTAATAAGCAAAAAAAAATCACACCCTTTTTAATCAATATGAAACGTTATGTAGAATTGCTCTTTCTTTGGACAGAGAGTTGGCAGATGTATTGAAGGCAAATGATGTAAAGAAAAGACAGTTTCAAAGTTACTTTGTGATAGCAAAAGGAGATCAAGCAGTGATAACTTCAAAGCATTAGAGACATAAACAAATTGAAATTTCCCTTCCTTTCTGCATTAATCTTCCTAAAACATAACACAGATCATCATTTGAATTCATTATATAAAATGGCATATAAATGATAGTTCAGCTAAAGCCATATAACAAAAACTCATTAAACACTCAAGTCATTCGTTGTACATACCATTTAACGCATTCTCTTGAGTCTAAGTGTGAGTGGACGTCTAACTTATCATGAGATCATAGCTACTTGAGAAAATAAAATAAAAACTGTAGGTGCTTGTTTGTTATTAAAATAACAATGTGGGAATACAACTCTAAAAAAAAAAGAAACCAAGCAAATGCAGTCATAATATCAGCTTATAGCCCTCCTTCTAGCGCCATTTTATGGATGCTAAAATCTGAAAATTCTAGTTTTTATCATACATCTCCATGATCAAAAAAACATAACAAGTTCAACATCCTCTAAAATATTGCACCTAGTTTAAACATGCTAAATGAGATATTGAAACAATAATGAAAACTAAATAAAGCACATAAAACATGAATTCAAATCTATTCCATGGTGGATTGGTGCTCCTTGAATATGTGAAAGAGCCCTTTCCCAATCCTTGATAATCCAAATTAGATGATAGAAAATGAGATCCTAATGAACTCAAGTTGCCTATAATGATAGTGCTCAAATTGTAGATGATAAAATGAGAGAAGAGGTATTGAATTTATAGGAAATATTGAGAGAGGAGAAGCCAAGATTGAGCAATGTGGGATTAAAACCCAACAAATGAGAGAGAGCCACTTGTCACAATGGGATTGGCCCATGCTTGTGCAAGTTTTGGCCAATGTTCCCATTTCAAATTTGAAAATTACATTAAATGAATATAGTTGAGGGTTTTGGGGGGAATTTGTGTTTGGCCAAAAAAGTCAAACAAGAGAGTTAATGAGGGCATATTCTTTGGGAATATTCCCTTGTGAGGGAAAATAGGTGTTTTAATAAATCAATTAAAATGATTTATTGTGCAAGTGGATGAGACATGGGTTAGTCTTAGAATTAATTAAGGATTTAACTAATTAAGCTAGTGCTTAGTTGATTTTGACACTTTGATTTAAATTTGTGGGTTAAGATAAATCAAAGTGAGAGGATATTAGATATTTAATTAAATATATCTGATTTAATCAAATCAATACTTTAGGAGGTTTAATTAATTAAGAGGAAAGAATGATCAAATGTGATGTTTAATCAATAATGTTAATTTCGTATGTCTACACTTGCATACTAGAATTAAATTTCTATTTTGCATAGAGTTTTAAAAGAAATCCTTCAAAAGATTTGTTTAGGGCTAGATATTTAGAGTTTGCTCACATACACAATCTGAGGGCATCCATTATCATAGCAAGCTTGAGGAGGTACAATGGAAGTGAATCATGGAGGAGAGAAGATTGGGTGAAATTGTTCTAGTTTCATTCATTTTCCTTTTATCTCTAATGTATTTCATTGTTTGTTGGATTTGATATAATATATGCATGCTTTATTAGACTAACAATCTATTTTGTAGAAATCCTTCATTACACTCCCTCCCTCTCTCCATATTTCTCTCCTGCTCCCTCTCCCCCCCTCTCTCCCTTTTTATCTCCCACTCTCTCTTTCTCCCACTCTCCCCCTCTCTCCCTCCCTATCTATCTCCATGTCTCCCACTTTCTATTTCTAACCCTCTGCCTCTCCCTCCCTCTCTCCCTCTCCCTCTCCCTCTCGATCTCCCTCCATCACTCTCCCTCTCTCTCTCCCTCCCTCTCTATCTCCATCTTTCCCACTATCTCTTTCTCCCCCTCCCTCTCTCCCTCTTTCTCTCCCAGTCTCTCTTTCTCCCCCTCTCCCTCTCCCTCCCTCTCTCCATCTTTCTCTCCCACTCCCTCTCCCTCCCTCTCTCCCTTTTTCTCTCCCACTCTCTCTTTCTCTCACTCTCCCCCTCTCTCCCTCCTTATCTATCTCCATGTCTCCCAATTTCTATTTCTAACCCTCTTCCTCTCCCTCCCTCTCTCCCTCTCCCTCCATCTCTCTCCCTCTCTCTCCCTCTCTCCCTCTACCTCTCTCTCTCTCTCTCACACACACACACTCACCTCTATCTCCTCTACTATAAGGGTGTAGGGAACAGCTATAGAATTAGGATAGAGGGTAAAGACAAAGAGGGAGAAAAAAAATATACTAAGAAAACCATATTTCACATAACACGCTCACATTATAACGTGAGCACGTCTTGTACTCCACTAAAATTGTAAAAAACTCTATATACTTGCGATTTCAAGGCCCACGGTCTACATATTCCCTTGAATCTGCACGTGCTCTGACAAAAATCATCTTTTTGATGATGTTGTGAAGTGTGCAAGCATGTTTTTCACATTCCATCACCTTTTCCATGATCTTTTTACCACCCTTGCATGAAATAGTAGAGTTTCCACGTTGAAAGACATATAATATCAATTGAAGTTTGAATTCCATTGAAAAATGATATACAATTGAAGTTTGGAGGGGAACAAGCTTTTGAACAAGTCAAATTGTTGTGGAGTTTAAAGAAAGAAGAAGCTAAGGCTACATAATTGGGTTGAACTCCTCCATTTGGAAGTTTGGTTTTTTAGGTATGTGAAGTCTTTACAAATTTTCTTTCATTCTATTATGGCTTGCTTTCATTTTTGTTTGTCATTATAACCTTAGGTTGTCAATGCACATTTTAAATTACCATCATATACACTTGCCAATTACTATTTTAAACTTGATGAAGAACATCTACCAGGATCCATAAATCATCAAGGGTACTTCTAACCCTAAATTAAATTGAAGAAGATAAAAAAATAAACTCAATCATATTTTCATCAAAACATTAGAACTTGGTTTCAACTCTTTGTCAGACTCAAAAAAATAGATTAACTATCATAAAATTGATTGTAACATAGCATAAAGTTGATTAGAAACTCAGAACCATTCACCAAAATTCATCCTTTAATACAAATCAAAGCCTCTCCCATTCCTCCAAAGGGTCCAAACACCTTACAATATCTCTGCACAAACTGATGCAGTACAAAGGAAGAGTTCAACAACATTCTTGACACACTTATTCAACTATATTTCCCTTCATAAAACATTTGATTCGTATACTCAAATTAGAATTAAGAGTTGCCAATTCCTTTTAAGGACCTTCAAAACACCTTGAAAATATTGAAAATAACTTATTACAATCAACTAGGATCCTCAAAACATCAACCAATCATTATGTCATTCACAAGTTGTCTTAAATCTTCCATAATAGAACCATTTTTTACAAACACAAACTATAATTCTTAAGGCCGCACAACCAAACCATTATTTGCTTAATAAATGTTTGTTTGAGTTAGTAAAAAAAAAGAAACCTTTCAAAAGACTTCCCTTACACACAAAATTAGTTCCTTTTCTCACTATCCACATTACTAGTAGCCAAGCATCTACAAACTGTCACATGTATCTCCCAAACCATGCACACACTTCAGACTGTGATACTCATTTTTGATGCAGAGTTAGAGGACCCAAAACCATTGAAGATGTCAAATTTCATTCAAGATGCATCTAACAAGATTAAAAAGGCTTAATGGACCAATCCCAACACTCCTCCAAGCTGGACAACAAACATAAACATTATTTCCCACATTTCACCCTTGGAATCTAGTTACTGTGCAAAACCAGTTGTGGGCCCTTCACTCCAAAACTTTCCAAAACACCAGGAAAATAAAAGAATGATTCTAGCACCCATTTTAGAGTTACATGATATACCTTAACCCATCACATGACTCCTTTGGGACAACTAGGCTTCCAATACAAAAACCCCCATTTTTTAATGCAAAGAGGGAGGGTTTATAGAAACTCCTATACCTAGGCCTTCCCAGACCATTCAAAAGCATCAAACATCTTCAAAATACCCTGCACAAGGTCAAAAGTCCATTGCATAAACCACTCCTTTAACACTTTTTCAAAATCACTCCTTGGTTCCTCAAATTCTCATGGAAAAGTGCTTGTTTCAGCCTAAGAACCCCATCCTATTTTCATTAGTTTCATTCCAAGGAATTTTCAACAATAAAAGACCCTAATCTAACAATGTACATGCCATACCACCAAGAAAAATTCATAATAGTAGGTGGGATGGTCATTTTATAATTAAATCCTACTCAAACCCTTGATTGGCTTGAAATGAGCAGTTTCAAAAAATTGTTAACTGCTCCCTTCAAACATACTGTTAAGCCCTCAAAACTGATGCATTAGAGAGTTAAGAAATGTGCCTACAATATTATATTAGTTTTCTATCATGGGGAGGTTGTATAGATCCGTACAAGTGCAGGAAAGTGCAAAAAAAATAGTGAATTTTTGGAAAACAATATTTTTTTATTAAAAAAATGGATTTCAAAATGAACAAAAATCCTCCCTTCGAGCCAATGGAGGTTGTTTAAACATTTTTCAATGAAAAAAAACTCCCTCCAATTCCTATAACTAACAAACAACCACTTTTGAAAGCTCATATAACCGGTACATGGAAAATGTCTTTAATGGCCCTCTTACAACATGAAGATACCCAAAATTGAATCAAATTTCAAAATGGAAGCATATATTGTCAAGGTGCTCCTACACCACAAAATTATCAAACACTCACAATTCCATCCACTCATTAGTTTTCAGAATCACCATCATGGTTATTCACTTTTAGTTAGAAATGTGCTCTGGCCAGCCTAGTGCTTCCATAGTTTGTACACATTTGTCTACATGCTAGGTTAACTTTTGTACATGATGATTGTAAGTATTATTTAAATGAAGCATTAAATGACATATATTTTTCAATTAACTTGAATGGATACATTTTTTAGGAACTAATATTCGTCTTATTACCATGGTACAAATAAAATTATCCACCATGTCGAAGAAAAAGACAAAGAGGAAACTAACAGATGAAGAGAACAAAACCTTGAAAGAAAATGAGAGAGTTCAGGTGGCGGCATATCGTGAAAAGAAGAAATTGGAAATGATTGATGAAAACAAACTGATTGTAGAGGAACCTCAACCATCAAAAAGATAACATGAATTCGTAGCACAACAAGCATGAATGCGGAAGCATCATCGTAAGACAGATTCAAATACCATAGATGGAGACACACCCTCTACGACAAGTGAATATAAATGGACACCATTAAGCACAAGAGAATATGGAGGGAAACCATCTAGCACAAGTGAATATGGACGGACACCATCTACTACAAGTGAATATGGAGGGACACCATTTACCGCAAGTGAATATTGTTGGACACCATCCAACACATCTCAAGTTGAGAGTACATCATCACTCAAAATTGATGAAGGTATGCCATCATCCCCATGTGAACCTCAAGGTATGCAATCTAGCCCACCTCAATTAAATATTGATGAAATTCCTAATGTTGAGATGTATGTACCTAGAAGAACACCACCAAGAATTTTGTGTAGAAAGCCAAAGTATTTGATTAATATTGATGATGAGATTTTGCAGCACATGGAAGGTAAGATTTCAACACGCACTTGTAGAAGATATGCTGATAATATTTGGGAACGATTCTTTGAAAGGATAAATGTGACTGCAAGATGTCAACTATTTGTTGAAATGATGTGGGGTGTAAAGTATAGGAACATCATGAAGACTCTTGGGTTGAGAACATCGAATGCATCGAGTGAAGACACTATTGTGAAGAATCTAATGGATGCTTATGAGAGTGTGGGTAAGACCTCATGCTCAAAGGATAGTAATATCACCCGACGTGTCATTAAATCGACTTTGGTAAGATTTCAAACAAAGAGAGCTCGTCAAATTAAAAAGACTAGTGAACAAATGAGAATTAGTAGAAAAACTTTATCAAGAGCCATTCAAATGTGGCAAAGAATTGAGGGAAATGATACAAATGAATTATGGGCATTCTCAGGGAGACTTTCACAAAAAGATAAAGAATTTGTCAAAGCCTTGGGAACACTAATTGAAGAGTATTGGAAGAATAACAAAAGGCCATCTTTGAATCAAAGGGATGTGGTAAGAAGGAAAATCGATTGTCGGAATCGTGAGCCACATCCAATTTTTGGATATGACTCAAACCCAATTTTTTCATAAATTGAAAAATGATTATCCTCAAATTAGTATTTCTCAAATATTTTTTTAACTGCTTAAACCTTATGGGTATGTGTAGGATCATCATGGAAAAAACAAGCCCTTAACTGGCAATAAAAAGACAAAAAATCAGAGTTAGACAACTTGACGTAAAAAATTGAATAAGTTATCTATATTATTTTAAAAAATGTAAAAATTGAATTTGTAGAAAATTGAATGTAGTTTCTAAACTACTAGACCTTTATTTAAAAAAAAAAATCTATTTGGTGAAAATTTGAAGTTTCAATGTAGTAGTATTTAAATTTCAAGGTAAAAATAAGACGTAGGTGTCTGTCTGACCACCCTAACCCCAATAAAATGATAATATTTTTTTATAATATTTTAGATATAAGTAGAGGACTCATGTCCCGATGTGATGCATATTTTGTTGTAATTTGTTTCCAAGTAAATAATTAATTATGAATTTTTTATTACAACTTTTAAAAAATATAAAATCTCATTTGTCTAACCACCTTAACTTGGTCAAAAATTCATGAAATTCAATTTTTTATTTTTTAATCCTATAGTATGCGAAGCATAGAATGTGACACATGTTTCAAATTCAAAAAAAGTGATACCATTGGAAGGTTATAGATGTTTTTCAACCAGCTTATCAATCAAGACTTTATTCTTAATTCTAATAAAAAATGAATAAAAATTATTTATTAAATTCAAAGTAAAGCATAATCTATATTGGTGGAAAGGTGAGAATCTCCTCTAAAAACCCTTTTCGTTTCATCAATTTTGGATTAAAAAAAAGTTGTCAGCCACATGGACCATCATATGGCTTACATATCGCCACTTTTTGGCCCATCATGATCCTACACATACCCTTATGTCAGGATAAATCACACACGCACTACTTGTTTTTGTAGACTACATATTGAATTTTCTAACCATTATAATTTTTATCGTTCTATATGTTTAGATTTGCATACTAACGATGTTTTGCAGGATTGTGGCATAGAAGTCGGGCACCAAAATCTTCAAGAGAGTTCTTATCAAAAAATATGTGAAATAGAGGATGGCTAGATATTCTATAGAACAATATGCTTGGATGGTTCATGCGAGCATTGCAGTGGCTTCCAGGGTATGCGAGTATGCCAACATATGGAAAGCACAAATGAGGTGGGACATAAACTAGTAGAGTTCAGGAAGTATAAAATAGTGGCATATGCTACAAAATATGGGTCTCAAGCAAAAATGTGTGATTTGGTTATTGAGAAGATTATAGTGTACCAATTTATGACCACATTTCATGACAGTATACTGTCTGAGTATGCAATGCATACCCATAGAGCCCGATGGTTGGACGTGCACAGTTCAAGCTATGCAAGGACACCTTTCTAGTTGGAAGCATAGTATCCGTGGTTGTTTTTTCAAATAACTACACTCTACAACCAAAACATGAGGTGTAGTCATAGTATTACAACTCCACACAAGTTTCGATATTTGTGAACATAGAATTCATTCATGCATCTAATAGTACAGATGAGAAAAGGAAGGTATTGAGGGAGTACCACTTTTACATTAGTGATGATTGCACACACTCTCCAGAGTTTGTGCAAGGTTGCTTCCAGATGTTCTACAGTGGTTTGGCTCAGAGGGGCATAGAATACGATCAACATATAATATGGTCTGATAACTGTGCAACATAGTTCAAGAACTGACACATGTTCTACTGGTTGTGTAGGATGCATGAAATTACAGGTGTTCAACATATGTGGAACTTTTGTGAAGCCAGACATGGAAATGGGGAGCATGATGGTGCAGGAGCATGCGTGAAAAGAGCATTAGCATGAGAAGAGTTAAAGTATAAAGATAGTGCAAATTTGACAGATGCAAAATCAATGGTCGAGTGGTGTAATGCTTTGATGGGTCCAGGTAATGAAGGTACATCTTCAGTTCATAGATTTTTTTGGTTGATGGATGCTACTAACATTGCACCATATTAAGACTGTTGTACACTAGTAGGATCGAGTGAGGTACACTCTTTCCTTAGTTCAAATGCAAGTTCATGGAGTATCGATACACAAAAGATGGCATGCTTTTGTTCTTCATGTACAATGCAAGCCTAGAATGATTGTGAGTCAGGGAAGTGGGTTGACAAATGGTTCACAAGTTATCTTAGCCCACTTCACACGTATCGCCCTCCAATGGCATTGGAACTGACACAGATGGAATCATCGGTCGACTTTGACCACGTATAAGATCTAGTTCAACTAGGTGATATATCTACTTTCTTAGTTGAAATTCCGTATCCTTATCTTACTTTGTAATGTATTTATAGTGTTGAAAAATTTCAAGAGATTTTTTGCACATATCAATGCAAGGCATGTTTATGCAGTTATTGCAAATGAAGACAATGAAGAGGGAACAAACTATTACTTGTGTCGTTGTGTTGAGACCAAAAAAAATTGGAGGCCCTAGTTATAGATGGAGAAAACATCGAATACCCTACAGGCTCAGTTGTGGTTACTGGAACATGGCTTAGAAGGTATCCACATTCAAGTGTTAAACATTGGTTATTTTAGGGCTTTGATATGCATCGTAAGATTCTTCATTACTTGAACCTTGTTGTGGCATCCAATGTTCATTTGACCAAATATGGGGTAGACCTTTGAACAAGACATTATGGAAGGTCCGTGAGTCTGACCATGAGGCAATACTTGACACAATAAAGAGTAGAGAAGACCCAGATGGTTCGTTGGATTAATTTGTAAGTATATGCACATTGGTTCTTATTAATTTATACTTGTATGCACATTAATTTTTTTGATCCCAATGCTATCATATTCTCTTACAGTGATTGGTGTCCCCTTGCAAAAAATGCAGATATATGAGCCATCCAAGAGAATGTAATCCAGAAAAGCAATGCAACATCCTTATTTTGATGCCTACATGCAACATCTGTAAGTGCCTTCCATCTATTTTTATTTCATTTCCATTTTCGATGCTCTTTTTTTTTCTCTTTTACTTTGCTTATTTGTAAGTAAACTACAAAAAATTGATTGATCTTTCATTGCAGAAAATGTTGAGTTAAGAGCCATCAAAGAGAATCTCAGCCAAAAAAGCAATGCAACATCCTTATTTTGATGATCTTAAAAAATCTCAATTTTTATTTCAAGCCATTATAAAAGAGCATGTGATGCTTAGGGAGGGAATCTCAAGTTACTCATTTGAAGTTAACCTCATAATGAGCACCTATGATGTAGACATTTAAAAAGAATCTCGAATATATGAGTGACATTGTAAAAGATCTGTGAGAACAAAGTGCCTGAGGCATTGTAATAAGATTTAATTACATAATGAGATATACTCAAATATTTTAAGGTTTGATTTCATGTTTGGTGTAGTAGCACCTTGTTCTGTAAATGCCTTAAATAGGAAAATTTGCAAACTTTGAATTTTGAAATGTAAACAATGTGAAAAAGGTCATATAAAGGTCATGTAAACAATTTGCAACTTTTTTTTTGCAACTCGTGTGACCAAGCAGAATGTTCCAACACATCTGAATAGGTATGTTTATGCTAGGCATGGTCCTCTTTCACACTGAAACACATAGAATCGCTCTGAGCTATGTTCCATTGTATCGATCCCTTAAGGGTCCAAAGTGCAAAATGGCTGAAAACTTCAACATGATATTACTTGGATACCGTGACACTTAGAAAATTCTCATCTGATCCTATAGGATCATGTTGGACCCCTTTAGAAAGACCTCTATCAGTTTTGGCTATCTTGGAGTGGTTTTCTCGTGGTGGCAGATTTTTAGTTGATAGAAAAAGTGTCAAATTCAAGCTGTGCAAAGTTGCAAAGTGGTGCAACTTTCGCTCTGCAACTTGTGTGACCAAAATAAATACTCCAACACATCTGAATAGGTATTTTTATGCTAGGCATGGTCCTCTTTTGCACTGAAACACATGAAATCGCTCTGAGCTATGTTCCACCAGATTGATCCCTTAAGGGTCCAAAGTTTAAAATGGCTGCAAACTTCAGCACATTATTACTCGGATACCGAGATGATTAGAAAATTCTCATCTAATCCTATAGGATTGTGTTGATCCCCTCTACAAAAGACTCTCCCAATTTTGGATATCTCAGAGTGGTTTTCCCGTGGTGGCGGATTTTCACTTGATGGAAAAAGCATCAAATGCAAGTAGTGCAAAGTTGCAAAGTGGTGCAACTTTCATTCTACAACTTGTGTGACCAAGAGCACTATTCTAAAACATCTGAATAGGTATTTTTATGTTAGGCATGGTCCTCTTTCACATCGAAACACATGGAATCGCTCTGAGCTATGTTCCACCGGATCGATCCCTGAAGGGTCCAAAGTGCAAAATGGCTGCAATTTTCAACATGCTATTACTTGGATACCGTTACACTTAGAAACTTATTTTTTGATCCTACAAGAAGGCATTGGGCCCCTCTAGAAAAACCTCTCTCATTTTTGGCTATCTTGGAGTGGTTTTCTCATGGTGGTGGATTTTCACTTGATTGAAAAAGTGTCAAATTCAAGTTGTGCAAAGTTGCAATGTGGTGCAACTTTCGCTCTATAACTCGTATGACCAAAATAACTGTTCCAACACATCCGAATAGGTATTTTTATGCTAGTAATGGTCTTGTTTCACATCGAAACACGTGGAATCGCTCTGAGCTACCTTCCACCGAATCGATCCCTTAAGGGTCCAAAGTGCAAAATGGCTGCAAAGTTTGGCATGCTATTACTTGGATAGCGTGATGCTTAGAAAATTATCGTATGAATCTATAGGATTGTGTTGAGACCCTCTACAAAAACCTCTCACAGTTTTGGCTATCTTAGAGTGATTTTCTCGTGGTGGCGGATTTTCACTTGATGGAAAAAGCATCAAATGCAAGTAGTGCAAAGTTGCAGAGTGGTGCAACTTTCATTCTGCAACTTGTGTGACCAAGTGGACTGTTCCAACACATCTGAACAAGTATTTTTATGCTAGTAATGGTCCTCTTTCACACTGAAACATGTGGAATCGCTCTGAGCTATGTTCCACCAGATCAATCCCTGAAGGGTCCAAAGTGCAAAATGGTTGCAAACTTCAGTACGCTATTACTTGGATACCATTACACTTAGAAAATTCTCGTCTAATTGTATAGGAAGGCATTGATCCCCTCTAGAAAAACCTCTCTCAGTTTTGGCTATCTTGGAGTGGTTTTCTTGTGGCGGCGGATTTTCACTTGATGGAAAAAGTGTCAAATTCAAGTTGTGCAAAGTTGCAAAGTGGTGCAACTTTTGCTCTGCAAATCGTATGACCAAACTAACTGTTCCAATGCATCTAAATAGGTATTTTAATGCTAGAAATGGTATTTTTTTGCACCGAAACATGTAGAATCGCATCGAGCTACGTTTCACCGAATCGATCCCTTAAGGGTCCAAAGTGCAAAATGGTTGCAAACTTCAACATGCTATTACTCGGATACCATGACACTTAGAAACTTCTCGTCTAATCCTATAGGATTGTGCTGAGCCCCTCTACAAAAAAATCCCTCAATTTTGGCTATCTTAGAGTGGTTTTCTCGTGGTGGCAGATTTTCACTTGATGGAAAAAGCATCAAATGCAAGCAATGCAAAGTGGTGCAACTTTCATTCTGCAACTTGTGTGACCAAATGGACTATTCCAACACGTCCAAATAGGTATTTTTACGCTAGGCATGGTCCTCTTTCACACCAAAACAAGTGGAATCACTCTGAGCTATGTTCCACTAGATCGATCCCTTAGGTTAGAGGAGTCTAAAGTTGAAAATTTGTAAGTTGCATAAAGCAACAAATTTGAAATGCAACGATTACTTGTTTTGAAAGTTGGTTTTTAGTTAGTTGAGAGCATGGATTAGTTAGACAAGGGTGTAAAACACTATGTAAAGCCTTGAGAGGCTCGAATGGAGGTTGTTGATGAACTTTTGGAGAAGATAAGATAAGAATTATTCACACTGTTCTCTATTTTTTAGATTTTTTATACAAACTTGTGGATCTCGTACTTGGTACGACCTCCAGCTTCCTATACGGTCCCAAGGCTGACATGGACTGAAAGAGGGTTGAGTTCACAAGAGCCCATCTCTCATGATAATGAATGGCCCACTTAGCACTCATTGCATGTAGGTGATGCTCATAGAGGTGAGGCACTAGGCCTTCCCAGGAGGTCACCCATCCCAGTACTACTCCAGCCCAAGCGCTTAACCACAAAGCTTTTTCCCCAAGGTTAAGCCCACTAAGCTTGCAACCCCATTTGAAAAACCTTCAAAAAGTGTTGTGCCTTATGAAACATTCATTATAGAGCCCCTTTAGCTCATCAATTTATAAGTAGGAGGTATTTTCTACAATGTGTCAAATTGTGATATTGCTATCAGGATTCAATTGTGTAGTTTTTGAGTATAAAAGAGAATAAGAAGGGAAGATCAGGGTAATCAATTTGTGGAATTATTTTTATTATTGAATTACCTAGTGTGGGATTGGTCTATATGAGAAAAAAATTATAATATGGGAGTATACGTGTCAAGCATATAATCCAGAAAAGACTCAAAGTTGGATGCATGAGTAGAAAGTATCAATCAGGAAAGGCATCACAATTCTCAAGGCCTATTTATCAATGATAGGTAGATTTATATTCAAAGCTAGAACATGATTTTAATTGATTAATTAGAAACAACTATTATATTTATTTATCAAATTTCTATTATCAAATTAATATTTGAATTAGATTTCATATTCAGAATTTATTTCATTTATAATTTGGGGACTCCGTTATCTATCTTCATAATATTGGATGACAACCTTTTTCAATCCAATAAGAAATAAATCAAAAATCTATTGATCTAGAGTTCGATTCATTATAGTGGTATTAGAGAAAATGGACCTGCTAGCCTTTGGGTGTTGCAATAAATTGAATTTCCATTAGAAGCATGGCAACTGATGATAGTGGTTGGCATTACTCAAGAAGGATGAACATCTTAAAGATATTTGCAAAAATTGGGACAAGTAACCTTCTTGTGGACTTAGGGTTGCAATATTTGATCTACAAAATGTTCCACCATTTATTTAGTAGGATCAAGAACACACATAATGAAAGTGTGTTTGTAGCCATGAAATATTATGGTTCAAACTATCCAAAAGAGTGATGTTTTATCTCGACCACCCATATCTATACCGTGGTTTGTTTGGAAACAAGGATGGCTTCTCTCTTAATCAACATATACATTATTCCTCGATGTGTTCACACTAGTGTTACAAGACTTGGACTTGCCTCAGACTTGACAAGCCAATTTTTGACGTGGACACAAGCTCAGAGCCCAGACTCGACAAATAGAAAAACCTAAGAAATTCAATGATTTTTAAGGATTTAAAACTCGTTTCATGCACCCTTTAATAAATAATCCTTAAAGACACAATAGCATCATCAAATAAAAATTACTATGATCCCATACACAAACATACATCAATCACATAAGTATAAGCATCAATAAAAGATATTTGTATTAACATAGAAATTACCTTGAATACACGTAACTCATAACTATTGAACCATCAATTTAGAATTTAAATATGGATAGGCATCGATAAAAGATATTTGTATTAACCAAATATCCATGTAGGCATACACCAATATATGTCGATATAAGTATGAAATATATGTACAAAATAACCATATAGGCATACAATGTCAAATACGTCCAATAAAAAATATATACAAAACTGCCATGTAGGCATACAACAAAGGACTCTAGAATCAAAAGTCATTGCTCTCCATGCCCTAGAAATAAAATCTTTCCCTTTCCTTTTCGATCGGATTGTGATAAGTCTATCACTCATTTTTCCTACGCTCGTGGAGTGCTCCTGCTACTCCTCCTAGGGTTTAGTTCATGGTGAAGTATTAACTATTACAATAAGAAGTAAAGACATGAATATATAGAAATTACATTATAAAAAATGATATATTTGACAAAATAATCACTTACAGCCATCTCACGATCTCTCTCCATGAGGAAAATATCCTCACACCCATGCTCAGGCATGCTCAAGCTTTATATAAACCATACAAATAGAAATTAAACTACGTGAATCAATAATGGTTTGATTTTTCACTAACTAACATCTATAACAACAAATGTGAATCAAAATTTACTAATTTTCCTCATACCTCTTCTGTCAGAGCCATCGAGGATTCTATAGCAGATCTCACACCAATATCCATTGCCCTCATCACATTTGGAGGTGTATCATCTTGTAACAACTAAAAATAAAAAAACAAAATATTCAACGTAGTCAACGATGTGCATATAAACTACACAAATCTATTAAGTACTTGATTCATTAGTTAAGCTCTTTATTCTGTTACCTGCATGAAGGTGTGAGTAAATCCACCACCACTGGGAAGTGTTCCATCAAAACCTCCAATATTAGTCTATTGAACATCCAAAATCACATATTAAATTACCATTCGTAAAACAATGCTATTAACATGCAATAAATTTATAATTTTTTACTAGTTACATACCCTAGCAATAGGTACATACTGTAGAAGTAGGTTGGTGGGGGGTGGTGTATCCAGTCTCAACACTGTGACCCTGCAATTTTATTAAAATCATAAAACATTTTTAGTTAATTTTGCATTTCAAAATCAAAATTTAATAAATTAAATTCAATGAACACATGCACTAACTTTTACCTGACTATCAATGCCATATGCCTCATGTGAAATGTCAGTTTCCCTCTCCATCTCCATAGCTACAGACGGATCCTATGTACCAGTATCTTGAGTGTCAGTGGGGTCATATGAACAAGTAACACCACAAGATTGACACAGATGTGTTCGCAAGCCACCACTCGAAGAATCCCCTAGATGGCACTGTAGAATAGGGCTAGTATGATTGATGACACTCTAGGTCAAAGTGTTGATTGCCTGCAATGTCTCTACGTTAGCACTTTCCTTCGCGACATAAGGCATAACAACGTGCTCACGAGGTGGCCTAGTGAGAGCTCGTCTACCTTGCCGCATAGGATCTGACTGTGCATCAGGTCTATCCTGAGCTGACCCCCCACCTCTCCCCTAGAAATTTCTCATATCAAAATAATTTGGGATTTTCTTCAATATGAACTCACTGTATAGTTTCCTAAGGAAATATTGTGGGACCTCACAATTGTTGCACGGTGGGTAATCGAAGACCATGTACCACCTATCATAAAATTGGTCCCTAATTTGTTAGTGGTGGCACCAATGGATAGGAAACCTCTTCACATTGAGGGTAAGATTTTGATTTGTGTGTGGGTGTGAATAATGAGCACAAATCACCTTTTGTAATTTTTAAATCCTTCACATGCTTGTATGATAGTTTATTTTGCATAATAATCCCTAGTCGCCTGTCTCCTATCTTGCCATCCAGTTATTTGTTTGCTAATTGAATCTACATTTTTTAACATATCTTTTAATTAATTTTCTAGGGTCTTTCTTTCTATGGTTGAACCATTTGGATCACTCAACCTACTAATCAAATCCTCAATTCTCTTTTTGTTGTTCCCAATTTCACTCATTAAATTTTGTTGAGTGCCAGGAGGGGTTGAATCATTGGTGGAGGAGTTTGATGTTGTGGTTGATTTTGATCTTGAGGATTTGGTTGTTCTTCCTATTGAGGATTTTGAGGGTTTTCAAATTGATTTGCATCTCCTAAAAATTCAAACAAATAGATATCAAATTCAACCTAAAACTAACTAATTCAAAATAAAAACCATATAATCCTTACCTCTCACAGATCCTCCTCATCGTGGAATCATTATTCTGAAGAAATAGGGATTGTTGGTGAAAAAATTTGTTGAAATTCTCCTCCTAGAACGTGAGCACAAAATTGTGGTGGTTTTGGCCGCGGTTGCAAAAAAAAACCAGTCGAAATCCTAATGAGAGATTTGCATTTCTTTTTTTTCTTTTAACAATCAATATCTCAAGTGTGTTATAATGTGCTCGCATTATTGGTTTGTAGTTGTCGAGCCTCAAGCTCAATATAACGAGCCATAATGTACTCACGTTAAGGTTTTCCAAATATTTTTTTAGGGGGTGTCCACAGAATTGCTACCCATTTCCATGGACCTGCCTTGAAAGTTCATGCTAGATTACACTTTGCATTTAATTTTATTGGAAAAAGAACAAAAAAACTTTGCATTTTCATTTTGTACTTGCATTGAAAACATAAAAATAGAAAAAGTATTAAATTTTTTACAAAATTGTCAAAAAAATCTCTGTTAGGACTAAGTCGCCACACTGGGCGATCTAGTCCTCTTTCACATTTTTCATAAAAGTTTTTATCATTTTCAACACATTGTCTACATTTTTCTTTCTGTAATTGTCTTTATATTTCCATTTCTTGTCCTTACTTTTCTTTCATCAGAGCCATGTCTTTCAAAATGTTTTGGACATCCTTCAAATCCTTAATGGATATGTCAAGTTGCACCCTTGCCACTGATCCTAATGAGATTGAACCTACTCCTACTTAATCAACTCCAATTGAGTGTCCTCCTACTGAAGTAGACATAATTGGAGATGATGATGCTAGCATGTATCGGTTCCTCAATGTTTTCCTTGACAATCTTGAATTCAATGCAGCCTTTTACCCATCCATTCAACAACCTCCATTTCTCGACATGTCATCCTGAGATACATTTTCTTACCTCCATCTGGAAACACATACTGAACCTAAGATACCTATGCAAGGTGAGCCTAGTTCCTCTAATCCTACCACTCATTTACCCTTTTACCATAAACAAACCACCCACCCTCTCATTAATCTTCAACAAACTTATGTAAAAGGGTTTACCATCCTAAGAAAGAAAGGTTAGATATAACGAATGAACATGCAATTCACAAATTTTATGAACAATTATCACTTGATGAACATACAACGAGCATAGGTTATCAAGCTAACCCTCATGATAGGGTGCCTCCTCAGGATTATCTTAGGCTTTGTGACAATGGCACAGTGATCTTTGATTCCCCTCCTGATTTGGATGTTCTCCTTCCTAAGGAATGATCACTCTCCCCTCAAAACAATCACAAAGCTAACCCTGCGATCATATTTGGACCTCTTGCCCTAGTCTCCTCTTTCAAAATTGGGGAATCTAGTAGATGCAAGAGGTCCTATAAATTACAAAAAGTTAAATCTCCTCTCCTTCCACCACCTGAATGCGAGAGAAAATTATACATCCTCTTAAACAAAGGTCTCATCACCTTACCTCATCGTAAAAAGTTGGTAATCTGTCCTAAAGATTCTAATGTACCACATTGTTCCTACCTTCATGTTATTGGCCATAGAAGTGATGAATTGAATGCCATCTATGAGAGATAATGAGTAATATCACTTCATTGGTACTGAGTGCTACCCTATCGACCCCTAAACTACTTTCATACACCCTTTTTTTGTAATAGTTGTAGAACCTATAATTCTCACTATTACATGTTTTTTCCCATCACCTATCTCAGCTCCCTCTAGCCTTGCACTCAGTGGGAGCACGAGGTTGCTAGCCTTGTCCTATTGATCCATTTATCATTGTCCCTTAGCTTCGTTGTTCACCTCTCGCTTATACCCATTGAGATTGGGAGGTGAATACCTTGCTTAATGGTTGACTTGTGCTTGCCTTACTAGTATTGTGTTTGTTTGTGTGTCATTTGTTCCTTGTATTTCCATGCTTGATGTTTCTCCTCTTTACGACATTCTTCTATATGTCGTGCATTCCTTTTCACTTTTTTCTTTCCCTTTTTCCTTCTATTTGGGGATGATGCAAGGCATTGAGATCACCATGTCACCTTCATGTTGACCCAAATGGACTCTTTTCCTTTTTTCTTTCCTTTTTGCCTTCTATTTGGGGATGATGCAAGGCATTCAGACCACAATGTCTCCTTCATGTTGACCCAAATAGAATTTTTTTCTTTTTGTTTCCTTTTTTCCTTCCATTTGAGGATGATGCAAGGTATTGAGACCACAATGTCTCATTCATGTTGACTCAAAACCAAGGCTCTTTCCTATTTGCCTTCTCCTTTTTCATTTTTGTCCCTTTGGGGATGATGCAAAGCATTGAGACATCCTATGCCTCTTCCATGTTGACCCAAAATTGACACTTTATTTTTATTGTCTTTCATGTTCTCTTTGTGTCTTCTTCTAGTTCTTTTTATTTGGGGGAATGATGATAGTTTTTTACTCTCTACATAAAAACAACAACATCAAACATACTGATCAAAAATCCATAGATCCCTTATGTGTTTGTGGTTTTTCATTTTGCGGGCTACCCCCTTTCCTTTGCTTTCTTTATTTTCTCATGACATAGCCTTTCTTGGACACCTATCACTTGACATAGGGATTTTCAAGTAGGCTCTCATGTCCTTTCATTTCCTTTTTCCATTTTTCCTTTCTCTGTACTCTAAAGCACTTGCTCACAAAACTATGTGTAGCAACTCCTTTAAAGTGGGGGTATACATTGGAATTATTTATGTTGCATTTTCATTTGTTTTCCTTTGTCCTTTGTTCCTAGTGAAACCTTGTCACTTCCCATGATGTGTTTTCTCACTTTGTGGATGCCATATGGTGTAATGTTCTTCATAATTGTGACTTATCCTAGCATATTACATTCCTCTTAGTGGCCTGATGCGACACACTACATCCCCTAAGTTGTGAATCTTCTATCCTTTGATTGGCCCTCTTTTGGAGACATTAGACACAATGTTCCCTAAGTCAAAGACCTCATATGAACTAAAAAAGACTCCTTGGAACACTCTTTTTTGCATTTTTCATTTTACATTTTACATTTTATATTTTACTGTTTCAATCTTGCATTCGTGCATACATGGCCACCTTGCATAACACAACTTGCATGCATGTGGTACCATCTTGCACTTCTTTATGAGTTATAAGCATCCAAGGATTTTCTTGTCTCATGAAAAACACCCTTGTCTTTTGTGGCACCTTATCAAAGTTATTAGGAGGTATAACTTTGGTATGGTTGAGCAGGAAGCCCAACTAGCAGCACGAATTTACCCATAGCCACCTTTGCACGTGTGTGAGTACATACCAATCGAGAATATGTTTCTCACCATTTCTGACATTCTCACTTGACAGACAACTACAAGTCTCGTCGGCTTAAAGTGAGTATCCTCTTTCTTTTCGGACAAAAAACCTAGATCTGATCCACAACTAGCTAGACAAATGGTCAAAACTTGATCCCATCTTATTCTCTCTCTCCACTCTTTCACATCACTCCTTGTGTGATATTTTGTGCTTATGTTTAGTTTTCCATGGGATCTTGATCTTGGGGGCTTGATCATCCCTCTTGATCATAGTCATCTCACCTTACTAGCATGATTACATTAGATCATGCTTGACATGCATGATTCAACTACTTTAGTGTGAGTTTGAAGCAAGTTCATCCTCTCACTAAAGTGGGGGCTAAATGTGTCACCAAAAAGTGTAGCCTTTGGCACTTTTTACTCATTTTGGCCTTTTCCCTTGGATTTTGGCCTTTTTCTGCCTTGATTTAGGCTTGAATGCTTGCAAATAAACAACATTCTATGATGGTTTATTAAGGTGTTGTGAAGTGTTGTAACACATATTCCCACTTTTCGAAGACCCTTTCAACACAATTCACCTAAATAGCCCCTTTTTATGCCTTTCCAAGCCTTGTGTCAAGGTGTTGTAAAGTGTTGTAAGGAATTTCTAGACTCTCCTAGGCTTACCATCCACTAATTAACCCTTTTCTTATGTTAATTTGTCCCTTAATGTATTTTTAGGCCTGAATTAAGTGTGTTTCGAGAGGAAAAATTGATAAAATTTATTAATCACCATTTAATTCTTGGCCACCACTTGAAATTGTCCAAGTGAACTAGGTTGCCACCTTGGGTGACCTAGTCCCTTTTGGCATAAATTTTAAATTTAAGACAAAAACCTAACGAAAATTTGCCTCCAAAACCCTAGTGTCGACCTATCATGTTACATTTTCGAGAAATTAGGACATATCTTGTATAAATGATGGTTTTCACCTTCATTTCCCTCTCTCCCAAACTCATTTTTATATCTATCCACAAGCACCCTTACACTCAAGCTTCCCAAGCAAGTAATCAAGCACAAGTCAATACAAGAAACCTCCATTATCTTTGTCTTTGCTTGGATTTTGCAGGTTGTACTCAGATTTAACAAGATTCAAAGTGTTGGAGAAAGTAAAAACATTCTATTCAAGTCACATCAAGACATCAAACCATAAGAGAAGCAAGAGGACAAGTTGTAGGTCATTTTTAGGAGATTCGGACACGTTCTACTACAAAGAAGGAAAGTACCAACTGGGACCCACAAAATCAGACCTTCAATCTCGAGAAAGTACCAAGAGGACTAGGTAGCCACTATTGGCAACCTTGTCCCAGTACCGAGTTTGAAACAGGGTTTTTATATTTTTGGGTACCATTTTCCCTTAAACCCATTCCGACAAAGTTTCTCGACAGAACGAATAGGTCTCCCAACTTGGCATAAGTGTCCCTCTATTGATTTTAGTCAATTTCTAAAACATTTCGATGCTTCTCATTTGCAACATTTCATTTCTAGGTGCACTAGATCTGAACCTTCCATTTTACTCTCTGTTTGCATACATTTAGGGTATATAGTTAAATTTTCATTTAGTTACATTTGATTTGTTTACATTTCATAGATTAGATTAGCATCATTTAATTTAAATAGTTTTCACCCCCACCACACACACATAACACAACCCCGATGCATCCTCCCTTTGAATGAAATTGCCAAAAACAACCATATCACCAAGCAGAAAGAGTGTCATTCCTACACCAAGAGCTCCTAGGTGAAAAAACCTAGGGGCCTAGTAAAGGGAATCCTTTTTTCCTTGGTAGAAATATTCATTTTTGGTGGTTCAATAATAAATTACTTAATTAATTATGGGAATATGGGATTAATGAATTATTAAAATAACTGATTAAATAATAATTTATTTAATTTTAATTAATAGGAAAATGATGAGTCAATAGTTGATGTTTAATTTTAAGTGCCCACAAGAACCTTTAAAAAAGGTGTGACAAGTAGATTCAAGAAAAAGAACTCTCTCAAGGTTTCAGAAAGTTTACAAAACTTTGAAATCACTGAACACAATCCTAAAGTACTTTGATATTACTATTGGAATTGGTACATAGAAAAACCATATAAAATTGGCAAAGAAAAGTGAAGGAAGTGTTAGAGGAATTATAGAGATTCAAAATTGTAATAGGACTCTAGAAAATGGGAGCTCAAAGGAATGGATGAAATGATCAAGCAACTATAGTATAAACTCTCAAAAGTGGAAATGAGTGAAGAAAGATGTTCATTAGAACTTTACAATTCCATAAAAGGGAACAAAATGCAATGATAAAAGGATTAAATTTACTAAAGGTTAAAATATTGGGAGATGGACAAGGACTAAAAGAATTTTGGATGAACGTCAAAAATTATAAAATTAGTAGAAGTAGAGAAAAGTGAATGAAAGAAGAACCTAATAAACCTTCCAAAAATTATATTCAATACTAGATATTAAGAACAAGACATAGGATGACTATAAGAAGTTTTGTAGTCCATAGAAACTCTATAACTCCACAAAAATTGAAGAACGTGACCAAACAATTCTTAGAAATATTTTTTTGGATTTTTTACATCTTGCAGCATCTAACATGAACATGGGGAATGATGAGAAAAACACATGTAAATTTTACCAAGTAGGACCCATTTAAATATTTCTTGTATTCATTATAAATTATGGGAAAAATGAGTTATAATGCACACAAAGGATTAGACTCACAATTATTTTTGCAATAAGGCCACATCGCAAAAAGTATACGATAAATCAAATACACAATAGAAATTTGGTGGATTATACCAATCACGTAGGTTTCATTATTTGCATGAATTTCCTCAAGTTTGGACTAATACATATGAATATTCCTAGCCATAATAAACATACTCAAAACTATCACCTACATTATATTCTTCCTCTTCATCCTCAAATCAATAATTATATTCTTCAACATGTACATATTCTTTCTTCTTGAATTTAGTCTCAAAATATATATTTTTATGTCCTTTCATTCCCTATCATGTATAAGTAAATATTCTAAATTATTTGAAAACCACATCCTTGAATATATTATTTTCAAGTTAATAATGTTCTAAATGTTGTAACCTTAAAAAAATTGGTATATAAATTGCAACCTTGGGGTTGATCCCTATTATATAGATAATAAAAAAAAAAATTATTTTTTTCTATGATGGTTTTAAACCATTTAAGCCCTATAAATCTATGGGACAACAAAAATCTAGATGTTAGATATCTATTTCATCGATAGACACAACTAGACATTATTTGGCCTTTCTATTACCTCCATACTACCATAGAGCAACAAAACCAGGAGCCATAGATTTTATAATATTCTATTTACATACTCAAAATAGGAGCCTTAATTACTATAATTACTAAATATTATCTGAGAGAGAAGTTCTAGTGTCATCTTTCTCTTTGTTGATGAACTCAACCAAACCCTAGGATTTTCATTAATAAATAAGTTATTTTCACTATATTTTTTTGATGACACACTAGATTGGAGGACTTGGAGGGAAGAAAAATTCCAATACCAAAACAAGCCACCACAAATACCAAATCCAAATCACTCATAAATTGTCTCTTGATAAGAGCCTTGCAAAGATCCATTGTTGATTTCTTTGAATCACCAATTTCTATTGGAGAAACAAAAAATGGAAGAGATGTCAGTGTTAACCTTGTATTTGTGGTACACCTTAAAAAAATATTCACCTAAACCCCAATGGAATATAAAGGTAATTAACCCATAATGGGTTTTGAAAATGAATTTTAGCCTTTTCTCTATAGTAGCCCCCAAGAAAGCCATCTACCGATGAGTGCTACAAAAAAAATAGGCTATCCATATCAAATCCTTTGATAGTTCTAGCCATTTGGACCAAAGTAAGGGAAAAGGATCCATATCCCAAGATTTATTATCAACCCCATATACTTTTCACAAGCCGAAAGGGTTGAGAGAACTTAATTAAATTGGGTGGTTATCTCACAAACTCATCCTCTAGTCGAAGGCCTTCAACATGAATGCATTTAAGAAATGATTAATTTTGTACTATTAACATTCTCTAGTTAAGAGACATTTTTCCATGTTATGAAGAGGTGTCTAAATAACATCAGTTGCCAAATTGGCAAGACGATTTGCCTCTAAATGAGCTTCATGGTATACATGGTTTTCTATGTATTCATCAAGATTTGATATTAGATCAAAGGAAAAATATAACAAGGCCTTGAGTCCCCATCCATGTAAATTAATTTTACATATTTCACTGATCACTAAGGTTGAATCTCCTTGAATTTTCACCTTGAAGAGGTTGAGTTTCAAACACATCTACAAACCTATAATCGATGCATGCAATTTCACTTCAACATTTGTTGATTCTAACAAAAAACTTGAGGATCTACTTATGAAATTATTAATCCATTATTGGATTAGGAAATATTCACTAGATATGTTAGGATTACATCTTGATACATTTTTCAAAAAAAAATCACCCATGTTGTGGTGGTTACCACTCAGCCTCCTTTCATTTGACCAGGGACTCAAATCCCCCAACCCCATTAACGAGGGGGATTCAAAGACCATTCCAATTATTTTACATCATGTTATCCCAATTAGTGAAGGATCTCTTTTGAGTTTATTGAGATTAAAATCTTTTATTAAATACTTTCATTATAGAAGATTCAACCTTATTAAGAAATATGGCATTGACATTTCCTTTTCTTGAAACAAACTCCTATTTCATGATTTCCAAATTTCCCTCAAAAAAGTTGAGGGATTGGTGATCCAAAATAAATATAAATTTTTGTTCCTATTGAGAATGGGCCAAGCTTCAAATAGGTTGTGAATATCATTAGATAGGGCATCAAACCACCCAAGTTTAGTACATAGTAATCTCTAACATTCTTGTGAGAATTGACAACCAAGAAGGAGATGATCCACACTTTCTTCCCAAGATTTGTATTGTGGAGACTTTAAAAGCCCATGATATCCCATGTTTACAAATATATCTATTTTATTTATTTATTTTTAAATGTATCCTAAGAGAAGACTCCTGCCTTGGGAAGGAAATTTTTTTTCCAAAAAAGATGAATGGGTATTCCTATTTTCTCAAATCCTATCTCAGTCACCTTGTATCCATCTTTTTCATTGTATTGTCTTGAATTTGAGAAATTCCATCTTATAGAATATTTTCCTTCCCTTAATATGATACTTCTACCCTCTAGGATTTCCTTTAATTTTTCTTCCTCCATAATCGATTCAAATTGAACCAAAATATTTTCACATACATTTTGAAATGCCTGAGTAAGATATTTATATCATGTAATCCACCACGTTAGAGCCCTAGAATATTCTAAGGATCCTTTTGGTCAAAGATAAATAATTTTAGTTTCTTAATGATGGGGTGAAGACGCCATGAATCTTCCAAAAATAAAATTGAATGCTCATCATGTATGTCCCAAGTGAGATAATTTATCATTATTAACTTGCATGTAACATGAAATTACATGGTCAAGAGCCCTAAGGCAAGCTTCAATAAGTAAGAGTTATTTATGGGGTTGGGTTATCCAAGTATATTTTTTAAAACCCTTACCCATTTTAGATGAGACTCAGAGAAAATTATGTGTTCACCCAAGTGTTACTCAATGATATGGAGTAGCTAAGTCATGCACATTTACCCAATGGACCAGATCATCCTTTATTGAGAAATTATTGAGAATAATATTTTACATTTTGATGTCAACTCTAGGGATGCATACTTGAGATGAAGTCAGTGTTGTTTGTATGGCTAAGGAGTTTTTGAGTGTTCCTACAAAGTTCTAGCATAGTAAGAAAACCTATTGCACTAAAAGGGAACCTATTTGAGAAAACATATAAAGTATGTACATTTCTTAAATAAAAATAATATTTCTATTGATTTAATTCTACAAGTGAGTATTGTTTCTATGGATTAAAAAATATTATTCAACTATAGCTACAAATTTGATAAAATTTACCAATTAACAAGAGAATAAAGAAATAAAATATTTTAATCAATTATTTAATAGTAGAGTAGCATCATACCTCAATTGGGCCCTTGATTGGGTATCATACCTCAATTGTAATGCCCTACCACACAACCCTAGAGGAAGTTTCAATTCACTATAAAAGCCTACTAATACAGGCATTTAAGCCCCTGATGAAATGCTGCACGAGCATCCCCTCATCATCTCCTATTCCTACGAACTATTTAAGTTCGTAGAAACATCTCTCATACTCATCTATAGTCATGGCTAACTGTCAAAGGGCATGGAACTCATCACCTCTATGCTGACGCCAATGGTCAAAAAGAAAATGGGCTCTGAACCGATCAAGAAAGATCTCCCAAGACACCGAACTCATGTCGATGTGGAGCTTCTACTCCTCAAGTCTCCATGAAGTGGCTGCAAATCCCTCCAGGTGCATCACAGCACACCGCACTTTAGTACCACTATCAAATGGATGCATAGAAAAACATCGATCAAGACCTATCAACCAAGTCTCAGCCTCTAGACCAGTGCCTACTCCATCAAACCTAGGTGGTTGTGACTGAATCAAATCCCTCATATAGGACACTGCTAACATCTCTGACTGAGCTGTAACTGTCCTAACCATAGTGTTAACCTCAGGTACTACTTGTCTCAGACCCAATAATGCTAAAGCCTACTCGAAGGCTGTACGTGTAGCTTCGACCCTAGCAGGATCTAGCTGTCCACCACCGCCTCCTAGACCATTTTGCAAGGCCTGATGCTCCTCCTGCTCTGGTATAGGTACAATACGAGGTTGCGAGACATGCCGACTCTCCTCTCGATTGCTTACCTAGACATGTCCACGTCCTCTCCCTCGTCTGTGTCTAGGAGGCGTACTCCTACATAGACACAAAAGGGTATTAGACAAGTTAAACAAGAAAACCTACACAACTAAGCTTAATGGGTACATCTTAATCCCAGAGCACCCAATGTTTAAACCTAGGCTCTGATACCATGTGTAATGCCCCACCACGCAATGCTAGAGGAAGTTTCAATTCACTATAAAAGCGTACTAATTTTTTATTTTTTTTAAAGTGAATTAAACATACATGTTCATCTATAATTGACAACATCCCCTAAGGCTACGTAACCAAGATTACTTAAATCCCCATTAACAACCATCGTTTAAATTACACCGCATAATTATATAACCATAATTATACAACCATAAAAACCATACTCCAAGGGAAACACAAGTGCATACAACCTAGGCATCATAACCACTCCAACACAAGGATGAAACAAATAATACAATTCACTCCAAACATCTTGGAGGCAACAAACACACGTAGTCCTCTCCTTTCACAAGAGGCACAAAAACATCCCCGTTCGTGGAAACCGGGTAAAACTGAAAAGACGCCATGCACTACCCTAGGGAAAAACAACTGGTTGACATAAAGATTTGACAACCCTCATCCTCTAAGTTTTTCTGGAAGACTTACAATTTTAGACTAACACTAAATCCCAAAACCCACAATGCAACTTGATGACATAGCTACAACAAGCATTCAAGTCATAATTCAAATCTAATATTTGGATTTCCTAAATCCATCTTCAATCAATAGGTAACATTGACAAGGTTAAATACACAATGACTGGGTCAACTCAATTAACCCTTTTTTCTCTTATCATGAACGTAAGGAAAAATAATAACAATAAGTAAAGGCAAGGAAATACGCTATATTTTCGGATATCTTAAATCCATTTCCCTATTTAATACTTTTTAGTAAATAGCCAATTACTTCAATCAAATAAATAATAAACTAAAATAATTACCTTTACTTTTACAAAGAAAGAATAAATTCTAGTTTTAGCAAAACAAAGTATTGATTCATTTTAAATCAATATACTCATGCAAGAAAATATATCTTTCAGTTACACAACTAACACATCTAATTTCTATATTTCATTTAAATTCCTCTATATCACTTAATATCCTATTATTCCTCAATCATCATAATATAATACAAATTAATTAAAATTACTAATGTTTAAATCTTCTACATCAGTATTTAATATATTAATATATATATAATAATTAAACAAAACCTAATATACTCCAAAAAATATATATATATATAAATATATGTTCATATAATTACATTTACACCGAAACATGATGAAATCCTAAAGTAAATAAAAGTTAACCAAAAAGGTGCTTGAAACAGTGCGAATCTCGAAATCCATTGATTTTCGGACGGGCACACAGGAAAGGACACTATGTGTCAAACACAGAATACAATATATAAAAAATTTATGATAGTGGTGCACCGAAATTTCATTTATTACAAATGTTAGATCAAATATATGACAGTGGGTGCCGGAATTTTCATTTATTATAAAAAATAAGTCAATGTATGACAGTGGTGCGCCGGTGGTACCTTGTACCGGCCGGTCGCATCCTCTGCAATGGAGTGGTGGCGACGCTTCCCATGGGATAACGTGTCCCCCTAAATGGTGGGCGCGCTGGCCCATGCGCAACACTTCCCAAATTTTAGATTAATTGAAATCTAGATTCAATTAACAAATCCTAATCCACAATTAATTTCTACAACAAATTCTTAAACAATTAAATTGAATTGAACAAAACAAGAACCAGAAAACACACAGAGCAAAACCTGGAATAAAAGATGAATTTCTGATGCAAGCTTCCTCCAAAGATCTCCTGAATTTTCTTCAATCATGCAATAAACCCAAGCAATCAACCGATCCAAAACTCAAACAATGTAACAAATTTTTCTCAAATCAATTCTTTGTGCAATTTCTTTTCCCAAAAATTCTTCACTACCTTCAAGAAGTTTTTCCCTTCCAAGATCTTCTCCTAGAATGAATTTTCAACAAAAACTCCTCTCTTAATTAAACATGCAATCCTATTTTAATCAAAATATCTTAGACAACCAAATCTAATCCTTTGCATGCAATATTGACAATTACAATATTAACCTAATTCCATTTTTGAAAACACACTTTGAATTTAAAATACAATTTCAATTTCTTTCAATTTCAAAATGTAATTTTCAAATATCTTTCAATTTCTTTATATTTAATTTAATTTAATCCAATAAACTTAATTAATTAATTTTAATTATTTAATAACTAAATTCAACTGTTTTGAGATTAACATTTAATTAATTAAATAAATTAAAATTTAACTAAATTAAATTCTATTAATAACTTTAAATATAACTTCTAAGCATAACTTTAATTTAATATAAGATAATCATCACTTTCAACCAATGCAATTATTCTAAAAATTCATTTAATAATCAAGCACCTTTCAAAATCAAATAACATTAAATAAGGTAAAACATGACTCAATAAACAAGACTGATGACACACTAAGGCTAGGGCGTAGACCTGACACATGTTACCTACCTGCTATCTCCCATTCAACTTAACCATTGGATTGACACGCTCAAACTTGTGAAACCAGGTGGAGTCGATGTCATGCACCTACAACTTGAAACTAAGTCAAAAACATCATATAATATATCCAGCATATAATACACACCGTGAAGAAGAAATCATGGATTCGTAGGGCGCTCACAAGTGAGTGATGTGAAACCATTCTCTTCACCAATCCACTCATCAAAACTGACATTAACATCATAATCAATAATCTCATAATAAAATCTCTTGTTAACTCTACTAACATCATTAAACCATTAAAGCATGTGAAACAATAATCAGATAAACCACATCACATCACATAAAATAGTTGTCGCTCAATAGTAGTGATCAAAACATCATAACAAAATGTATCCAATATCAAAGTAGTTGCAACCAAACATAGCATAAAGCAAATTGAAAAAGAAGCTAAATGGAGGGGTATTACATTCTCCCTCCCAAAGACCAGGCTTGCTCCTGGAAGCCTACACACAAGTAAGGATATCACTCTCTCAAACAAACAACATAAAATGAAAACCTTGATCCCCGAGGACGAGTATCTTGCACTGTACGACCAACACCAGAAGAGTTCCGATATGGACAATTCCTAGCAAGGTGGCCCTGCTGACCACAAGAAAAACACCTAATGAAACCAAACCCAATGCCTCCTATCGGTATAGTAGACTGCTCCATACTACCCCAATCAGCCGCAGACTATGAACTCTAGGCTGGCTGTAACTATCGATTGCGCTTATTGCGCCACCAATTTCGGTTCCTTCTAGGTGAAGAACCACCATCATCCTGAGAATCCTTACGCTTTCCAAGTGCACTCTCCTGCTGCCCACTCTGAGTAGGCCCCTGCTGAGTCAATGATGATCCAACTCCCTGAGTCTGACCCCGTCGTGCACTAGACCCAACTCCTGAACCACTACCGAACTACACACCTGAATGGCCTCCTAGTGCCATATCTAATTTCTCCTTGACCATCTGTGCCTTCTCCATAGTTGTCTCCATAAACTTGGGCTCAAAGACCCGTACACCACCACTGATACAGGCGTTTAAGCCCCTGATGAAATGCTGCACGAGCATCCCCTCATCATCTCCTATTCCTACGAACTATTTAAGTTCGTAGAAACGTCTCTCATACTCATCTACGATCATGGCTAACTGTCAAAGGGCATGGAACTCATCACCTCTATGCTGACGCCAATGGTCAAAAAGAAAATGGGCTCTGAACAGCTCAAGAAAGATCTCCCAAGACACCGAACTCATGTTGATGTGGAGCTTCTACTCCTCAAGTCTCCACCAAGTGGCTGCAAATCCCTCCAGGTGCATCACAGCACACCGCGCTTTAGTACCACTATCAAATGGATGCATAGAAAAACATCGGTCAAGACCTATCAACCAAGTCTCAGCCTCTAGACCAATGCCTACTCCATCAAACCTAGGTGGTTGTGACCGAATCAAATCCCTCATATAGGACACTGCTAACATCTCTGACTGAGCTGTAACTATCCTAACCATAGTGTTAACCTCAGGTACTACTTGTCTCGGACCCAATAATGCTAAAGCCTGCTCGAAGGCTATACGTGCAGCTTCGAACCTAGCCGGATCTAGCTGTCCACCACCGCCTCCTGGACCATTTTGCAAGGCCTGATGATCCTCCTGCTCTGGTATAGGTACAATACGAGGTTGCGAGTCATGCCGACTCTCCTCTCGATTGCTTACCTAGACATGTCCATGTCCTCTCCCTCGTCCGTGTCTAGGAGGCGTACTCCTACATAGACACAAAAGGGTATTAGAAAAGGTACACAAGAAAACCTACACAACTAAGCTTAATGGGTACATCTTAATCCCATAGCACCCAATGTTTAAACCTAGGCTCTGATACCATGTGTAATGCCCCGCCACGCAATGCTAGAGGAAGTTTCAATTCACTATAAAAGCGTACTAATTTTTTATTTTTTTTAAAGTGAATTAAACATGCATGCTCATCTATAATTGACAACATCCCCTAAGGCTACGTAACCGAGATTACTTAAATCCCCATTAACAACCATCGTTTAAATTACACCGCATTTAATAACTCAAGTAGTAATCATTCATTCAACATAAATAAATACCAAGATAAGAAGATAACATCCATAACATATATCCATTACAAGAATAATTGATTACAACACTCATTCCCAGAATGAGTCAAAATACATAAGTGTTACAATTACATAAAACCACCTCATAAATACAAGAGGGGTAAAATCAACTTATTACATTTTGAAATACAACAGTGCAAGAAATGAATAACAAGATCCGCGAGTGTCCAACTGGATGTCTCACCTCCACGAACTAAAGATCAATGGGGACCCAACAGTTTTGGTGCATGTTCCACCCAACCAAGTGGTACCCGAAGGCCCACCCCCCATGCTAGGAGATAGTAACAATGCAACATGGACAAAGAATCTACTACCACTAACCAAAGGCAAAATCATACTGACACATACTGACTCAACCAACACATGCATAATACAAGTACAACTCTCACATCACTGACATAGATCACATTGCTTCCAGACATAAAATACATCAAGTATGTTCAGAGAACCATACACATAAAACAAAAACAATTGTTGTCCTAGATAGGGTGTCATCGCATAGTAGTCATGAGCTCACCTCTGGGCATTCTTCATAGGCTTCGGTAATCCTGGTGACCTCAACTGAATCCTGGCCCTCATACTCACTCATGTAGCCTCAAATACCTCTCGTACTGACAAGATAGATGACTATGCCATTTCAAGCCTACCCACTCATCCCAAGTCTAAACGAGCCCTTGTGTCTATGAGTGAGGAAACATTATCTCGATTAGTGGTAAGTTAGTCATAATCTTCTAAGTACATAACTTTAATTATCACTTGCTTAAATAACTTCTAAAGGTTGCCCGGTTTACCTCTTTGGGCTCCGAGGCCTAACATAAGCCACTCTTCTAATGGACAACACACCATAAAAACCATACTCTAAGGGAAACACAAGTGCATACAACCTAGGCATCATAACCACTCCAACACAAGGATGAAACAAATAATACAATTCACTCCAAACATCTTGGAGGCAACAAACAAACGTAGTCCTCTCCTTTCATAGGAGGCACAAAAATATCCCCGTTCGTGGAAACCGGGTAAAACTGAAAAGACGCCATGCACTACCCTAGGGAAAAACAACTGGTTGACATAAAGATTTGACAACCCTCATCCTCTAAGTTTTTCTGGAAGACTTACAATTTTAGACTAACACTAAATCCCAAAACCCACAATGCAACTTGATGACATAGCTACAACAAGCATTCAAGTCATAATTCAAATCTAATATTTGGATTTCCTAAATCCATCTTCAATCAATAGGTAACATTGACAAGGTTAAATATACAATGATTGGGTCAACTCAATTAACCCTTTTTTCCCTTATCGTGAATGTAAGGAAAAATAATAACAATAAGCAAAGGCAAGGAAATACGCTATATTTTCGGATATCTTAAATCCATTTCCCTATTTAATACTTTTCAGTAAATAGCCAATTACTTCAATCAAATAAATAATAAACTAAAATAATTACCTTTACTTTTACAAAGAAAGAATAAATTCTAGTTTTAGCAAAACAAAGTATTGATTCATTTTAAATCAATATACTCATGCAAGAAAATATATCTTTCAGTTACACAACTAACACATCTAATTTCTATAATTCATTTAAATTCCTCTATATCACTTAATATCCTATTATTCCTCAATCATCATAATATAATACAAATTAATTAAAATTACTAATGTTTAAATCTTCTACATCAGTATTTAATATATTAATATGTATAATCATAAAATATATATATAATAATTAAATAAAACCTAATATACTCCAAACAAAATATATATATATATATATATATATATGTTCATATAATTACATTTACACCGAAACATGATGACATCCTAAAGTAAATAAAAGTTAACCAAAAAGGTGCTTGAAACGGTGCGATATCGAAATCCATTGATTTCCGGATGGGCACACAGGAAAGGACACTATGTGTCAAACACAACATAGAATATATAAAAAATTTATGACAGTGGTGCACCGAAATTTCCTTTATTACAAATTTTAGATCAAATATATGACAGTGGGTGCCGGAATTTTCATTTATTATAAAAACTAAGTCAATGTATGACAGTGGTGTGCTGGCAGTACCTTGTACCAGCCGGTCGCATCCTCTGCAATGGAGTGGGGGCGGCGCTTCCCATGGGACAGTGCATCCCCCAAAATGGTGGGCGCGCTGGCCCATGTGCAACGCTTCCCAAATTTTAGATTAATTTAAATCTAGATTCAATTAACATATCCTAATTCATAATTAATTTCTACAACAGATTCTTAAACAATTAAATTTAATTGAACAAAACAAGAGCCAGAAAACACACAGAGCAAAACCTGGAATTAGAAGCTACAATAAAAGATGAATTTCTAATGCAAGCTTCCTCCAAAGATCTCTTGAATTTTCTTCAATCATGCAATAGACCCAAGCAATGAACCGATCCAAAACTCAAACAATGTAACATATTTTTCTCAAATCAATTCTTTGTGCAATTTCTTTTCCCAAAAATTCTTCACTGCCTTTAAGAAGTTTTTCCCTTCCAAGATCTTCTCCGAGAATGAATTTTCAACAAAAAATCCTCTCTTAATTAAACGTGCAATCCTATTTTAATCAAAATATCTTAGACAACCAAATCTAATCCTTTGCATGCAATATTGACAATTACAATATTAACCTAATTCCATTTTCAAAAACACACTTTGAATTTGAAATGCAATTTCAATTTCTTTCAATTTCAAAATGTAATTTTCAAATATCTTTCAATTTCTTTATATTTAATTTAATTTAATCCAATAAACTTAATTAATTAATTTTAATTATTTAATAACTAAATTCAACCCTTTTGAGATTAAAATTTAATTAATTAAATAAATTAAAATCTAACTAAATTAAATTCTATTACTAACTTTAAATATAACTTCTAAGCATAACTTTATTTTTATATAAGATAATCATCACTTTCAACCAATGCAATTATTCTAAAAATTCATTTAATAAGCAAGCACCTTTCAAAATCAAATAACATTAAATAAGGTAAAACATGACTCACTAAACAAGACCGATGACACACTAAGGCTAGGGCATAGACCTGACACATGTTACCTAGCTACTATCTCCTGTTCAACTTAATCGTTGGATCGACACGCTCAAACCTGTGAAACTAGGTGGAGTCAATGTCATGTACCTGCAACCTGAAACCAAGTCAACAACATCATATAATATATATAGCATATAATGCACACCGTGAAGAAGAAATCACAGATTCGCAAGGCGCTCGCAAGCGAGTGATGCGAAACCGTCCTCTTCACAAATCCACTCATCAAAACTAACATTAACATCATAATCAATAATCTCATAATAAAATCTCTTGTTAACTCTACTAACATCATTAAACCATTAAAGCATGTGAAACAATAATCAGATAAACCACATCACATCACATAAAATAGTTGTCACTCAATAGTAGCGATCAAAACATCATAACAAAATGTATCCAGTATCAAAGTAGTTGCAACCAAACATAGCATAAAGAAACTCGAACAAGAAGCAAAACAGAGGGGTATTACAATCATCACTTATTTAACTCACAAGATAATTATTTATCCAATTCTTCATGCACAGTTGATTCAAGGATCTAGATAAAAAGGTTGTACACTTGCTATATTCAAAAGGAAAATATAATTGTTGAAAGAAAAATTTAGAGTCACTTAAGGACTCAAGCCTCTAGGATCACCTCCAAAAATGAAAAAAACATTCTAAAAGAGGGGGAAAAAGAACATAGATTTTTAATAATAGATGCAATATTATGACCAATATGAAATACTCAAGATTGAATTGGTATTCGATTGATTGGATTGAATTAGGATGCACATATGATCCCTTGCTTATAAATGAAAAGATGTGATATATGATTAGATAAGATCTTGACATTTGTCTCTAATATTGTATAATGAGATAACTACCTCCAAATTATTCAATGACCCAAGACACAAGAATTAGATAAAATCCAATTAGATAAGATAAGATTAGATCCTATCTAGACAACTAATACTTCTAAAAAAGCAACTAGGCCCTAAGTGGACTTAGCATGTAAATAGGATCTAGATAGGTAGAACACCTATTTACACCAACACCCCCCCTTAAATACAACCTAGGGAATATTTTTATCCAAATAAAAAAGTGATGGTTCCTAACTACAGGGCCATGTTAGGTACCCATGTACATATGAAAATACAATCTCTCACATATAAATAAAATGAGAAAGCCCAGTGTGAAAAAAATCCCTCCCAAAAGAGAGATGAAATACAAAATTCTCTCAATAATGAACAAGAGGGACAAAACCCCAAGTGAGGAAAAAGATCCCCCATAAGGGAGAAGAAGAGGTACCATGCAACCCCCAATAATGGTGAGTCTCCTACAATGTTAGAAGCTCGAGATTGAATTTTGAAGATGATCCAATCTCATCGAATAACATTCATCTCCTTAGGAAGAAATAAAACTAGGATGATATGTAGGATGTCTTCCCATTCCAAAAACTTAAGATGTGAGAAGAATAATGATATATGATGTCTTTGAACTATTCTCAAGTGTCTCCATATCAATTTTGAAAGTTGATATGCTCCAAATAGGCATTATGGGCCACACAATTGAATATATCGATATATATTCTCCTGGAGATAAATTTAGAAAAAAATCCAAAGACAAGGATGCCTCCTCTAAAGAAAAAGAATCCTTGAGTGCAAATATTATCCAAAGGTATCCAAACTCATGTATCAAATTGTGAAGAATTATCATATAGAGAATGTACAAGAGGGTCAGAGTATTTCCTTACAACAACTGAAGAAGAATAATCTCCATCAAAGAGAAGATGTATGCAATCAATGGTGTCTCCCAAATCTGAAATGTGGGACTCAAAAAATAAAACATCAATATTTTCCAAGTATTCATCCCAAGTAGATGTATCCAAAAGATGATGTCAATTCTCCTACATTGAATCAAAAGTGACCAACTCTATGAAAATATGATCATCATCCAATGCAATAGAAAATAGAGGAGATGAAATGCAAGGCTCAAAAATAGGATATGAGGTGAGAACACCCAAGTTCAAGTATCCAAAAGTCTCCTTATAATCATAGTCCATACTAGAAGTGTTTTTAATAATCGAAGGAACAATTTTATCACCGAAATAAAAAATTGAAATGTGTACAATCAAGATGAATGATCAACCATCCTAGTAGTTAGAATACCTCTACTCTCCAAGTATCTAACATTGTTTTGTAGATGTATCAAAAAGATGATTGATGAGACCCATAAACAGAAGATTTTGTTGCTCATGTATTAACATTTCATAAAAATATGCAAATAAAGGTGTAGTGTATAGAAGACCTATAGTCAATCTATGAGTATGAAATCTAGAAATAAAAACAACATAATCAAGACCAAGCTTTTTCAATGTATTATAGACCAGCTAAATGTTATTTTTATTAATTCTATATGCTTTACATTTATTCCTTAGATCATTAACCTTAGTGATGCAATCTTGGATGTTTTCAAAGTCCTTAGGATCAAGGCTCATCCTTTAATTATTAGTTTGATAGCCTCTGTACGTTATCTACAGTACCATAAAAAACAATTTGTCCCAAGCCTCATGATAATTCTTAAATGATTCAATTAAAAACATTTTAAATCTTGAGAAACTAGACTACGGAGGAATCCAAGAGCTTTAGTATGTTCAAACATCCATTTTATCTTTTTATCATAAATTGCAGGTTCAAGTACTTTATTTTCAACATATAAAGAGTGACCTTGATTCATTAGAACATTCTATGCATGTTGATGCCAAATTGAATAGTTATATGATGTTAGAAAAGGAACCTTGGAATGATCCATGGGAAAAGAAGAGCACGACAAAAACATATCAAAATAATGCACCAAGAGACCCCCCTAAATCACTCAATCAAGAATACCACCAAAAATATGATGTGGTACTAGATGCCAAAAACATGAAACAAGACTAAGTGATCTTAGTGCTTACATATGTCAAATTTGGCTACAAGCTCAAAGTAAAAAATTACATAGAATGAGATCAATTTGATCACAACATTGCAAAGTACATGAAAAATTATGCACTTTTAAAAAAATCACCTAAAAATTATGAAATTTTAAAACTATTAAAATGCATTTATAAGGACCTCAATTATACAATTAGTGGCATATCTACAAACATATATGCAATTTTTTAAGTATTTTGGCAAATAAATAAGTACACTAGGTATGATATCTAGCCATTCAAAATCTATCCGGACATAGGTAACATCACATTTATAGGAAAGTTAAAAATACATAATCACACCCCATCACGAGTTTTAAATTCAATCAAATAATTATTGCGCGATCAACATAATTACTATTAAGCATAATTTGGTTAATCCCATTGGCATAGCACAATCACAATGTACCTTACATACATGGAAAAGGAAATTAGAAAATCCTAATAAAAAAAATTAATGATAGGGATGACCATTAAGTCACACTTAATAAAGTAGATATAATGTTTTATTTGGTCAAGTGAAAATTCATTTTTGAGATCATTTTGTGGAAGTTTGAGATAATATGATATAAATTAGGATCTTATAGATAAATAATCATTAAAAATCAAATTAGAAAATGATAGTAGAAGAAAATAGATAAAACACACATATGTATAAGTATTTTTGCATTAATACTTGTATAAATTATTTTTGGTAATGGTAGATAGATAATTATCAATGTAGATTGTCTAAGCATTGAAGAATGTATTAGAAGCATAATTGGCATAGAGGTTATCAGTCCACAAGAAAATGGGGCTTACCTTCCCATTGTAAGTATTATCTATCTTCATTTCCAATGCCCTTGATTTGCTACAATCGATCCAATCAGTTGAATATTTGGCAAATGAAGTGGTAAAAGAACATTTATTAGCTGCTAATGCTCTTCTTAAAAGTGTCTAGGAGTATGATCTCTTTGAGAGTAAGGGCTTCATAGGGGGCATCTTTCCTAGGAAGTATCTGAAACAGAGGAGGGCATATGTATTGGTTTATATGATGAAGTGAAACAAGCATTTGATAAAAATGTGAGAATTTTGGTTAGGGCTTTACAACAAAATGCTAATGAAATATGCATTGATGTGGCCGTCAAAAGTTCAAAGAAAAATATTTTGTAATTGCATTCCTTTTGTCACATGTCAGACATCCAAATATAATGGTTGCTCCACTTCCTATTCTCCCACAAATGGTGCATGTCGACTCCTCGTCACAAGAACAAGGAGAGAACTATGTTCAAGATTCTCGCATGGAAGAATAGTGCTCTACAATGTCAGCTCTGAAGAACAGTATGCAGTTTCAATTCAAAATCATATATACATATGTATATTCCTGCCAAATTTTGGCCTTTTTATGGTCATTCAGTAGATATTGAAGCATGTGTAATCATGTAGAATAGTATGTAGATACTTTATGTATTTCAAAATATGAACTGGTGCATTCAGATGCATATCTCTGTCAGGTTTAGCTATATTGGCATTTTGTAATTTAAATATTTTATTTAATATGATATTTAGATAGGTTATATGTCTTTTATTAAAAAGAAAAATTATCAATTGTAATTTGGAAATTTTATTGACGGTGATGGTCAAATAATCATCAAGTTTAATATTATGATCAAATAACTATTAATTTAAATATATAGAGATTTACAAAGATAGGAAAATTATTGTAAAATTTAACAAAAATAAATTATGAACTCTATGAACTTTAGAAATATTCTTATTTGGTTAGTGTAATCTTGGAACAAATGGCGAACATAATTGATTCATAGATTTCTTAAATTGAATTGAAATTTTTTTGCAACTTAAAAATACCTCAAACACTTCAGGGAAGAAATAGTTTGGTTTTTATCTATCAATTTAGATCCTAACAAGCCTTGTGAGTTGATTTCAATTTACAAAAATTAGAATATGAAATGCAAACTAACCAATGGAAAATTTATTTCATGTAATGTTACCATGGACAATGCTATAAACATCAATTTTAATATCACACAATTTTCTTCTAATAAAATGACATTCAAAAAATTAATTTAGTATCTTAACCATATATCTTCAAAAATGAAAGCCAACAAAAGGAGTTGTACAAGGGTAGTCTAGGGCCTCAATTTAATGGTCAACCTTACCTATTGATAAGTTAAACTTACCCTTCAAAATACATATTAGAAATTTTTTTATGGAAAAATTAAAAGTCTCTAAAATATTATCTTTCATATGGTATAACCTTTCTAAATTTTTAATTTTATTTTATGAAAAAATAGCTAAATATAGCCATATGACCATAAAATTACTGTCATGGAGGGCACCACATACACAACCAAATTTGGGCACTTATATCTTCTAAAATCAAATAGACCTCAAAGCTTGATTAGTGGTAACAAACAAATGTAAAAAAAAGATTTATGGCTAGATTGAGACTTTATAGGTTATTGTCTTTTAAGTCATCCTCATTCTTTCCTCACTAATGATTTTCTCTTCTTATAGTTTCAAAAAATGTTTTTCTCTTTTAATAGCCAACATATTACAAACTAAAATATTTCCCTCTTAATTTTCTTTGTCTTCTATCAGCAAAAGATCCACTTAATATCCTTAATTTTTTCCAAGCAAATTATTAAATATTACATGTAGATATGTTGCCTTTTTCAATCTAGATATGTACTTATGAAGATCAACTTTACATTCATGTAGATGATCTAAAAATACAAACTACTATTTTTTATAATCTAATATCCTCATCTGAATTAACTTTAAACATTTAAAATATTAATAAATTACCTTTTCAAACTTCATAAATTACATTTAAACATAGTATAATATTTAAATTAATTTGTACTTTTACTTACAAATCTATTTAATTAAAAATAAAAAATGTGATTAATCCCCTCACAAAAATATACTTCACGTTAAATAGTTTTAGTTTGATTTTAGTAATAACTTCCAAAACTATAATGAACTGCTCCAAAAATGTCTCAGTTTGTAACAAATCCTTTCAGCTTTTCCCAAGAAATGATGATGATGATGGGTTTGTCTCTAAAGAACACTTTCATGCTTGATTTTGATATGGCAATGTCATACTAATATTTTATGTAACCAACCTACGGTGGAGACTAAATATATATATAATGATGATGATGACAGCAAACAACGACGTTCTATCACTTATCTAATATAATATGGAATTGAAGAGATCAAGATTAATGAATCTGATTGGCAAGATGACATCAAAAATCACTATCACACAGACAACCAATATTGACCACCAACTTGGAGTTTTTCTTAATAAAAATATTCACACACCAGAGAAACTAAAATCAATCATACTTTCGATGACATCAAATTTGTATTTTTCGAATGATGGGATCCAACCATTACTGCCCACAACTTGAGCAACAAGTGGCACAACCTCCAGAATACTGTGCATTTCACTAAAGGCTTCCTTTGTCTCCTAACACTAATTTCAGTAAACCTTTTGTACTTTTGGTTGTCCATTACAACCATAAATAGCGTTCAAGGGTGTCTTATGCTTCAGATCTCCAAGTTCCCATGTTCTTGTCTGTCACGTTTGGCATTTCATTGATTTTTTTCTTATCTCCTTGGCCTTTACTACTTGTCTTTTTCTCTGAACTAGAAGAAACCAAATCCATGTAATAAACAAACACAATGGGATTGCTACTATGAATATAATAGTTGCGTTCTATTGGATCTCCAGTCCAAGGCTTATTTATCATGATGTCGCACTTGTCAAATTGAACTGTGGAATTGTAAACTATTTTGAAGTCTAATTCCCAAAAATATGATTGGAACATAAATAAACTTATATTTTCTATAGAAACTGAATAAAATTAAACCCTCCTGGTTGTTCGTTTATTACAGTGAGTGGACAAACAAACAGTTAAAAAGAAATTGTATAAAACAGTGATGGGAATGAAAACTCCCATGAAGTAGGAAGTAAACGGAATGTTTGACTTGATTGTACCAGAAATCTTAGTTGAAGACTTCTTCAGGAAATTATTTCACTAATTTACAAAAATCTATTCAATAATACGCAGAGCATCCTTGGTAGGTAGTTCAAGAGGCGCTGTTTAGGTGTAATAAATATATAAGGATGTAATAAAAATTGTCTATCGGTGTAGGATGTGTTAAATAGAAAAGGGAAGTAGTTGAAATGCATAGTTGCATTGGTCATTACCAATTCTAAAGGTCTAAAGGTTTGGGAGGACATAAGTATGAATTTTATTTTGATATTTTCAAGAATCTAAATAGGCCATCAATCCATATTTATAGTTATGGATAGGTTTTACAAAAAATATTTTATCGCATGTAAGAAGAATAGTGATCAAGTACATATAACTTATTTATTTTTCAAAGTTGTGAGCCTGCATGATTTTCTATTGAAGAGTATTATTTTAAACAAAGACATAAAGTTTCTAAAATATTTATAGAATACATTATGGAAGAATATGAGTAGATAGTTGAAATTCACTTCCACATACCACCTACAAACTAATGGATAAATAGTATTGAATAGGATTTTGGGTAACATGTTAACATTTTTGGTTGGAGAAAAGATAAGAAATTGGGACATGGTACATCTATAGGTAAAATTTACATACAAGAATTTAGTTAACAAGAGAATGCAACATTAGTAGTCACATATGATACAAATCCAAAAAATATATCTAAATTAAGGGACCGTATCATTTAAAAAAGAAGAAGAGGATTACAGAGGTAAAAGAATCTGTGGAAAATATGCAAGAAGCACATGAGGAAGTAGGAATTCATCTGAAGAAAATGAATGAATAGTATAAAAAGAAAGTTGATGAAAATATAATGTTGGTTATGGAACCTAATCGCAATGTTTAATATTATAGCATGAGGTTTGTACGGGGTACCCCTTTATGAGTTTTGAGGGGCCCATCCCCTTGATGGGGGGTTTGAGGGTCATGTGCCCCGACGAGGGTTTGGGGGTAGCACCCCCAAAAGCCATATTTTATATATATTTATTCATTGTAAATTTTGACCATTCATCATTAGGTCACAAATCTGACAATAGAGATTATATTTGTTTTATGTGAGGGAATTGTATTACTACACTAGATTGTATTGTATTTGAGGAGGTTATGATGGAGAGAAGAGGATGTTATAGTGGATGTATTGTAGGTTGTATCCCTTCATTTTGTTGGATAGAATGAAGGAAGAACTAGTTGTTTCTCTACAGATATAGCCCATATTGAGTGAACCATGTATAACTATGTCTTTATATATATATATTTTTTTATATTTGATCTTTGCATTCATTTGATTGTATATTTCTTTGTGATCCTATTACTAATATAGAAGGAATAAAGAAATCATAATTGGAGAAGGAATTATGCTATATCTTATGAAGGACAAATTTCTAGTAGGAACATACAATGAGCTAAAAATGAAGAAATTTGATCCATGCAAAATTATAAATAGATTTTATTCAAGCAATGCATATGAATTATAATTATTTGAAGGTTTGGGAATATCACTAGTATTCAATATTTTTGATCTATACTAGAATCATGAATGAGAATTAGGGGATAATAATGAAGAGGTACAATGGAAAATAAGGTACACCACAACAATAAAAAGAAGATATTAAGGAGATTTTAGATAGGAGAGTTGGAAGGAGCACCAAGAATAAGTGGACACTGGAAAGTGATGGACTCACTTTTCAATTAACCTTGGGGGTTTTATGTAGGAGCATTCGAATGTGAAGGAGAAATTTTAAATCAACTAATATATATATAATTTTGTTTGTAGGTTTTCATTACTTTCTACTCACCAATCAGTCACTAAAAATATTATCACATTTCGTCACAGTTGCATATCTAATATTGCACTAGGATATATATGTTCTAATATGATCCTTCAATGTCATATTCACAAGTCCCAAAAGTTTCATATTATCACAAAGGTGTCAATTAGTCTCTAAAATTTACTAGGATTGATAAATTCATACCTATTTTAAACTTCATGGTTTACAATGGCTTTCTAAAGTTTGCACCAAATAAAGAAATGCATAACAAAATAAAATATAACCAAGATTCTTTATGACGTCCATTGCATCAAGATCCATAATTATCAAATTCAATTTGGGAGATTCAACTCTACATCTAGTTGATTACACATTTTACATGGCATTGAACTTTTTGTCACCTTGTGGCTAATAAAGATGATTCTTATAATTGGGTGTAGATATACACACTCATTTAAGAAGTAGCAAAGAAAGTAGGATGATGTTGAGCATGGTAATATATTACAATATCTTTTGAATTATTTAATTTTATACATTGTAATCAAATGGTTGAGGCCTAGCATATTGGAAGCCCATTGTAGCATATTGTAATGTGGATGTGACTATAATGAAATAAAGATCTATTTTTATTATTCCATTGAGATGTTGTAAGCTTGATTATTTGGTTGCATCATGGATGTATAATTTTTCATTAGACCCTCTAGTCATGATCATATTAGCTAACTTGGAATTTATTTGTATAACATTTTATGTTGTGGTAGTTAAAGACATTCAATGTACAATTAATTAAACACCTAGAAAATACAATCTGTCAAGGAGAAAAAAAAGAACAAATAAAGAACACTTTGAT
Organism: Sequoiadendron giganteum; assembly: GCA_007115665.2. NCBI lineage: Eukaryota > Viridiplantae > Streptophyta > Pinopsida > Cupressales > Cupressaceae > Sequoiadendron > Sequoiadendron giganteum. The sequence continues at coordinate 646,725,276 of CM021103.1, read as the reverse complement.
TTATAAAAGGATTTAAATCAATTGCTTTTGTAAATCAGACGTCTAAATTTTGTTGAATTTTGTCTTCAATATTTTTTATTGTTATTAATATAGCTAACCATGGGGGTTGACTTAAGAGAACATGATCACCTATTGAATTAGCAATATCCCTAAAGATGTTCTCAAACACCACCTTGGCAAATTCATGTAACAAGAAGACATAAGCGAGTGAATCTTCAAGCATGTGTTCTATCAAATCATTCTTGTGTGTTCAATAAATTTTATTTGGTAGATTAAGTTTGTAGTAATTTAGAGATCAAACCCTTAAAACTTGAGGTTTATCTAAACAAAATTGTTTCAATTCAAATTCTAAAACAATCATCATACCAATACAAATAATTTTACAACAGTAATAAAACAATTTAAAATACCATCAACATTTTTATTCCATCATCAATTTTAAAACTAAATATATATCAAACAAACATTTAATTTATCTATATTATAATTCTTGTCAATTTAAATTAATCTAAATTGACTATAATTATTTAATCAAATTAAATTATTCATATTAAATATTTTATTTTCTTTGCAATCATTTATTAGAGCGAGATATCTATTTGTAGGGAGATGGGAGTTTATTTTCTGTACACATAAACATAGATTTGTAATTTAGGTAAACTGCACACGTATTATGTTTCTTATTTCTAATATTTAATTTTAATATAAATAAATATGTTATTTTCAATTTAAAAAGATTAATAACGAAGAAATATGTGGGCCAGGTTTCAGTCCAAGATGCTCATACCTTTTCAAACACATTTATGCTTACTTTCCTCTTTGTTCTTTTGTGCGCTCCTTTCACCTAATTATTATATGGACTCAAATCTCAACCTCACATTCCACAATTATACACACAAAATTCCAAAACTATGCTTATATATAGAATTGCACTAAATTAGTAAATGGACATTTTTAATATACTTAATATATGCATGCCAAAAGCGCAAAAATCGTTATAATGTCATTAATTCTTTGGAAGGAAATAAATAAGTCCTTATTTTACGATGATGTGGTAAATTGTATAATGTTTCCAAATTAATTCAAATTATGAGTTGAGATAACAATTAAGTTATAAGAATGTTTTTCAAAATAATAAAAAGTGATTAGCGATTAGTTTTGTATATAGTTAGGAGGTTTATGATTGAATATTATAATTTTATGATCAAATTAGATGATAGTAGGCTTTATCAAAAAACTAGATGAATTGTGTATTGTTATAGTATAAATATATGATTGTGAAAATTAACATTTTTCACATATTTGTGTCTATAGAAATGAATTATTCACTTCAAGGTTTTAGGAGTTTGCTTGTACCACTTTATAGAATTTATCTACAAAATTGATGGTGTTGATGAACATCTTTGGGAGTTTTCTGAGCAAGGATCTTGTTGTTTATCAAACACTTAGGATATTATTTAATGGTGTTAGAACAAGGATTGAAGACAACAAGAAACCATGCTAAATAGCCTATTTTATTGTTAAGTGTAGATACTAATGCAAGTTGATAATGAAATTAATAGCCTACACTACTCTCTATGTGCTAATGCAAGATGAATAAAATATTTTAAATGATCTTGGTGGATTACCATTTTATCCTTTAATAAAAATTTGAATGTTTCACATTTAAGTCAATAGGCAATTATTAGTTTGGAAGGGGTTGGCTTGGGAACACGATTAAATTTGGATTAAAAAACAATTTTTTTTGCATCATGGATTTGAACCCATTACTTTATGCACTCATTAAATTGAATAGTGTAGGTGAAAAAATAAGGTAGAGGATTAGGATCAATCCCTAAGGATGTGTGTAGATGTAATTTTAGTTATGTATAGGTAATTTATTAGCTTTGTGTAGAAACATTCCAATCAAATCAAGTAAAAAATGAATACTACTGAAAGTGTTCACTATGCACTTTTCACCATTACATTTTTTCTCCTCTTTGAGTTGCATGTGAACTAATATGAATATGCAAGTCAAAGTAAATAAGAAACTAGGATCAACATGAAATTAAATATTTAAACACTCATAAACAAGATACTAGTAATGATGATGATTTGGTACATTCTCCTTGTAATGACCACTCCATCTTAAAAAATTTTAAAAAAAATATTCATGAGTAGCATTTGATAAAAATCAAAAACATGTCTTAACAGAATTGCTTAAAAATTTCATTGATAAAAAATCAATGCAAAAAGGATAAAGGTAACCTCCACTAGGAGTGGTGGTAGTCATCAAAGTGAGCATGAAGTTGAAATGGCATGAAACTATAAATATTATGACATTGAAAAAACATAGTCATTGTGACATGAAGCTAAAATGGTATGAAGCCTCTTGGTGGCTAGAGCCATAAAAAGTATGAGCTTGCATTGTATTCATAAACACTAATGAATTTTAGTGATAATATATGTCCAAATCCAATTGATTGTATGTGAAGGACATAATGAATTAGAGGAGAGAAGAAAATATAGTATAATTGAAAATTAAAGAAACATGCAATAAATTATGTCATAGACTCCATCATGTGACAAAAATATAGTTCAAGTTAATAATACATGATCATGAAATTATATTTAAAGAGTAAAAATAAGGTTTCCCAAATGTTTCCCCTAATAATGGCTATAAAAAGTGATAAAATTTTACATGCTAAATAAAAAAATTTAATATAAGATGTCATTATGATGACAATTAATGAATTTCAATCATCATAAGCACATGACCATAAGATGTACAAATAAGGTAGTCTTAAACATGGTATGTATAGCATATGCATAAGTGAACATGTAATCATCAAAAGATAATATCATGTAATTATGTAATCATGTAAGAACGTGAGAATATAATCACCATTTAGTAAGACAAGACAAATAAAATAAGAACAAATGATTCCCAAGTGGAAGAAAAACACATTAAAGACATGAAGTAAGACATATGACATAATTTAGAAGGTTAAATAAGAAATCAATACTCATACTAAACATGGATCAAGAACATTTTCTAAGAATTCAAATCATATTTTTGGTCAATATGATGATAGTGAAAACCAATTGCTCTATGAATTTGAAACATCCCAAAATCATAAGGAAAATATAAAATAAATAAATTATATAACACATAAAATAAATGGAATTAACCATACAACACATGTTCAAACTCACTTGTATCAACATGTATCTTTAAAGGTGTTATTGCATCATCCAATGCAATTTAACAAAAAACATGAAATATATATATATCCCAAATATGTAAAGTCTCATCCAATGATCTGAGAAGAATCTTCCCCCCAAAATTATCTTATTTCCAAGCATAATTGGCATATTTATAACACCTTATAGATGAAAACACGAACATCATATTGCATGGTCATTCTCTTAAAAAAAATTATTTGAAAGGTCAAGAAACTATAATTTGTCTTTCTTAACCCACCATTCATATTTTATTTGAGATAGCTCAGTTTGAAAAAAATGTATCCATTTAAAGAATATGAATATTTCTTTGACAACCATATGGTAGAACTGCCCTAGGAATATGAAACCCTTGGTTTCTTTTATTCTTTAGTCAAAGCATAGGGAAGGCATAGATATCATGTGTTCCATTTAAATTTTCACATATATCAAATCCTTGCTGCATAGGTGCATGATATACCACATGACATCCCTTAGGCCCCATATCAATATACTCTTGAGACATGACTTAGAAGATTAAGGAAAATAATAATTCTTTATTTGTTCATTTGTGGACTCATGTGTCCTTATATACTTTTTCTATTCATTCTTCTTTCTTCATTAAATACATATGATAAAGATAAAAAATAAATATTGAGGCTCATGTAGTGGTTCCTTAGGGACTTTAAATTTGTATCTAATGTTAAATTACTTGATTCTTTAATACCAATTCATACATGCATCTATTTTAACTTTGACTATTCTGACTTCACAAACTTATTTCATATTTTGATTTATCATACAAGGAATAATTCTTCTTTCTTCATACAAACACATATGATAAAGATAAAAAATATTATTTTCAAGAATATCCTAATTGTTGGATCTAATAAAACATCAATTATTCTCATCAATCATTGTTGGATCTAATAAAACATCAATTATTGGTGATCATGTATATCTAATATTTGTTAGTAGTTGAACATACCTATGTTGGATTTCACATTCACCTTCTTGTGTGAATGCCTTATGTAAATTAGCAGCTATTTTAAATTCTTTCTATATTAATTTTGCATGCATCTATTACTATTGTATGGTCATTTATTGCTAACATAAGGAACTAACACAAATATTCTAACAAATGATCTAAAACTCAAGTTATTTAAGGAAATGCATGACAAAGTTGTGAATCTATGTTTTGTAGAAAAAATTATCCAATGAAGATCATTTAATTAGTTAATATGTATTTATATGTTGCATTTATTCAAGTAGAAACTTGTGAGTCTTATTCCTTCTAATTCAAAAAATATTCAAGTTAAATTCTTAGCATTAAATGGATTTTTGGTGCACCTTGATATTGAAAACTATAACTCTAGTGAGTGCAAGTAATAACATGAGATAGTGTAAAGATTGGGATTACTTTCAAAATAGTTTTCATTATTCTCGCCTTTCAATATTTAAATATTTTATTCATTTGGGATTATATATAAAAGTTCTAATTGCATCTATAAGTGAAACACTTTCCATTATATATGATCTATCCAAATATCTTTCAATGAAATTATTTAGGTAACTTTTATCATCATGTTCATCAATTTTTGTTATTAGCATAAAAATTAAGCTTGTTCCACATTGACACCTCCTTGAAATAATAGTCAACAAATATTTAATTTGATGTGGCCAAATTTTAGATAATTTATTTACTTCATGTTTAAAAAACTTATTATATATGTCCTTTTTATTTATATTGACCTCTAGTTATATATATATGTCACTTGAAAGATTACAGTGACATGTGCCATCGACATTTCTTCAACTTGTGTTAATTTTGTAAGCTTTCCTAGTTTTGGACCAAGATCCATGTTTTTAGATGTTTAATTGAATTTTTTTACATCTATTATGAATAGGGCCCTTAGATTATCAATAAAATTTTATTATATGGTAACGTGACAATTATAACACGTGTATTCAATAAATTTTATCTATTTAATGTTGAAAATTATTTGTGATTTTTTAAAATCAATCTCAACATTTATATTATGATTAATGTATATTTCTCCTCATTTTGTATTTATTATATTCTTTTTCGATTTCTAGGTTAGGGATGTTTTAACTCCTCTTATGAACCACTATTTTTTTAAATTATATATAGTATCAACATTCACTACATCCCAAACTCTATTATCTAGCATTTTTAGCATATGGTCTATCATTATAGGGTTCAATTCTTCAAAATTAATCTCAGTATTAAAATTTCATAGATGATGCTTTTGAACCACTTCATGGATACATTTTTATAGTTGTCTTTATGTCTTAATGAATTTTGAAATAAACACATTTTGCTACATATTTAGTCTTCTTATTAATCTCTAGTACTCCTCTTGAGATATTCATGAAAAATGTGTTATTATCTCATTCATGTGTTGTCTTCCTTTTGCTTCAAGTTCTTCAATTATAACTATGCTTTATTTCTTAGCATGGGTTTGTCTTTCATTATCATTTCAATCTTTTTCTTTGCTCTTCTCTTTGTATTTCTATCTTTTTTATTTATTTATATTATTTTCATACAAAATCTTTCTTTGCTCTTCATTTTCACATATATCAAATTATAACTATGCTTTATTTTTTAGCATAGGTTTGTTTTTCATTATCATTTCAATCTTTTTCTTTGCTCTTCTCTTTTTATTTCTATATTTTTATTATTTTCATACATATTTAAAATTTTCACATATATCAAATCCTTGCTGCATAGGTGCATGATATACCACATGACATCCCTTAGGCCCCATATCAATATACTTTTGAGACATGAATTAGAAGATTAAGGAAAATAATATTTCTTTATTTGTTCATTTGTAGACTCATGCGTCCTTATATATATTTTTTATTTATTCTTCTTTCTTCATTAAATACATATGATAAAGATAAAAAATAAATATTGGGGCTCATGTAAAGGTTCCTTAGGGACTTTAAATTTGTACCTAATGTTAAATGACTTGATTATAATACCAATTCATACATGCATCTATTTTAACTTTGACTATTCTGACTACACAAACTTATTTCATATATTGATTTATCATACAAGGAATAATTCTTCTTTCTTCATACAAACACATATGATAAAGATACAAATATTATTTTCAAGAATATCCTAATTGTTGGATCTAACAAAACATCAATTATTCTCATCAATCATTGTTGGATCTAATAAAAAATCAATTATTGGTGATCATGTATATCTAATATATGTTAGTAGTTGAACATACCTATGTTGGATTTCGCATTCAACTTCTTGTGTGAATGCCTTATGTAAATTAGAAACTATTTTAAATTCTTTCTATATTAATTTTGCATGAATCTATTACTATCGTATGGTAATTTATTGCTAACATAAGGAACTAACACAAATATTCTAACAAATGATCTAAAACTCAAGTTATGTTTTAAGGAAATGCATGAAAAAGTTGTGAATCTATGTTTTGTAGAAAAAATTATCCAATGAAGATCATTTGATCAGTTAATATGTATTTATATGTTGGATTTATTCAAGTGGAAACTTGTGAGTCTTGTTCCTTCTAATTCAAAAAATATTCAAGTTAAATTCTTAGCATTAAATGGATTTTTGGTGCATCTTGATATTGAAAGCTATAACTCTAATGAGTGCAAGTCATAACATGAGATAGTGTAAAGATTGGGATTACTTTCAAAATAGTTTTCATTATGCTCGCCTTTCAATATTTAAATATTTTATTCATTTGGGATTATATATCAAAGTTATAATTGGGTATGTGCAAGATCATCATGGAGAAAACAGGCCCTTAAGTGGCAATTAAAAGACAAAAAATCAGAGTTAGAAAACTTGACGTAAAAATTTGAATAAGTTATCTATATTATTTCAAAAAAATGTAAAAATAGAATGTGTAGAAAATTTAATGTAGTTTCTAAACTATTAGACCTTTATTTAAAAAAAAAAAATCTATTTGGTGAAAATTTGAAATTTCAATGGAGTAGTATTTAAATTTCAGGGTAAAAATAAGAAGTAGGTGTATGTTTGACCACCCTAACCACAATAAAATGAAAATATTTTTTTATAATATTTTAGATATAAGTAGAGGACTCATGTCCCAATGTGATGCATATTTTTTTATAATTTTTTTCTAACTAAATAATTAATTATGATTTTTTTTTTACAAATTTTAAAAAATATAAAAGCTTGTATGTCTAACCACCTTAACTTGGTCAAAAATTCATGAAATTCATTTTTTTTTTAATCCTATAGTATGCAAAGCATAGAATGTGATGCATGTTTTGGATTCAAAAAATGGGATACCATTAGAAAGTTATAGATGTTTTTCAATCAACCTATCAATGAGGATTTTATTTGTAATTCTATTAGAAAATGAATAATAATAATTTATTAAATTCAAAGTAATGCGTAATTTATATTGGTGGAAAGCTAAGAATCTCCTCTAAAAACCCTTTTAATTTCATCAATTTTGGGTAAAAAAAAGTCATCAGCCACATGGGTCATCATATGGCTTACATATCGCCACTTTTTGGCCCATCATGATCCTACACATACCCAATTGCATCTATAAGTGAAACACTTTCCATTATATATGGTCTATCCAAATATCTTTCAATGAAATTATTTAGGTAACTTTTATTATCATGTTCATCAATTTTTGTTATTAGCATAAAAATTAAGCTTGTTCCACATTGATACCTCCTTGAAATAATAGTCAACAAATATTTAATTTGATGTGGCAAAATTTTAGATAATTTATTTACTTCATGTTTAAAAAACTTATTATATGTCCTTTTTATTTATATTGACCTCTAGTTATATATATATGTCACTTGAAAGATTACAGTGACATATGCCATCAACATTTCCTCAACTTGTGTTAATTTTGTAAGCTTTCCTAGTTTTGGACCAAGATCCATGTTGTTAGATTTTTAATTGATTTTTTTTACATCTATTACAAATAGGGCCTTTAGATTATCACTAAACTTTTATTATATGGTAACTTGACAATTATAACACATGTGTATTCAATAAATTTTATCTAATTCATGTCAAAAAATATTTGAGAATTTTGTAAATCAATCTCAACATTTATATTATGATTAAGTGTATATTTCTCCTCATTTTGTATTTATTATATTATTTTTCGATTTCTAGGTCAGGGATGTTAACTCCTCTTATGAACCACTATTTTTTACATTATTTATAGTATCAACATTCACTACATCCCAAACTCTATTATCTAGCATTTTTAGCATATGGTCTATCATTATAGAGTTCACTTCTTCAAAATTAATCTCAGTATTAAAATTTCATAGATGATGCTTTTGAACCACTTCATGGCTACATTCTTATAGTTTTCTTTGTCTTAATGAATTTTGAACTAAACACATTTTTCTACATATTTAATCTTATTATTAATCTCTAGTGTACTCCTCTTCACATATTCATGAAAAATGTGTTATTATCTCATCCATGTGTTGTCTTCCTTTTGCTTCAAGTTCTTCAATTATAACTATGCTTTATTTTTTAGCATGGGTTTGTCTTTCATTATCATTTCAATCTTTTCTTTTCTCTTCTCTTTGTATTTCTATCATTTTTATTTATTTATTTATTTTCATACATAATCTTTCTTTGCTCTTCATTTTCAAAATGAATCTTTTGACAAACCATACCTAAAAATCATAATAAACAAAATTAATCAATTAAAATTATTATTTTTAAAATTTAACTTTACATGAATAAAAAATATAATATTGAGTTAGAGGGATTTGTCTTTAATAAGATTCAAACTTATAACAAAAAAAAATGGTCTATGTTTAGCAACTTTCTTATTGCCAATTAAGTTAATATAACACTTATTTTAAATATTTATGTTTATATTTATTTAGATTATATATGCAAATGAAAGGGGAATATTATGTTAAATAAATTTATGCATGCAAAAAAATATTTTAAATACACTAGCTTATCTATCTATCTTAATATATTAATCTATATATTATATGCAGAGAGATATCATTTTCGAGGCGTATTTTTTTTGCTTTTTTGATTTTTTGAATTTAAAAAAATATGCCTCGAAAATTGTTAGTGTTTCTTAGATCAGATTAGATAATCAATTCACAAAAGAAATGCAACACATAAGACAATGAACACAACAAGATACCCTGGGAAAACCCTCCTCTTGAGGGAGAAAAACCCAGCAAATATATCTCTTATATATTGAAGGAATAAGAGCAGAAATCTGCTTGAACTCAGGCCCAACACAATACCGAATTTGATACAATGAATAATAGCACCTCTCCTAGATGCAACGATACAAATGAATATGTTTCTCCTTGAAATCAGTCTGCTGCTACAAAGTGATGATCTGCTGCTACAAGATGATGATCTGCTGATTAAGTATGAACTTCTTCTAAGACTGCGAATTCTGCTCTGCCAAAAGTGCGAACTTGTTTTTCTTCGAATTGTAGTTTAATGACCAAAAGTAACCTTGTATATATATCTTCTTGGCGCCTCTTCATTTAGGTCGGCCTTTATACAAATAATAATAAATGAATAAATATAACTTAAGTCGGCCAGTCAACAAGTAGATGATATAACTCAAAATAGGGTCGGCCCATGCTCTAGTTGATATTTGATATGAGTCTTAGTGAAGACCGACGCTGTATTAACATCAACAAAAATGATATCTCTCGGTGTATAATATATAGATTAATATATTAATATAGATAAGCTAGTAGCATGCACAATGTCATATGTAAAATATTACTTTAGCATGTGTTTGGAAAAAATATTTTTATTCTTTGCAAATATTGAATGAGATATATATATTTTTTTTGATGAATAGGCAAATATCTATATTAATATAAAGATAAAATTACAAATTCACAAAAAAGGGGTAGGTGGTAAAAAGGAACACCTCGAATGTCACATTGATCCAGCCTAGAAAATCTAAATTAACACATGGGCCTAGCCTAGAAAATTCAAAATATCACATGGGCCTAGCCCAAAAGTCCAATAACAAAAAGAAAAGCAACCAAGGCAGTGCCAATAGATTCTGGGGGGTCCCTGTCATCGAGATGTTTCCGCCATACATCAATGGGGTTTGGAGTGATGTCGGGAGGAACACCCCAACCATCGTCATCTTTATCTTCATCTTTTTCTATTTCTTTTTCCTCGCGCTGAGGTGAGATTGCAAGAGCCAGTCGCGGAAATATTTTGCCACTGGAGGGCCAACCAGAGCTAGAAGCAGGCAAAGCATCAGAGGGCCACCTAGAACCACCACCACCACTCCCCAGAGCACCACTAGAGTTCAACCCCTGACCAGGATGCGGCGAAGGAGAATGAGCCCGCCTGGGAGATCGAGAATCTTGCCGAGAAGGAGGCTGGGAGCGGGATCGCGCGAAGTCACTCCTCTTCCAACCCCGAGAAGGCAACCAACCATGGGAGGAGGAGGGTGAATCAGGGATCTGAGCTATAGTACAAGGGGCATTGCCCCAGTGGTCCAAGAGAACCTGCAGATTAGCCAGTTCTAGTGCAACCTTGTTGGCTTGCACTTGAATCTGTAAGAGAACATTAGAACATATAACAACTTTAGCATAAAGAGACACATTAACATCTAAATGAGAATGAGAAAATATACAAGAATTTATGTATTTCCAGATATTGAAGAGGATTTCCACCCTAAAAGTGTGCCAAAGCTGGGTGAACTTAGCTAGGGTTCCAGGCAGGTCCCCCCGCATAACCATATGCCACAAAAAGGGTTCTGGACTAAAAGGCCGAAAGAAGTCATGAATCCAAGACCAAAGCTACTGAGCTCTAGGACAAAACTAAAAAAAGTACTTAAATATTTCAGGCTGCCCACAAAAAGGGAAATGAGGGTTAGGAACCCCCAAATGAACAAGTAGAGAACCCACAGGCAAGCCTTGTAAAAGAATACACCAAGCAAAGTGGGCCAGCTTCAGATTAACAATTATAGACCAAGTGACATCAAACCTCTTACGCCAAGTATAGGTCAAGGAATTAAGAAGCCACCTCTGGTTCAAAAAACTGATCATAGGAAAATGGGGTGAAAACCACCCGTAACCAAGCTGCGGCTTGTAGCTCTGGAGAGGAGTATCTGGAAACCATTTCCAGTCTTTCCACCAAGGTTTGTTCCCACAAATGCCAACTTTGTGAAGTGTTTCCGCCAGAATGGCACTCACCAGCCCGTCAAAAGTAAGACGGTCCTGGTTTTAAAAACTGTACTGGGCTTTAAAAGCATTCCATTGCAAAAAGATGCATGGTAGGTTGGTGAAAGAGCTGATGCAGTGTGTGGATGCCCTTCTTATAAAATCTGAGAGCCTTGAGCCAAGGTGACTTGGCCAGGGCTTGACCATTCTGAGCCAAAAGGGGAGACCACCAAAGGTTTTGCTGGTGATGGGGAGCCCATCACGAAATCCATCCCTGACCCAATAGAGCCAAGGCTTAACGGTTTCCCAAGAGCGCCAAATGCTCTTGGCCACAAAGGATCCCACAATTTGAACTAGTTCCCTCATAACCAGGAGGGTTTGGAGATCGATTCCTTTCCAGGCAGGCTTGTGAATAGGAAAACCAGACTGAATACAATGCCTCAAGAGAATCTTCCAAGCTTCATCCCTGGTGAGAGCACAGATAATCCATTTGACACAAAGAGCAGTCCCTTGTCGTTGAGTGGAGAACAATCCAAGACCTCCCGAGTCCTTGGGGAGACAAAAAATTCACAAGCGACCTAATGAAAGCCCTTGTGGGTTTCAGAAGAGGCCCATAAAAAATCATGGAGCAAATTTTCAAGCTTGTTGTAGGTCGCTTTAGAAGGAGCCTAACAAGAAGAATAGTAGACGTGGGTGGTGGCCAAAATTTTAGAGCACCCTTGGAATTTTCCAGCTAGTGAAAGAGGCTTAGTAAACCAATAGGCCAACTTTTGCTCAACCTTGGAGAGCATGGCTTGCCAGAGCTCCCGAGGGGAAGCTTGAAAAGCGAAGGGGATGCCTAGAAATCGAAAGATTTCTCCCTGCCCAATCCACTTCCAATTATAAGTTTGGAGCCACACAGGAGTGGGGAGCACTGATTATTTGTAGCACAGGGTCTTGTGCCATTGAATAGCAGAGCTGGAAGTAAGACAAAAAGTATCAAGGCATTCAAGGGCAGCAGTGATGGAACCTTCATCCTCTAAGAGAGTGAGAAAGGAATCATCCGCGAAGTGGCCATTGAAAAGCTGCTCTTGAGAGTCCAGGAGAGAGATCCCCTTAACACATTACTGGGAGATAGCATTGGCCAGGAGATATCCAAAGCCCTCAGCAGCAAGAACATACAAAGTAGGGGCAAGAGGGCATCCCTGGCAAATAGAACGAAAAAGACCAAAAGCAAAAGATTGGCGGCCATTAATGGAAATGCAAGCCGAGGCATCAGAAAAAAGCATACAAATAGAATGCAATAAAATTGGGCCCAAATCCCAAGGCCTACAACATCACAAGAATGAAAGGCCATTCAATACTGTCATAGGCTTTGGCAAAATCAATTTTAATGAACATTGCTTTTTGGTTCAACCACTGGGCCCACTCCATGCCTTCCTAGACAACAATAATGTTGTCAAGAATAAACCTAGACTTAATGAAACCAGTCTGCTTAGGACGCACAACCTGAGGCAAGACGTGGTAAATTTTTAGATCCAAGGCTTTGGCAATGATTTTGTAAGAAAAATTGAGAAGCGTGATGGGATGCCAGTTGTAGATATCCTCCGGATCCCTAGGTTTAGGTATGAATTTAATATTTCCTTTATTTATTAAATTGCCTAGAGAATTGGTTTGAAAGGATTCAAGATAAACATGATGCAAATCACTCTCAACACAGTCCCAAAGAGCTTTATAAAATTCACAAGGAAATCCATCAATCCTAGGAGCCTTATCATCGGCCATGCAGGAAACAGCTTCCTTGAGATCATCAATTGTTAACAATTGATCACAAAAATTAATCTGGGCTGAAGAAATCCTATGTGGCACAACAACAAGGCAGTCCTAAAGGGCTTGCTGGCGTGCAGGCATGGGGTCCTGAGCCGTGAAAACCTACTCACAGTGATGCACAAAATCCTGGAGAATGTCAGGTAGCTCAGAGAGCACCTGGTGACCATCTTTGATTGCTTTAATGCCTGGCGAAGAGTGCCTAGCGCGAAGAGCCAAAAAAACTCTTTGGAGGCACAATCACCAATTTTGAGCCAGTGAAGCCGAGCCTTAATTTGAGCACCTCTGTTAGAATAATTATCTACCACTTTCTTTTGATGTCTTAAGTCTGCCACTCGAACTTGATGTGACGAGGAGAAAGGAATGGCCGCTAAAGCCTCCATAGCCATATGCAAGTCGGCAGTGGTGGCCTCGTAAGAACGTCGGTGAAAGATAGCAAGTTGACGCCCATAAATGCGCAAGAAATGCGTAGTACGAATGATGGCATCATTCCACCAAGCAATCCAGCCCGTATGGCCAGGAGGCCTATACTCTAAATTCCACACCCAGTGAATGTAGGTCAGGGTGGGCTTATGACAGAGCAAAGACGTGTTCAAGAAGAATTGATTCTTACATGTGCGAGGTTGACAAGACACCCATTCAATGCAAAAATGAATTGGGAAGTGATCAGAAAGGGTCACATCCACTAATGGCTTAACAGGCAAGGCAGAGCTAATGAAGGAGAAAAAATATTGAGTCGAGATCATAGCACGATCAAGGCGTTTAAAGACTCTGTCAGAACCAGCCTTGTAATTGCACCAAGTGTGCCAAAGAGAATGAGAATGGTGGCAACCCATATTGGGATAAAAAAGCCCCAATTTATTGCACATGTAAAACCACGCCTCCCTTTCACCCGTTGCCCAACGAAAAGGAAAGGTGCCATTCTTATCGTATGCCATTTCTACCATATTGAAATCCCCATAGAGCAACCAGGTGGCAACTGGAAAAGAGTCAACAATCTAACGCCAAAGCAAGCAACGCTCCATGACATCATTAGAGGCATAAATATTAATAATCCCGAATGAATGATTCTCAATATTAAGAAGAACCCAAACATCCCATCGGGAGGGGTCAACCCCATGGTCCACCACACAAGAATAAAGTAGTGGGGCCAAAAGAGTAGCAGCTCCACCACGACTAGCCTCATGAAGAGTGCAAAACATAGAACTAGCTAGCCAAGTAGAGCGACAAGCCAAAGCAAGCAAGAAACATGAAATTTTAACTTCCTGGAGACAAAACACTTCAATCCCTAGGTAATTCTTCAAAGTATTCCTAACAGAATACTTCCTGGAGAGGTCAGTTAGACCTTGAACATTCAATGAGATAAAATTCATGGAAAATCTTCTAGACTTGCAGAATCTCGGTCCTCTTCACCCAAGGAAGAGAAGCTATTCTTCAAAAACTCTTGTGGAACAAAACCAATTTGAATAGAAGGAAAGAATCTCCATTTTTTCGGCACATATTCACCTTCTTCCGGTGGAGGAGATAGGCTATGAGAACACTGTTGAGTCCCCACTACGAAGGGCAAAGTCAGTTGAGAACACAAAATAGCCACAGGCTGAGGCGTGGCCTTAGACTTGGGCTGTAAAATAGAAGAATTAACTCCTAAGGGAGTAGCTATCCCCTTCTCTGAAGGGTTTGAAACTAGCTTGGTTGGTTCAGGGGCCTTGGGAGCTGACCCAGAACTAGATGAATTATTTTTCCAGTTTGAAACCATAGTCCACTTTGTATCTGCCTTAGCTGAAGGCTCTGTCGGACGAGGCTTTTCAACATCCCGTGACTGAGAGGATGTACGAGGAACTGTCAAAGGGCAGTCCTTGATCTTGTGGTCAGCTAACTAGCACCGATAGCATGTGTTGGGCAGATTGAAATATGTGACTTTCTGGGTGTGACGAATATCACCAATTTGAATGTCTATAGACTCTTTCAAATCCTTGGATAAATCAACTTCCACACAAACCCTCTTTTGAGGACGGGCTTGAAAGAATCTATCAGGTTTGATACAAACAACCCTCCCCAAAGAGGAAGCAATATGGTTCAAGAAGGGCACACAAGGCAAAGGTAACCCGAGAAACTCAATCCAGATCGGGACACACATTTTGGAGTCTTCTGAGACAGCAAAATCTCTGGTCCATGCCTAGAAAACCAACAAGGAGGACCGAACATACCAAGGCCCATGGCCCAAAATAGCTTGGACATGACTAACCTCCACAAAACGAAACAAAAAAAACCCTTGGTCATATTTTGGACCATATTAAGGTGGACCCCATGAGGGAGCCAGGCCTTGTTGACCCAGTCTTTTAGCACACTTTCAGGGGGAGTCCTCCTAACAAAATAACCCATAAGGGTGTGTTGTTCGAGCCATTGGCATTCAGAATCAAAATTAGGTAAAAACTACATCAGCAAGGGCATTAGAATGCTTACCTCGAGAAAGACTTTCAGAACAAATTTCCGAAGGTGTTTGTTTGGTGGGGGAGCCATTAAACTACGTCGACGAACTGCTAAAACCAACAAAAATTGTTGGGTTAGAACCGGTTGAAAGCATAATTAACCTCTAGAGCCACAGTAAATGCAGTCGTACTCAATGAAGGAAGCAATTTCCTGCACAAGAAGCGTAGTATGACGCAGGAGGGGCCACAAATGACCTTAGAAAGCACAAAACCCTAGCAGAGCTCATGCACCGCTCAAACGAATGAAATATTTCACATTAAATCAAAATAATAATCTTCATGCTATATCAATAGAGTTTAATAGAAGAATGATATCCAATAATGTATGCATTACATAAACTTATTGTGCTTCCAAAGATTTGAATCTTTCTTCCTTAGCTCTCCTTTTGGTGAGTTGCTTCCCTATTTTTTATTTTTTCATAGCGATCGTATGAAAATGGTGGTGAGATTCTGAGTCCATCCAAGGATTTAACACATGAAATAGCAACAAATGTTAATCTTGTTCTTTCTCTTGGTCCTATATCAATTGTTGCCTTTGAAAGAGTCAATTCTTGTGATTTGTGGATTGTTAGTGCCCAAGCTAATCATAATGGCAATTGATGCCTATGCCCCCTCTGGATTGTTAGTGTCCAAGATAATCGTAATGGTAATTAGCGTGTGTGCCCAAGCTAATCCTCATCTTCAAAATCATTATAATTTTCAATCTCATCTCTAATATTCATTCATTCCAAATGCCATGGATTATAATTGAGTGATTCCCAATTTGATACAATTGTAGTCTCATCAAGTCCAATATCTCTTTGTATGTTATGAAATTACTTGTACAACAATAATTTTGACCAACAAAAGTCAACGCATTTTTCTGATTAACGCGTAGGTACGGTGGTAAATCTTGGAAACACTCTTACAATAGTTGCAATAGTCCTTGCTTTCCATTTGTTATCTCTTCTCTGCTTGGGATTATAAGTCCAAGATCTAGTTGCATCTATAAGTGTAACACTTTCCATTGCATATGGTCTTTCCAAATATCCTTCAATAAAATTTTTTAGGTGACTTTCATCATCTTCTTCATTTTTTGTCACTGGCTTGAAAACCTCTCTTGAAACATTTAATGTGACAAATACTCTACTACTTTCTACCAATGACAACTCCAACAAAATATGACATGTTTCTTGTGCTCCAATGTCTCTTTCAATGAGGGTTTCTGTTAGAAGTCTTCTATATGCTCTTGATGTTGCTTCATCTGGGTTCTCAATAATTGCAAGTCGCATTAACATTTGATGATATGTTTCTGAACTCTTTTTCAGATTTTGCTACATACTTTGCAATATAATTGATTACAACATGTTTTGAAAGAACCGACTACCAATCTACATTTTCTCTCCATAATTGAAGAATGATATGATTATGTGTATTCACTCGATCATCATTTCTTTTAGGTTCATATGTTTTAGCTCCTGTGGTTGGGTCTTCAAATAATTTTGATCCATCTAGATGCAATGGCCATGGTGCATTGTACCTAAAAATAGGAGGTCATTTCCTAGTTTATATAAACATTTTGATTATTACTTGATACAAAATATTTGAATATGTGAACAATTCACCTCCAAACCATCATTCCTCTTTTTTTAGGAAGGAAAGCACCTTCTTTACATATTGTATGGCATTCAACACAATTGAGTAACTCTTCATAGTCACGTTCCAAGTCTATTTGGCTCAATTGTTGTGTATTTTGAAGGCATGGATGTTGTGTAAAGTTTTGTAGGATCTATCATTGATGATAACCATTGATGTAGTGTGCTCAATAATGTTTCCTTCATCCATCTATATCACTGGACCCACAAATACATATTCATTTGCATCTGAATCAAACTCCATATGAACAAAGTTCAATTTGTCAAAAATGTTTTCATTTGAATTGCATGTGAGTTCACTAAGAGAATTTTCATCAATTTTCACATCTCTATAGAATTTATCATGTCTATCTTATATTTCAATGCCTTGTACACCCTCTCTCTATTGACTGTAAATTTGTAATTTGTTCCGCGTTGGTCCTTCCTTCAAACAATAATAATTGGTAAATCTTTTATTCGATGTGGTAAAATTTTAGCTATTTCTCTTACTTCTTGTGGAAAACTTATGGTATGTCCTCTATATTTATAATGACCTCCAATTGCATGTGTGACTTGAAGTATTGGATTTACACTCGCTATCAACATTTCCTCAATTTTTGTTAAGTTTGCAAGTTCTAATGGTTGTGGACCAAGATTCATATTATTTAATGTCGAAAATCGATGTTCATGTTTCTCTTGTCGAAATTTATTGCAAATTGGGCCTTTAGGAACTCGTACAACCTTCATTGCAAGGTAACTTTCTTGAAAAATGTAACACATGCTTGGTGTTGCAAGTTTATCCAGACCATGTCGAAATATAATTTGCAAATCTTTCAAATAAATTTGCACATTTCTATTGTTATTGCATGTGCCTAGATCTCTTTCATTTTGTCTTCTTTGTAGTATCTTCATCTTCTCAATTGAGAGGTTAACTCCTGTTGTGGACTATTTTATATTGTTATTGAATGTGCCTAGATCTGTTTCATTTTGTCTTCTTTGCAGTCATCTTCATCTTCTCAATTGAGAGGTTAATTCCTGTTGTGGACTATTATTTTCTTCATGATTTTCAGTTTCAACATTTATTGCATCTTGAAATCTATTATTTGGTGTTTGTAACACATGATATATTATAATTGAATTCATTCCTTCAAATTTACCATCTGTATTCTGATGAGATTCATGATTCCTTTCAACTAATTCACAATTGCATACTTGTATTTGTTGTTTTTCTATCTCATTAAATTGGTCTAAATGCTCATTTGTTTGTAATCTTCTTCTTAATATATATTTCTCCTCTTCATATGCTCATACATGATGTATTCTCATCTCATCTGCATGTTGTCTCATTTCTACTTCAATCTCTTCAATTGTCATATCTGCCCTATGTTTAAAATGTCTTTTTCTATCATTTTGGTTTCAATGATTTCTTGCTTCTTCTCTTTGTAAATTATTCATTTGTTCACGTTGTTGTCTCATGTAATTTCGAGCATATTCTCTTCGTTGTTCTTCATTTTCAAAATTTAATCTTGGGCAAGGCATCCTAAAGAATTATTTAAAAATAAAATTTAAAATTTAAAAAAATTATAAATATGAGAAATTTTACTATACACTAATTTCATAAAAGAATATATCACAAAATTAATACTTATTTATTGATATCTTTTATTTATTTATAATTAATAATTAATAATTTAATCTTCTTAATAAAAAAAATGTTTTAAAAAATAATTAAAAAATAAAATATATGCAAACTCTTTTGTAACAAATAATAACTTGATAATAAAATAAAATTAAAATTTTATTTATGACTTATACATTAGAATTTAGTTTTTTACCTTAAAAAAAATTGAAAAACATACAACTCGTAGAAAGTAAAATTTATTTTATTTATTTAGATTTTTTTTTTTTGATGAATAGGCAGATATCTATATTAATAAAAAGATATAATTAGAAATTCACAAAAAAGGGGCAGGTGGTGAAAAGGCTCACCCCGAATGTCACATGGGCAGAGCCCAGAAAAGCCAAAATATCCATCACATGGGCTTAGCCCAGAAGTCCAATAACAAAAAATAAAATTAAGCGGCCAAGGCAGTGCTAGTAGATCCTGGGGGATCCCTGTCATCCAGATTTTTCTCCCAGACATCAGCGGGGTTTGGAGTGATGTCAGGAGGTGTGCCCCAACCATCATCAACTTTATCTTCATCTTTTTCTTTTTCTTTTTCCTCGTGGCGAGGCGAGATTGCAAGAGCCAGCTGCGGAAATTTTTTTCCATTGGTAGGCCAGCCAAAGCCAGAAGCAAGCAGAGCATTAGAGGGCCACCTAGAAATGCCACCACCACTCTCTATAGCACCACTAGAGTTCCAACCCTGACTAGGACGCGATGGAGGAGAACGAGCCAGCTTGGGAGACCGAGAATTCCGCCAAGCAAGATGCTGGGAGCAGGATCGCACGGAGTCACTCCGCTTCCGGCCCCGAGAAGGTGACCTGCTGTAGGAGGAGGAGGGGGAATTAGGGATTTGAGCCATAGTACAAGGGGCATTGCCCCAATGCTCCAGGAGAACCTGCAGGTGAGCCACTTCCAGTGCAACCTTGTTGGCTTGTACTTGAATCTGTAAGAGAACATTAGAACATATAACTACTTTAGCATAAAGAGACACATTAACATCTAAATGAGAATGAACAAATATACAAGAATTTATGTCTTTCCAGATATTGAAGAGAATTTCCACCCTGAAAGTGTGTCAATGTTGGGTGAACTTAGTCGGGGTTCCAGGCGGGTCCCCCAGTAGAACCATATGCCAAGAGAAGGGTTTCGGCCGAAAAGGCCGAAAGAAATCATGAATCCAAGTCCAAAGCTGCTAAGCTCTAGGAAAAAGCCAAAAAGATTCTTAAAGCTTTAAGATTGCCCACAAAAAGGGCAGCGAGGGTCAGGAACCCCCAAATGAACAAGCCAAGAATCCACAAGCAAGCTTTGGAAAAGAATACACCAAGCAAAGTTGGTCAGATTCAGATTAATAATTGGAAACCAAGTGGCATCAAACCTCTTACACTAAATATGGGAAGAGGAATTAAGAAGCCACCTCTGGTTCAAGGAACTGATCATAGGAAAATGGGGTGAAAGCCACCTGTAACCAAGCCACAACTTGTAGCTCCTGAGAGGAGTGTCTGGAAACCATTTCCAGTCTTTCCACCAAGGTTTGTGCCCATGAATGCCAACTTTGTGAAGCATTTCCATTGGAATGGCGCTCACCAGCCCATCAAAAGTAAGACAGTCCTGGTTTTGAAGATTGTACTAGGCTTGAAAAACATCCTACTGCAAGAGACGCATGGTAGGCCGGTGAAAGAGTTGATGCAGTGTTTGAATGCCCTTCTTATGAAATCTAAGGGCTTTGAGCCAAGGTGACTTGGCCAGAAGGGGAGACCACCATAAGTTATGCTGGTTGATGGAAAGCCCATCACCAAATCTAGCCCCAGCCCAATGGAGCCAATGCTTAACAGTTTCCCACGAGTGCAAAATGCTCTTGGTCACAAAGGAGCCAACAATTTGAACTGGATCCCTCATAACCAGGAGGGTTTGGAGATCGATTCCTTTCCAGGCGGGCATGTGAACAGGAAAATTAGACTGAATACAATGCTTGAGGAGAATCTTTCTGGCTTCATCCCTAGTGAGAGCTCGGATAATCCATTTGACAAAGAGAGCAGTCCCTTGTCATTGAGTGGAGAGCAATCCAAGCCCTCCAGAGTCCTTAGGGAGATAGCAAAATTTTCAAGCGACCCGATGAAAACCCTTGTGGGTTTCAGAAGAGGCCCATAAGAAATCGCAAAGCAACTTTTCAAGCCTACTGTAAGCAACTTTAGAAGGAGCCCAACAGGAAGAATAGTAGATGTGAGTGGCAGCCAAAATTTTAGAGCACACCTAGAATTTTCCAGCTAGTGAAAGAGGCTTAGTAATCCAATAGGCCAGCTTCTATTCAACCCTGGAGAGCATGACTTGCCAAATCTCCTGAGGGGAAGCCTGAAAGGTGAAGGGGATGCCCAAAAACCAAAAGATTTCTCCCTGCCCTATCCACTACCAGTTATAATTTTGGAGCCACACAGGAGTGGGGAGCACCGATTGTTTGTATTACAAGGTCTTGTGCCATTGAATTGCAGAGTCAAAGGCAAGACAATAGGTATTAAGGAAATCAAGGGCAGCAATGATAGAACCTTCATCCTCTAAGAGAGTGAGAAAGGAATCATCTGTGAAGTGGCCATTGACAAGTTGTTCCTGAGAGTTCGGGAGATAGATCTTTTTAAAACGTTGCTAGGATACAACATTGGCCAGGAGATATCCAAAGCTCTCAACAGCTAGAACATACAAAGCAGGGGCAAGAGGGCATCCCTGGTGAATGGAACGAAAAAGACCAAAAGCAGAAGATTGGCGGCCATTAATGAAAATGTAAGCCGAGGCATCAAAAAAAAGCATACAAACAGACTGTATGAAGTTAGGCCCAAAGCCCAAAGCTTGCAACATTGCAAGAATGAAAGGTCATTCAATGCGATCATAAGCTTTGGCAAAATCAATTTTAATGAACATTGCTTTTTGGTTCGACCGCCGGGCCCACTCCATGCCTTCCCAAACTTCAATGATGTTATTAAGAATAAACTTGGATTTAATGAAACCAGTCTGCTCAAGATGCACAACCTGAGGCAAGAGGTGATGAATTTTCAGAACTAGGGCTTTGACAATGATTTTGTAAGAAACATTGAGAAGCGTGATGGGCCGCCAGATGCAAATATCCTTCGGATCCCAGGTTTAGGTATGAATTTAATATTGTCTTTATTTATTAAATTTCCTAGAGAATTGGTTTGAAAGGCTTCAAGATAAACATGATGCAAGTAAAAAGTAAAAATTGAATAAGAAATATAAAAATCATAAAACATAAAAAGATAGAAAGTAAAAAAATTATTTATGGATGTGAGAAATATAAAATCATAGAAAGTAAAAATTAAATGCACATACTTGTATTGGTGCACCTTTTTTCAATTTGTAAAATTTATTAATTGGTTTTTCCTAAAATAATTACTCCACCTTCCCACAATTCGTAAAATATTTTTTTCTGAAATAATTACTCCACCTTTTCACAATTTGCAAAATGTTTTTCTAAAATAATTATGCACTTATTTATTAATTGTCATTTTTTTCTCAAATAATTACTGCACTTCTTTATTAATTGTCATGAATTCGTATTTCATAATTCTTTTCTTCTTTATTTAATTTATATTTTTTGGCTATTTATTGTTTCATATTTTCTCATACATGTCAACATTTGATATCTCCAAAATGATATCTCTAAACATCTTTTAGACATATATATTTAACATATCTATATACTAATTTTATTTCAAAAACTATAACTATTATTATTGAATTACATAACTATTTAAATAATTTTATTTAATATTTAATTATTCTATATTTTTTTATAATTCTTTTAATTTAATTTAAATTCTTAATTTTAATTTAAATTTACTAATTTATATTATGTTCTAAAATTATTTAAAATTTATTTGATTTAATACTTAAATATAATTAATTTACTCTAAGAACTTACTAAAATTTTAGTAAAATAAATTTCAAATAAATTATTTACTCATATTTAATTCTATATTATTTTTTTTTTAAATATTTATTAAAATGTATATTAATTTTTTATTTTGTTTAGTTAAATATCTAGTTATTTTGGCATCATGGTCGGGGTCATGACAAATTCACCTCAAGAAAAATTCACCACCATAGAAAATTAATGGAAAAATTTTAATGTCCTGAATTTGTCATGGCCGTGAATTGTGTTTATTAAAATTATTTTATTATTAGTGTTTTGAATGAGCTTATCAAGAATCAAATTTTATTGAATACAGGACATAAGCATTAATTTTTGAGAGAGGGATGAGAGGAGGAACATATACCTAACAACTTTGATAGAATGTATATTCCTCAATCTTTACCTCACAATTTTATTATATTTTTATTTTATTAATTATATAGATTTTTTTTTATTTTATAAATATAATTATAGGATCATAACTCATTTCCTATATATCACTATAAATTCTGCTTCTAAATGTACATCCATCAAAATTCAAACTAATAATCTATGATATAAAGAATAAGATCAAGATTTAACATAATTGATACCCTTCAATCCTTGCTCTCAGCAAAAAAAACATAACATGGATTCATACTCTTATGAAAGTATTATTTGGCTGGTCTGCTTCATAGTTCATGTGATGTGTGAATAAGATGCTATCAGCTAATTTTCATCGAAAGTCATGTGCAAATCTGATCTGAGAAATTATTTGTAAGATTGAAAGAGAAGATTGTAGCCTGATCATGTGCAAGTCTGATATATTACATTTATCTACTCTGTTGTCAGCGATAAAAGGAAAACTTAGCCATGTTCTCTTTATCCTCAATTCAAATAGACAACAGATTTGTGATGGGAGACTACCAAATTAGCTAGCAAGGAATAATTACAGTCGGAAGCAAGTGAAATATTTAATTGGTTATATGGTCTGTTTTAAATTGAGGTAGAGCACGTGAATGGCTTGATGTGAAAATTGATTTAATACAATGTTATGCATGTTTCCCTGCACATTAAATTGCAGGGAAACATGATTCCTATAGTGATAAATGATTCTTGTGTAAGTTCGTGATATTAAATTGCCCCAAAATTCGCTCTAGTATTTTTTCTTCAAATTAGATACCAATCTAAGTTTAAATCTGAATTACAACCAACCAAAGCTGGTGATCCAAGATTAAATCTTGTGTTTAATCAAAAAATTTGGTCGGTTCAGATTCCACCAAATTATTGCATAAGGTGGTGGCTAAATTGATCCCACATTTTCATCAGCAAAATTGGTGATTCAAGGTTCCTGTTTGAGGGTTTCATTCATCAAGAACTAAAATCTTGTAGTTCAAGATTTCGAGAAGTTGCTGATCAAGATCACAGACCTTTGTGTTCATCTAGAATAGCTCAAAGCTGCAAGGTAATCTTTTCTAGAGCTAAGGATGGTGAAAGCGCAAAATTAGAGATAAACAATAAATGATTTGACAAGTGTAACCTACACCAAACATGTTGGTAATTTGAGTTTTTTTCATGGATAGTCATAGAAAACTAAACCACCTAGTTAGAATTTTGTATATAAAGAAAAATTAGCACAAAAATAAGAAAATATAGAAGTACGCCTGCATAAGATACAAGCGCTAAAACATGAAAATGAACCAAAATAATAAATAAACACTAAGAAATAGAATCATTGAAATACGTTGGCATTAAAACATGTAACCATTGATCTAATGACCTCTATAGGACAGAAAATATTTGTAAATGTTTTTCAATGAAAAACAGTAAGGATCTACAAAATACAAAACCAAAATGATTGAAAAAAACAACAAATAGGTTAACAAAGAAATAAAATCTAAGAAACTAAAAACACCCAACATATAACGACATAAAAAATAGAGAACTAATGGTCAATCAAGGAAGTCTTAATTTATTTTTTGTGTCATTGATCTATGCAAGAGTCAATTCATAGAAGTGTTGATCTGAGCTAGAAGAAAAATACTTCAAGAGAACATAGATATCCTGCACATAAGAAATTAAAAATAAAGAAAATAATAAAATAAAAAAGAATTCGGTACAACGAACAAGAAGTTGAAAAATTTAGATAAAATTTTTAATTAATAGAAAAATGATGAATCAATAGTTGATGGTGAATTTTAAGTGTTCACAAGAATCTTTCAAAACTTGGTGTGATAAGTGGAAAGAAAAAGAACTTTTTCAAGGTTTCAAAAAGTTTGCAAAACTTTGAAATCATTGACACAATCTAAAAATACTTTGATATTTTTATTGGAATTGGTGTAGGAAAACCATATGAAATTGGCAAAGGAAAGTGAAGGAAGGACTAGAGGAAGTATATTCAAAAGTGCAATAGAACTCTACAAAAGGGCAACTGGAAGGAATGGGTGAAATGGTCAAGGAACTAGAGGTATAGATGTTCAAAGGTGGAAACAAATAAAGAAAGATGTTCATTACAACTTTATGATTCCATAAAAGGGAACAAAATGCGAGGATAAAAGGATGGAATTTATTGAAGGTTAAAAGATTAGGAGATGAACAAGGACTAGAAGAATTCTGGATGAACATTAAAAATTATCAATCAATAGAAGTAGATAAAAGTGAATGAAAGAGGAACCTAATAGACATTCCAAAATTTATATTCAAGACTAGAGGTAAGAACAAGACGTAGGATGACTAGAAGTCTTGTAGTCCACAAAAACTCTGTAACTCCACAAAAATTGAATAACATGACCAAAAACTTCCCAGACTTAGAATTTTTTGGATTTTTTACATCATTCAACATCTAACATGAACATGGGGGATGATAAGAAAAAACACATGTAATTTGAACAAGCAATACCCATTAATTTTTTTCTGATATTCCTTATAAATGATAGGAAAAATGAGGTATAAAATACAAAGGATATTAGATTCATGATATTTTTTGCAATTAGATCACATCCCAAAAAGTATATGATAAATCAAATACACAATATAAATTTACTAGATTATAACTATCAACTAGGTTTCATTATTTCATGAATCTCCTCAAGGTTAGACTAATAGATATGCATATTCCTATGCATAATCAACCTACTCAATACTCATGCCTAAATTATGTTCTTCCTCTCCATCCTCAAATTCATAATTATATTCTTCAACATGTACATATTCTTTCTTCTTGAATTTAGCCTCAAAATATAATATTTTATGTCCTTTCATTCCCTATAATTATCATATATAAGTAAATAATCTTAATTATTCAAAAACCACATCCTTAAAAATTAAAAAATGGTAGATAAGCTACAACCTTGGGGGTTTCTCCCTATTATATAGATCATAGATAAAATATATATTTTAACACTGTATAGCTTCTGGATTAGATTGTGTGTAAGATTTTTGCATTACAGTCTCTGATCTAATCCAAAAGCTATACATAATTACAATATGGATTGTGGAAACTTGATATCATTAAATATATATTTTTTCTATTATGGTCCTAATGTTGGAAAATAAGGTGAAACTTCCAACAATATGAACTTAAGAATGTGTTTGTAAATCTAAAATAGGTACTCAAGATTACCAATAATGTGTTATGTGATTAGCAATTATGATAATGAAAGAAAAACAAAAATACCACAAGTTGAGAGACACAAGAGACGCAAGATATACGTGGAGAAACCCTTGCGAGAAAAAAATCCACACCCAAACAGACGCAATGCTTGCATTAATATTCAATGAAGTACAACAATACAACACTCCTTGAATCTCATCAACACTTCATTAATCTAACAACTTTGAAAATAAACTTATGAAACCACCATCTCAATGCTCCAATATATAGAAGTTTATGGGAGGAATACTACTTGTGGTATCCTGAAACAACAAGTAAAACCAATTAGAAAAACCCAAACCCCTCTTAGTAGATGACCCATAAACATGGTAAAAATTATTAAATGCACATATGGTGTTCATATGGGTGCCTAACCCATATCCAATCACAATTGGTTGATCTTGAGTACTCCATTACTCTCGTACGACTCCAATAGTTCATACCTAGAACATGCAAATTTGGGAACCTAAATCATGATAAGATGTAAATGAGCATTCAAGATAATGCACTTTTGGGTGGTCCCTACCCAGAAAGTGGATGCCTAGAAGGAATATTCTCCCTGAATGTTTTGTAACCATCACTGTAGTGGGTTCACTTCTATGAATGCAATTACAATTTATCATAGGAGAATAAATAATAGATATTTTTCCTCTCATGTCCTCTAGGACACTTTCCAAAAAATGTGGAGACGCATAAAATCAACTTAGGATCGCAATTATTATGTCAACTATCCTAATACCTCAACCATTTAAGCCATGAAAATCTATGGGATAACAAATTTATAGATTTCAGATATCTATTTCATCTATAGAGATAACTGGACATTATTTGGCTTTTCTATTAGCTACATGTACTACCTTAGAGCAAAAAAACTAGGAGCCATATATTTTATAACATTCTAATTTCATACTCAAAATAAAATAATCAACTTTACTATAATTACTAAATATCATTTGAGAGAGAAGTTTTAATGACATTTTTCTTTTTGTTGATGAACTCATCCAATCCCTAGGATTTTAATTAATAAATAAGTTCCTTTCATTTTATTTTTTATTTTTCTCTTTGTTGATGAACTCATCCAATCTGTAGGATTTTAATTAATAAATAAGTTCCTTTCACTGTATTTTTTTGATGACACACCAGATTGGAGGACCTCTAGGAAAGAGGAATGCCAATACCAAACTGGGCCACCACCAAGACCAAATCCAAATTACCCATAAATTATTTCATGATGAGAGCCTTACAAAGATCCTTCATTGATTCCTTTGAATCACTAATTTTTATTGGAGAAGAAAAGAAGATGGAAGAGATTTCATTGTTAACCCTATATTTGTGGTCCACCATCAAAAGCACTTCATCCAAACCTCAATGGACTGTAAATATAATTAACCCATGGCACAGGTTTTGATAATGCATCTTAGTGATGAGTGTTACAAAAAAAAAAAGTTATCCATCTCAAATCCTTTAACAGTTCTAGTAGCTTAGATCAAAGTGATGGAAAATGATCCATATCCCAAGATTTATTCTCAACCCCAACCACTTTGCACAAGCCAAAGAGGTCAATAGTTAATTAAAATGAGTGGTTATCTCATGAACTCATCCTCCAGTCGAAGGCCTTCAACATGAATATGTCTAAGAAATAATTAATTTGTTATAATTAATATTCGCTAATTGAGGAAAACATTTCCATATTATGAAGAGTTGTCTTGACCCCAAGCAAATAAATAATGTTAGATTCCAAATTGGGAAGATGGTCTATCTTCAAATGAGCTTCATTGTATACATGGTTTTCTATTTATTCATTGAGAATTGATATTAGATAAAGGGAAACATCTAACATGGCCTTGAGTCCCCATCCATATAAATGTTTTCCCCTTATTACATTGATCACTAGGGTTTAATCTCCTTCAAATTACACCTTGGAGAGGTTTGGTTTCAAACACATCTAGACAAACCTATAATCGGTGCATGCAATTTTACTCCATCATTTATTCCTTTCAAAAAAAAACTTGAGGCTCTACATATGACCTTCTTAATCTATTCTTGTATTAAGAAACCTTCACTAGAGATGCTAGGATTTCATCTTGATGCATTGTCCAAATTTTTTTAAATTACCCATGTTGTGGTGGTTACCAGTTAGCCTCCTTTCGTTTAATTAGGGACTAAAATCCCCCAACCCCATTAATGGGGGGATTCAAAGACCATACCAATACTTTGACATTAATTTATCCCAACTAGTGAAGGATTTCTTACGAGTTTCTTGAGATTCAACTCTTTTATTAAATACTTCCATTAGAGAGGATTCAACCTTGTTAAGAAAATATGACATTGGCATTTCCTTTTCTTGAAACAAAATCCTATTTCAAAATTTCAAAATTTCCTTCAAAATGATTAAGGGATTGGTGATCCAAAAGAAAGATAAAGTTGTGTTCATATTGATAATGGTCCAAGGTTCAAATAGGTTGTGAATATCATTGGATAAGACATCAAACCATACATTTTTAGCACATAGTCATCTCTGACATTCTTGTGAGAATTGGAAACCAAGAAAGATATGATCCATGCTTTCCACCAAAGATTTGTATTGTGGAGACTTTGAAGGTCCATGATAACCCATTTTTACAAATTTATGTGTTAGATTTTTTTACAATATAGCCCAAGAAAAGACTCCTACCTTGAGAAGTAAAACTTTGTTCCAACAAAGATGAATGGGTATTCTTATTTTCTCAAATCCTATCTCAACCACCTTATATCCACCTTTCACATTGTATTATCTTTACTTTGAGAAATTCCATCTTATGTAGTATTTTACTTTCCTTATTATGATAATTTTGTCCTCTAGGATTGCCTTTAATTTTTCTTCCTCCATAATCAAGATTCAACCTGAACAAAAATATTTCCACACCTATTTTGAAATGCCTGATGAAGATACTTGTATCATGTTTAATCCACCACGTCAAAGCCCTAGATTCTTCTAAGGATCCTTTTGGTCAAAGAGAAATATTTTATTTTCTTAATGATGGTATGAGAACTCCATGAATCTTCCCATAATATAATTTAGCTCTTGTCATGTATGTCGCAAGTGACATAATTGATAATTATTAATTTGAATGTAACATGAAATTACATGGTCAAGAGATCTAGGGAAAGCCTCAAGAAGTAATAATTATTTCTAGGTTGGGTTATCCAAGTATTTTTGTAAAACCTTACCTAGTTTCGATGAGACTAGGAGAACATTGTGTGTTCACCCTTATTACCCAATGATATGGACTAGTTAAGTCATTCACATCTACCCAATGAACTAGATCATCCTATAGATACCTAAAATTGGTCTAGGCCTGTGAACACCACATTTGACATAATTTTATATTCATCCATGGTCATAATTAAATAATGTCAATTATTTAATTAACCTTTCTAACACATATTTCCTCTATTAATTAAATATCCCTTTTTAATTAATTCATTAATTCATAAATGACCTTTATTCAACTTGAATAATTAAATAAATGATATTTATTTAATTATGTTGCGAACTAATTAATTCTTCCCCCTTTATCATACTTTTCCAACTATAATTAAATATCTTTATTTAATTATTCATTTAACCCCTTTTATCTATAATTAAATATTTATTATTTAATTATTTATATTATCCTTTCCAAAATTCAATTAAATAAATTATCTTTATTTATTTAATCAAAGTCTCTTATTTTCGAATGTTGAATTAAATTAACATTTAATTCATATTTAATTGTTTATTTCACATTCCTCTATCATTCAGCTATCTAAGTCATTCACTCACCTTCTGACTCAAGATCAATTTTTAGTTCTTCAGTTATCTCTGATTTCAACTGTTGATCATCTCTGCAGAAAGACTCTCTATCACAACTAGTCGATTAACTAGTTCTAACTTATATGCATGTATGCATCTATTAATTAAATATCTTTTATTTAATTAATTAATTTAATTATGCATTTGAATTCCTCATCTCCGAGTTCTGACTTTGTCTTTGACATTCAAAGTCTATTTCTTCTATTTTCGAAGATTCTTAACTGAAGATTAAGATCTTGTTCTATTTTTAGTCTTTCCTAACTCATGTTCTAACTCACGTTCTATCTGAGACAAAACTCACATCGCATGGCATTCATCAATCTCGTCCGTCGATCTCTCTTTCAATCTGAGCCGATCATTCGAAAACACACAATCTATAAAATGGCCTGTCATTATGATTATTCCCCTCTCCCAAAATCATTATACATTTTTGAGAAGAAACAATCTTCGATATTTTGCTAAGACACTTGACGAAGTTATGCTTGCATTCAAACACACAAATATCTGAGGGCAAGAATAACAAGACAACAAAATAGAGAAGGGCAATTGAGATAAATCGAGGAAGTATTTGCATATTCGGTGAGATCATTCTAGTTTTATTAGTTTAGATTAATCATGCTTACTTATCGTTCTTTGTTGTTTTATTTAGATTAGAATTGATGTTTAATCTTATGCAGCAATTAGCATCTTCCACAATTCCGAAAAATCTGAGTTACACATCCTTTATTGAGCAATCATTGAAAATAATATTTTAAATTTCGATGTGAACTAGGGATATATAGTTGAGATGAAGATAGTATTATATGTATGGCTAAAGAATTTTTGAGTGTTCTTGTGAATTTTTAGCATAGTAAGAAAATCTATTGCACTAAAAGGGAGCCTATTTAATAAAATGTACAAAGTCTACATTTATTAAATAAAAGAGTGTTATTATTGGTTTAATTCTATGAGTGAGTATTATTTAGATGTGGATTAGAAAATATTATTCAACTATAGCTATGAATGATAGCATTTACCAATTAACGAGAGAATACAAAAATAAAATAATTTAACCACTAATTTAACAATAGAGTAGCATCATACCTCAATTGGGCTCTTTCTTTGGTATCACCACTCTTATTTAACTCACAAGATAATTATCTATCTAATTCTTCATGTACAATTGATTCAAGGATTCAAATAAAAAGGTTTTGCACTTGCTAGTCAAAAGTAAAATACAATTTTTGAAAGAAAATGATAGATTCAATCAATGACTCAAGCCTCCTAGATCACCTGCAAAAACCAAAAATAACCTTCTATAATCTAGGTAAAATCAAGAGCATATCTTTACAATAATAGATGTAAGATAATGGCCAAGATGCAATACTCAAGATTGTAGTGGTATTGGATTTTGATTGAATGGAATTAGGAAGTAAATATGACACCTTTATTATCAATGAAAAGGTGTAAGATAGGATTAGACAAGCTCTTGGCATGTGTCTTAATCTTTTATATTGAGACAACTACCTCAATATTATTAAATTATATGGGATGTAAGTATTAAATAAAGTCCAACAAGATAAGATCTTTTCTAGACAACTAATACTTCTAGAAAAGCAACTAGGACCTAAGTGGACTTAACCTGTAAATAGGACCTAGATAGGTAAAAAACCTATCTTCACCAACAGCCCTCCTTAAGTACAAATTAGGAAATATTATTATCCAAATGATGTAATGATGGGTCCTGAAAACAAGGCCATGTTAGGAACCCATGTACATTACAAATACAATCGCTCATATATAGAGAAAAGGAGAAAAATCAGTGGGATAAAACTCTTCCCCAAAAGATGAAATAAAAAAAATTCTCAATGATGAACATGAGAGGGATAAAACCCCATGTAAGGAAAAATATCCCCCATAAGAGAGAAGATATACTGAGTGAACCACCAAAAGCATATACAAATAAGGGAAAGAGGATTCCCTTTACTAGGCCCCTATGGTTTTTCACCTAGGAGCACTTGGGCTTTAGGAATGGACTCTCTTTCCACTTTGGTGATATGGGTCTTTTTGGTGATTTCATTCAAAGGATAGGGGTTATGAAGGGTTGATTAAGGTAGTGTTGTGTGTGATGAAGTGTGGCTGAATGAAACTAGTGCTAACTATGAAATTTAAAGTAATGTAAATCCAAACTACATACAATGTAAACTAAATGATCTAGAAATATGTACAATTTGTAATAGAACTTGAAATAACATAAGGGTGTGCATGTGGGTATTAGAATTTTCAGATGAGGAGTCCCAAAATATTCCAAAATTTTTCTAAAATCAGTAGAGGGAAACTTATGCCAAGTTGGGCGACCTAGTCCTCTTCGCAGGAAATTTTTTTGGAATAGGTGTCTTCCAAAAGGGTGTCCAAATCCACAAAAATCCCCGAAAGACAGGCTCAGAGGGACTAGGTCACCATTTTTGGTGACCTAGCCTCTTTTGAGTTTCTAAGAATCTAGGAGTAGGGATTGGAGCCTTCAATCTACGCTCTATTTCCTGATAGGTGTTTTGTTCAGATTCAACAAAAAATGGGTTGAAAGGGATCTCCAAGCTTCAACTAGGGCTTTGTTGACTTGAATTATTTTGATGAGTTGAGAACACCTTCCTAACACCTTTCTCCTTGATAGACCTACATAAAAACACCTGCAAACACACATGCAAAGAGGAGACAAGGATTAGGATTAGAGAATGGGCGTTTCCCTTAGTAAAACCCCTTTGATGATAATAAAATCCAAATGAAATGTAATGAAAGGATTGAATGATTAAATGATAGAGCCAATACAAACACTTACCAAATCCTTTGTTGAAGATGTCTGCAACATGCAATAACCAGCTTCAATGGAGGTTGATAGAGATGCCTTGTGCTTGATTGTTTTCTTGGGAAGCTTGAGTGCAAGAGTACTTGTGAAGATTAAGTGAAGGTTAAAAATGAGACTTGTTAGAGAGAGAAATGTTTAGGTGAAAACCCTTATTTATACAACATATGCCCTAATTTTCCTAAAAAATACAACATAATAGGCTGACACTAGGGTTTTGGAAGCAAATTCCTATTACATTTATGTCTTAAATTTAAAAATTAAGCCAAAAGGGACTAGGTCGCCCAAGGTGGCGACCTAGTCCACTTGGGCAATTTCAAGTGGTGGTTGGGAATAAAATATTGTTTAATAAAGTTTATTAGATTTGCCTTCAGAGACACACTTTAATCGAGCCTAAAAGTACATTAAGGGGACAAATTAGCATAAGCAAAGGGTTAAATTAGGGTGACAAGCCTAGGAGAGTGTGAAAATGTATTACAACACTCTACAACACTTTTTCACAAGGCTTGGAAAGGGGTAAAGAGGGGTTATTTAGGTGAATTATGTTGAAAGGGTCTTAGAAAAGTTAGGAAATGTGTTACAACACTTCACAACACCTTAGTAAAACACCATTAGAATTTTGTTGAATTGTAAGCTTTCAAGACCAAATCAAGACAAAACAAGGCCAAAACCAAGGGAAAAGACCCAAATGAGTGAAAAAGTGCCAAAGACTACACTTTTTGGTGACACGCCATGTAGGCCCCCTCAATGGTGAGTCTCCTACAATGATAGAAGCTTGAGATTGAATGTTGAAGATGATCCTATCTCACTAAACAACATTCCTCCCATTAGGAAGAAACAATATTAGGATGGTACGCAAGATGTCTTCCCATTCCAAAAAGGAAGATGTGGGAAGAAGAATTATATGTGATATCTATGAACTAGGCTCAAGTGTGTCCATATCAATTTTGAACAGTGACACACTCCAAACAATAATTCTAGGCCACACAACTAAATATGTCAATCCAAAATATCCTAGAGATAGATGTAAAGCACAATCCAAAGACAAGGATTCCTCCTTTGAAGACAAAGAAGTCTTCGCTAAATGTTATCTAAAGTTATCGACACTAACATAAAATTTTGAAGAATGATCATGTAGATAATGAATAAGAGGGTCCGTGTATTCCCTTGCAACAACTGAAGAAGAATCATATCCATCAAAGAGAAGATGTATCCAATCAATGGTGTCTACCAAGTCTAAAATATGGGACTCAAAAAATAAACTAGCAAGGTTTATCAAGTATACATGTCCCAAGTAGATGTATCCAAAAGATGATGTTGATCCTCCTACATTGAATCACAAGAGGCCAACAATATGACAACACGAGCATATCTAATACTTGATAGAAGATGGAGGAGATGAAATTTACAAGGATCAAGAATAGGATCTAAGGTGAGAAAACCCAAGTTCAAGTAGCCAAAAGTCTCCTCATAATCATGGTCCACACTAGAAGTATGATTAACAACCAAAGGAATAATTTCATCACCAATAGAAAAATTTGCAAAGTTGTACAATAAGGATGAATGATCAACCATCCTAGTAGCAAGAATCTCTCTACGAGCTCCAATTCTCTAATGATAAATAAATTGGGAGTAAATTCCACAATCCTCTGACCTCCACCATAGTTAATCTAATATAGGGAAAGAAGATTGCTCACCAAATGAGGTACACATAAAACATTATTTAAAGTGTCATCCCTAAAAGAAATATATCCCTTTCGAAGTACACACATGTATGTATCATTTCCCATCAAAATAGGATACATAGTACAAGTCTCAAAAGAAGAAAATATAGACTATGGACATTCCATATGATGAGATGTTCCCAAATCTAGAAGCTATCCCCCTAATATAATACTTGAAAAAGAAAATAATAGATTTAACTTTAGTAGTATGACCTTTATCCTTTTTAGATTATTTCGAAGAAGAAGTTGACTCAGATATTCTAGAAGGAAAATCAATATATATATATATTTTAAATATGTTTCAACTAATCAATATCTTTCTTATAACAAGAATGTTCATCATGCACAAGACTTTTTCAATATGAACAAGTAGGCTTCTCCTCCTTAGATGATTTATCTATGGAAGAGGATTTATTCTTTGGTTGATTTGAATTTGTGGATTGTTCTGTGATTTTTTTTTTCTTATCAATATGTTATGATTCTTTCACTTGACTAGAAAATGATGCCTGAGATTTAGATGAATTGATGAGACCCATTGATATAAGCTTTTATTTCTCATATATTAACATCTCAAAAAAATATGCAAATAAAGGTGTAGTATATGCAAGTCCCATAGTCAAGCTATGAGTATGAAAGCTAGAAACAAAGGAAACATAATTAAGACCAAGTTTGTTCAATGTACTATATACTAGTTGAATTTCATTTTTATGAATTCCACATGCTTTACATTTTTCTCTTAAATCATTAACCTTGGTGATGTAGTATTGGATTTTGTCAAAGTCCTTAGGATTGAGGCTCATCATTGATAGCCTCTTCATTTGTAATACCATAAAATTTCAAATTTTCCCAAGCTTCATGATAATTATTACATGATTCAATTTGAAACAATAAATCTTGAGAAACTAGGCTACGAAGACATCCAAAAGCTTTAGTATGTTCAATCATCCATTTTATCTTTTTATCTTTTGGAGAGGAGTTTTACCCATTTGGTTTTCTCCATTTCTCCAATTTTGAGAGATCTTTTGTTTGTACATAGGTACCTCACTAGGCCTTGTTTTTCAAGACCCATCATGCATTCTCATTTTTAGGGTTTTTAGCTACTCCCTAAGTTCATCTTATGGGGGGGTTTCAGAGTAATCATGCATTAGCTATTAATTAATTAATTATTAGTCTAATTTATTCTCGTGCACTTAAGCTAAACTTAGGAGTGATTTACTATGTTAACTAGAGAGTTATTATTAGATCATTATGTCTCATTGTATGAGATGTTGACACTTTTCATCATCAAATCCCTTTACCATTTAGAGTTGCTCCTATATAGCACTCAAACCTCATTGTATTATCATGCCTTTTGAATATATTTGGAAAAAATTTAGGACTCTTGTTTTCCTTGAAGATTCTTGAGGTTCATTCTATAGATTTTTATTGTTCAGGAATACTACAATTCTTTGTTTGTAGATCTCTTGCATGGAAGGTGTCTAAATGTTCGTTGTTTGATCCTGTGGCTCATGTTTTTCACAATTCTAACAATCTTCCTATTTAGGAATCTTTGAGACCTTATTCATCTCAAATAAAATTTCTATAGATAACTCAAGTAGTATTTGTTGAAGGAGGTTTCTAGGAATGTCTACAGACAAAACAACACCTTCACAAAAGAGAGAAGCAACACACGAAGAGGTTATTTCACCAGAAGTGAAATAAATAAATTAAGATGATTTTAAAATGTACAAGATCCTTTGTTAAATAGTCAAGGAGTGAGAGAGGATTATACAAGATCATGAAAAGTGTCTTAATCCTATCACATGAGACAAGTAAGTCATAACAACCTAGGACACAAGTGTTAAATTCTCAATGCAAAATATTAAATGAATGAGAGAATTATTAAATGCCTAGTTAGCTAAAAGTAAATAATGAGACATTTCCTCATTATAACTAACTTCTAGAAATGGAAATTAGGAAACTTAACTCTTAAGTAAACTTATAATAATGTGAATAGGTCCTTACCAATAACTAGTTAGGAAATAACCCCATTCACACCAATCGCCCTTCCATAAGTGCAAATTGGGATTGTAGGTATTATGAAAATGATTTAATAGAAAAAATGGGTCCCGCTAACAAGGAAATGTTAGGTACCAATGTACAAATGCAAATGAAACTAATCTCTCACAAACAAAGAAAAGGAGAAAACCTAATGGGACAAAACTCCTCCCCAAAAGAGAGAAAACAAGATGGCCTAAGCATCCTCCAAAACAATGTCCCAAGAAGAATATGAACATAAAGAACATCACTAAAGCATGAAGAAGCTACAAACAACTATCTAAAGATGGCTACTATAGTGCTGAAATTGAAAAACCTCCTCTGAAAATAGGATGATCAAGATCAAGAAGACAACAATCTACATGAGTGCTCCCAATGAAACCACTCAAATAATGATTAGATGACAAAAAAGGTAAAATATATTTCAATCAAAGATACAAATGGCACATGAATATGCATGATTGACCCCACCGAAACTACTCAACCAATATTTAAGTTGAAAATATAGTTGTCAATAGTCTAAAGAACATTGATCAAATAAGGATAAAATCTTGCCTCCACAAAATAGTAATGCAAGAGTGTCCATATGGTAAATGTTTCATCTCATCGAAATGATGGGTAACTAGTCATTGCATCTACCTATTACATAGGAATGAGTACTAGATACATAAATCACTCCAAAGTGAAACCAAGGAAGCATTAGCACAAATAATATAATACCCCCCATAATGCTGACTTGAGAGATTCATGACAAATCCATTAAAACTTTGTGTATCAACATGTAATGCATGAAAGAGAAGACACAACATCTAAAAGTTTACAAGAATGTACATGCAACTGAAATTGGGTATGCAAAAACAAGGAACACATGCATTAGGGAATAATTACATGGATTCGTTATTTTCATGGAGGGACTCTCACTTGACAAAGGTGTGATGAAAAATAACAAAGGCACTACACAACCCCCCCATGGCACTTTATAATATAGTGCAAGTACAAAATAAGACACAAGATTATCTATAAAATCCCCAAAACACATGTACAATAGTGTGGCACTTTATCTCAATGTGTTTATATATAAGAAAATACTCAAATATGATGTTCAAAATATCCACAAAGGACAAAATACTTGAAATATATAGCCCAAATGAAGTGCAAAGAAAATGAAAACCTAATGCAAGAAAAAAGGAAATAGTGCATGCACTTCCTCCATGATGAAAAATAACCTCACATCTATGTAGAGGATGAAATTAGCTTTTCGACTGATATAAAGTTTTTGAAAAATGGATGTCATATGAAATCATAAAAATGGCTCCAACTAAAGATTTGATCTCACAGATCTCTGGAAAACACTCTCAGCAGAAGGGGGTTGCAAAAAAATGCACTGATACCATGTTAGAGCAACCTTCCAGGAACATTTGCAAACCAAAAAACACCTTCACAATTTAAGAGAGAAGCAACACATGAAGAGGCTATTTCACTAGAAGTGAAAAAAATTTGAGATGATTTATAAATGTACAAGAGCCTTGCTTATATAGGAAAGGAGTGAGAGAAGATTAGACAAGATTATGACTAGTGTTTTAATCCTATCACATGAGACAACTAAATCATTGTGTTTCCAAAAAGTGTAGCCTTGACACTTTTCACTCATTTGGGCCTTTCCTATGGATTTTGGACCTCTTTTTACCCCTTTCCAAGCCTTATCTCAAAGTTTTGTAAGTTGTTGTAACACATATTCACACTTTCCTAGGCTTGTCATCACTAAATAAACCCTTTCTCATGGAATAATGACCCCTTAATTCTCTTACATGTCCAACTTAAGTGTGTTTCCGAAGAGAATCCCGAAAAACATTAATAATCACATCTTAATCCTCGACAACCACTCAAAATTGCCCAGGTAGAATAAGTCGCCACCTTGGGCAACTTAGTCCCATTTGGCATAAAAATAAAATTTAATCTTAATTTCTTGTGGGGTAAGTGCACCAAGATGGTTCCCAAAAAGGGGACTTAAGTGCACAACGTTTTTCTGAAATTAGGAAATACTGACCTTGGATGTGAAAGTAAGGATAGTTACACTCAAAATTTTGAGATGGAACAAAAACAAGGATTGAAGTGCTCTGAGTGTACTTTCTAAACTACTAATTTATTTTTAGAATTGTTGAGATTAAGGGGTTCAAAAGAGGGATGTACAAAATTTGGTGTCATTTTTTTCAGAAAAACATAACATAGCAACTCTTGTATGACCCTCATGCGGTGAACTCTTTTTTAGTATTTTTAAAATCGCAATAGTCAGAAGTTAGCTAACAGTATGACGTAGTTGATGCACGATTTTTTTGATAATTTTTTAATGAATATTTGATTTTTTACTAATTTTCAAAGTGGACATTTCCTAAAAAATAGAATTTTGGCCGTGCTACCCCTACAAATTTTGGAAACTAAAATTTTTAAGACTCGAGTCTAGTTTCTAAAAATGTAATTTATTTGAAAATTCGATGAACGGTTAATTTATAACGAAAAAAATACCAAACATTGCTTTTTGGAAAAAAAAAGACATACAAATAAAATAAATTATGGATGAAAGACTTAACATTTTAAAAAAGTGAAAAAATTTACATTGTTGAATAGCTAAGAGGGAACCCGACATTACCCATGTGCTCAATTTTTTTGATATTGAACCACGTGCAATCCTAATGGTGAGCACAAAATCAATTATGTGAAATATGGTAGATTTTTTAAAAACACGTCTTTGGTCATTGGGAATGCCTTCCAAGCCTTTGGGTTAGTATTCCAAATAAAATACCAAGCCTAAGGCTTGGGAATTCCCAAAGCAATATATAACACGAGTGTGCTATAACGTGCTCGCGTTATATTTCAGTTTTGACATTGGTTTTGCTTCTGTGGGCAACATGTCAACTAAGACATAACACGAGCACATTATAACGCACTCGCGTTATGTCATCCTTTATGTTAAATTCCAATATATTGAATGTATGGTGATATATTTGTATGTTTGTATGTACATGTATGCTTGTATGTCATGTATGCATGCTTGTATGTATGTATGTATGCCTGTATGTATCATTGCATGTATATTGTATGTATGTATGTAAGATTGTATCTACACATGTATGTATGTATGCTTGTATGGATGTATGATTATATGTACATATGTACTATGCTTGTATGTATGTATTTATGTATGTCTTTAGAGGGAGGGAGAATTTAGAGAGAGAGGGAGTCTGGAGAGATGGAGAGGGGGTGGAAGTGAGATTTTAAGAGAGGGAGTGGGAGAGAAGGGTTTGGAGTGAGAGGGACTTAGCTAGGTAGGGTAGGAGGGATAGTGGGAGGGAAGGAGACAATTGAGAGAGAGGGAGAGAGAGAGAGAGGGGGGAGAGAGAGATGGAGAGAAAAAAAGAGTTATGTAGGTAGGGTGTCAAAGGGAGAGACTTGAGAGTCTGAGGGGGGTGAGAGGGAGACACTTGAGAGATAGGTAGTGAGAGGGAGTGTGAAATAGAGGGAGTGTGAGTGAGAGCCCTGGGAGAGGGAGAGGGTGTGGGAGGGAGTGACCTGATAGAGGTAGAGAAAGAGGGGGGTGGGTGAGAGGGATAGATAGAGAGAGGGGAGAGAGACAGAGAGAGAGTTACCTAGGTAGGTTTCCAAAGGGAGAGACCTGAGAGAGAGGGGGGGTGGGAGAGACATAAAGAGAGATGGATAGAGGGAGAGAGAGAGGGTGGTAGGGATTGATTGAATGAGAGGTACGTAGTAAGAGGGAGACGGTAGATATAGACAATTAGAGAGGGTAGGAGGGAGGGAGGGAGAGGTGATATGTATAGATAGAGATAAAATGATAGGGGTTGAGGGTATAGGGTTGAGGGATTAGGGTGAAGGACCTATAGGGTTTATGGTTTCTAGGGTATTAGGGTTTAAGGTTTTAGGGTTGAGGGAATAGGGTCGATGGTAGAGGGTTTAAGGTTGAGGGTTGAGGGTTGAGGGTTGAGGGTATAGGGTATAGGGTATAGGGTCCAATATATAGGGTAGAGGTTATAGGGGTTGAGAGATTAAGAGTAGAGGGTTTAGGGATTAGGGTAGAGATTTTTCTAGGATTTAATGGTGTAAGGTTTGAGGGATTAGGGTTGATGGATTAGGGTTTAGGGTAGAGAGTATTGAGTAGAGCGTAGAGGGTAGAGGGTAGAGGGTTTAAGAGTTTAGGGTTTAAGGGTTGAGGGTTGAGGGTCAAGGGTTTCGGGTTGAGTGTTTAAGGGTTTAAGGGTTGAGGATTTAAGGGTCAAGAGGGTTGAGGGATTAGGGTAGAGAGTTTACTAAGTGGGTTTAAGGGTTGGTGGATTAGGTTTGAGGGTAGATGGTAGATGGTAGAGGATTGACGGTGGAGGGTAGAGGGTTTGAG
This sequence comes from Sequoiadendron giganteum, assembly GCA_007115665.2. Taxonomy (NCBI): domain Eukaryota; kingdom Viridiplantae; phylum Streptophyta; class Pinopsida; order Cupressales; family Cupressaceae; genus Sequoiadendron; species Sequoiadendron giganteum. The sequence goes on along the minus strand of CM021103.1, from coordinate 646,683,906 downwards.
GGTTAGGGTTTAAGGGTTTAGGGTTTAGGGTTGAGGGATTAAGAGGTTATAGAGTAGAGGGTATAGGGGTTGAGGGATTAGGGTTTAAGGGTTGAGGGTTGAGGGTTGAGGAATTAAGAGGGTATAAGGGTTGAGGGATCATTAGGGTTTAAGGGTTGAGGGTTGAGGGATAAGGGTTGAGGGTTGAGCAATTAAGAGGGTATAGTGGTTGAGGGATTAGGGTTTAAAGGTTGAAGGTTGAGGGTTGATGGATTAAGAGGGTATAGGGGTTGAGGGATTAGGGTTTAAGGGTTGAGGGTTGAGGGTTGAGTGTTGAGGGATTAAGAGGATATAAGGGTTGAGGGATTAGTGTTTAAGGGTTGAGGGTTGAGGGTTGAGGGATTAAGATGGTTAGGGGTTGAGGTTATAGGGTTATCCATCTCTCCCACTATCTACATCTACCCTCTATCTCTTAAATATTTAAACCCTTAACTCTTAACCCTCTACCCTTTATCTCTCTCTCAGTCCATCTCTCCCTCCCTCTATATCTCCATCTCTCCCACTATATCTTTCTCCCCCTCTCCCTCTTTGTCCCTCTCTCCCTCTCTCTCCCTCTTTCTCTCCCACTCTCTCTTTCTCCCACTCTCCCCCTCTCTCCCTCCCACTATATATTTCTCCCACTCTCCCCTTCTCCCACTCTCTCCCACTCTCTCTTTCTCCCACTCTCCCCTTATCCCACTCTCTCTTTCTCCCACTCTTCTCCTCTCTCACTCCCTCTCTATCTCCATCTCTCCCACTATCTCTTTCTCCCCCTCTCCCTCTCCCTCTCTCCTCTTTCTCTCCTCTCCCTCTCCCTCCCTCTCTCCCTCTTTCTCCCACTCCTTTCTCCCACTCCCCTTTCTCCTCCCATTCTATCTTTATCCCACTCCCTTCTCCACTCTCCCACTCTCGCCACTCTCTCTTTCTCCCCTCTCCCCTTCTCCCTTCTCCCACTCTCCCACTATCCCATTCTCCCACTCTCCCCATCTCTCCCTCCTCTCTATCTCCATCTCTCCCACTATCTCTTTCTCCCCTCTCTCCCTCTCCCTCCCTCTCCCCCTCTTTCTCTCCCTCCTCCCTCCTCTCTCCCTCTTTCTCCTCTCCCTCTCTCTCCCTCTCCTTTCTCCTCTCTCTCCCTCTTTCTCTCCACTCTCTTTCTCTCTCCTCCCTCCTCCCTCTCTCTCTCCTCTTTCTCTCCCCCTCTCTCTCTCTCTCACTCTCCTCCTCTTTCTCTCCTCTTTTTTCACCCTCCCCCTCTCTCCTCCTATATCTCCATCTCTCCCACTATCTCTCTAACCCTCTCCCTCTCCCTCCCTCTCCCTCCCTCCCTCCCTCTCTCTTTCTCTCCCACTCTCCCTCTCCCTCCCTCCTTCCTCCCTTCCTCTCCTCCATCCCTCCTCCTCTCTCTCCTCTTTCTCTCCCCCTCTCCCTCTCGCTCTCTCTCATACACACACACATACTCACTCACCTTTATCTCCTCTACTATAAGGGTGCAGGGGACATATATAGAATTAGGATAGAGGGTATAGAAAAAGTGGGAAAAAATAAATATATTAAGAAAACTATATTTCATATAAAACGTGTGTGTTTTGAAGAAGTAGAGATGTTACCATTTTAGGAAGATATAACGTGCTCACATTATAATGCATGCACATTTTTTATTACACTAAAAATGGAAAAAAAACTCAATCTACCCGTGATGTCAAGCCCCACAATCTACATATTCTCCTGGTTTTGCGTGTGCTCCAACAAAAAGTAGCTTTTTGATGTTGTGAAGTGTGCAAGCATTTTTACACATTCCATCACCTTTTCCATGATCTTTCTACCACCTTTGCATGAAATAGAAGAGTTTCCATGTTGAAAGACATACAATATCAATTGAATTTTGAACTCCATTGAAAACTGATATACAATTTTGAAGTTTGGAGGGAAACAAGCTTTTGGACAAGTCAAATTGTTACAAAGTTTGAAGAAATAAGAAGCTAAGGCTACATAATTGGTTTGAACTCCTCCATTTTAAAGTCTGGTTTTTCAGGTATGTGAATTCTTTAAATATTTTCTTTCATTCTATTATGGGTTTCTTTCATTTTTGTTTGTCATTATAACCTTACATTGTCAATGCACATTTTAAATTACACAATTATATACACTTGCCAATTACCATTTTAAACTTGATGTAGAGAATCTACCAAGATCCACAAATCATCAAGGGTACTTCCGACCCTAACTTAAATTGAAGAAGATCAACGAAAAAAACTCAATAATCTTTTCATCAAAATCCTTCCATTTCACTTGATTTCATATTTCCATAAAACATTATAACTTGGTTTCAACTCTTTTTCAAACTTAAAAAATTAGATTAACCATCATAAAATTGATTGTAACATAGCATAAAGCTGATTAGAAACTCAGAACCATTCAATTCATTCATGATTCACTAATTCAAGAACTCAATGTTGCAACTTACATGGAAAAATAACAACAAATCATGGAAGGTAACTACAAAACTTTATCCATACATCCAAGACACTATAATCAACATGTTATTGATAGAAATAAACCAAATAAAAATTCCAAATATCTCACCAAAATTCATCCTTTGAGCATGCTTCCCCTTGCAGTATTCAAAACCTGTGGTGCAGGGGTACCTACAACCATGTTTCGAAATCTACTTTGGTGACAATATATCTTAAGGTCTTTGGGTGAGTTCAAGATTTTTTAGATGATTTTTCATAGATTTTATTGAAAATAAGGTCTAAATAGACCAATCTTTCATGTATTTAGGGATTTTGTGAGTTTGGTGATCAAATGTGCAAGTATGCACTCTTGCTTCAGAAAATTCTCAATTTTGTCATATAATCTTTGAAGGCAAATTATTCAAATTGTAAATGGAAGTGCAAGAAAAGAGTATAGAATTTGTTTTAGGGATGAAATAAAGGTGGTTGAGTGGTCTTAGGTGTCTTGGACAACAAATTTGCATAATGTAACTGCTTATTTAGCAAAATTTATCAATGTTAGCAATTTTGAAGACAAATGAAGGTCTTCGTAGTTAACAAGTGGTTATAGGTTGGTAGTTAACAGGTGGTTATAGGTTGGTAGTTAATAGGTGGTTATAGGTTGGGCCTTCAAAACGCCTTGAAAATCTTAAAAATAACTAATTACATTTAACTAGGTTCCTCAAAACATCAACTAATGATTATGTCATTCACAAGTTGTCTTAAATCTTCCATAATGGCACCATTGTTTACAAACAAAAACTATAATTCTTAAGGCACAACCAAACCATTATTTTCTTAAGAAATATTTGTTTGAGTTAGTACAAAAAAAATGAAACCTTTCAAAAGTCTTCCCTTACACACAAACTCATTTCCTTTGTTGATTGTCCACATTACTAGTAGCCAAGCATCTGCAAACTGTCACATGTGTCTACCAAACCATGCACACACTTTAGACTATGATACTCATTTTGGACACCCATTTACCTCATACAAAACATATTACAATATTTATATTAATTCCTTCAAAGAAAATTCTTGTAAACTAACTTTGTTTCAATCTGAGAATAAGCCTAACTAAGCCTTAGTGCAAACAGGGGTTATTGGTTTTGCTACCACCAACACCAAAACCTCATAAAAAATACATAAAATACATTTCATTTGACCTTCCCAATATTATAAGTCCATTAAAAGTTCATTTCCAAACACATTTCCATAAACCCTAAGCTCTAAGCTTCACAATTCCATGTTTTACTAGTTTGAACACAGTTTTACAGTCAAGAAAATTCATTTCTTCAAACCTTAGTCCTCACCATATGATTGATAACCTTTGAAATATGAAATTACATGCCACAATTATTTTTTACACCAAAATTGAGAGCTTTCACTGAGTATAATGGGAGAAACACAATTTCTCAAGTTCATTGTTTACCCTAACAGAGGGTTTGACAGTTTTAGAGAAAAATTACAATATCTGACTCAAACGTTAAGAATAATGCATGAAAAAAAATGTATGTGGGAGGTGATTGAGTGTGAAAACACTTTAAAACATCAACCAATCATTCCTTCCCATACAAATTCATACAAGAGCCAGAAACAGTGAAATTCTAAAGAAAATACTGAAAAATAGTGTGTTTATTCATTCAAAATCAGATATTCAGTCACCCAAAACTTTACAAATGTACATGAAGCATTATAAATGAATTAAATACATTTATTATCAACTTCCAAGTGCCTCCATGTGAAAATAAGCCCATATGACTTTTCACCTTCCCTATTTCATAGTTTTTGTAACTTTTCAGAATTTTGTATTTGTGCAACTTTTGCAAGTAGTGAAAACTTTACAAAATACACATAGGAATTAAAAATTGAGCCTCCTAACGATTCCCATACATGTAAAATTTCTTTCATGACCCTCTTACAACATGGAGATACCCAAAATTGAATCAAATTTCAAAATGGAAGCATATATTGTCAAGGTGCTCCTGCACCACAAACTTATCAAACACTCACAATGCCATTACACTCATTATGATTGTAACTTACATGATATTTATCTTATTTCCCTTCAAACTCAACTCCCCCAACGTATCTAACTATTTTTGTAACTTCTTAACTAACTTATCTCTTCACAACTTTGCCAAAAATTGCATTTTTTTGCAAATGTCCATGCTTCCATTTTGAGCCTACCTTGCAATCATGGCATACCACGTTACCACTTTTATTTAAGGCATTCTGGATTGAAAAAAATCATGTCACATTTTTCTATGCTAGGTTAAATTTTGTACAGGATGATTTTAAGTATTATTTAAATGAAGCCTTGAATGATATATATTTTTCAATTAACTTGAATGGATACATTTTTTAGGAACTAATATTTTTCTCATTACCATGGTACAAATAAAATTATCTACCATGATGAAGAAAAAGACAAAGAGGAAACTAACAAACGAAGAGAATGAAACCTTCAAAGAAAAGGAGAGAGTTCAGGTGGCGAAATATCATGAAAAGAATAAATTGGAAACGATTGACAAAAATAAGCCAATTGAAGAGGAACCTCAACTGTAAAAAAAAGAATAGGAATTGGTAGCACAAAAGGCACGAATACGAAAGCAACGTCATAAGATAGATTCAGATACCGTAGTTGGAGACACACCCTCTATGACAAGTGAATATGAAGGGACACCATTAAGCACATGCGAATATGGAGGGACACCATCTAGAAGAAGTGAATATGGATGAACACCATCTACTGCAAGTGAATATGGAGGGACACCATCTACCTCAAGTGAATATTATTGCACACCATCCAACACATCTCAAGTTGAGAGTACATCATCACTCGGATTTGACGAAGAAGGTATGTCATCATCCCCATGTGAACCTCAAGGTATGTCTTCTTCTCGACCGTCGATTGAAGGTACACAATCTAGCCCACCTCAATTAAATATTGATGAAATTCCTAATGTTGATATGTATGTACCTAGGAGAATACCACCTAGAATTTTACGTAGAAAACCAAAGTATTTGATTAATATTAGTGATGATATTTTACAACACATGGAAGTTTAGATTTCAACACACAATTGTAGAAGATATGCTGATAAGATTTGGGAATGATTCTTTGAAAGGCTAAATGAGACTGCAAGATGTCAACTATTTGTTAAAATGATGCGAGATGTAAAGTATAGGAACATCATGAAGGCTCTTGGGTTGAGAACATTGAATGCATCAAGTGAAGACACTATTGTGAATAATCTAATGGATGTTTATGAGAGTGTGGGTAAGACCTCACACTCAAAGGATAGTAATGTCACCTGACATGTCATTACATCGACTTTAGTAAGTTGTCAAAAAAAGAGAGCTCGTCTCATTAAAAAGATGAGTGAAAAAATGGGAATTAGTAGAAAAACTTTATCAAGAGCCATTCAAAGGCAGCAAAGAATTGAGGGCAATGATTCAAATGAATTATGGGCATTCTTGGGGAGACTATCATGAAAAGATAAATAAGTTGTCAAAGCCTTGAGAACACTAATTGAAGAGTATTGGAAGAATAAAACAAGGCCATCTCTAAATCAAAGGGATGTGGTAAGAAGGAGAATCAGTGGTCGGAATCGTGAGCCACATCCAAAGAATTTTTTGGATATGACTCAAACCTAATTTTTTCAAAAATTTAAAAATGATTATCCTCAAATTAGTATTTCTCAAAGATTTTTTTTAAATGCTTAAACATTTTTATGTCAATATAAATCACACACACACTACTTGTTGTTGTAGACTACATATTTAATTTTCTAACCATTATGATGTTTATCGTTCTATATATGTAGATTTGCATACTAACGATGTTTTGTAGGATTGTGGCATAGAAGACCCACCAAAATATTCAAGAGAGTTCTTATCAAAAAAATTATGTGAAATAGAGGATGGCCAGATATTCTACAGGACATCATGCTTGGATGGTTCATGTGAGTGTTGTGGTGGCTTCCAGCGTATGCTAGTATGTCAACATATGGAAATCACAGATGAGGTGGGAAAAAAACTAGTAGAGTTTGAGAAGTATGAAACAATGGCATATGCTACAAAAGATGGGTTTCAAGAAAAAAGGTGTGATTTGGTTATTGGGAAGATTCCAATTTACCAGTTTATGTCAATGTTTCTTGATAATATACTGTCTGAGTATGCAATGCATACCCATAGAGCCCGATGGTTGGACATGCAATTCAAGATATGTAAGGAGACCTTTCTAGTTGGAAGTATAGTATCAGAGGTTTAATTTGTTGAGAACTAAACTCTACAACCACAACATGAGGTGCAGTCACAATATTACAACTACACACAGGTTTCAATATTTGTGCATATAGTATTCATTCATGCATATGATAGTATAGATGACCAAAGGATGGTATTGAGGGAGTACCACTTTTACATTAGTGATGATTGCACACATTATCCAGAGTTTGTGCAAGGTTGCTTCCAGATATTCTACAATGGTTTGGCTCAGAGGGGCATAGAATATGATTGACATATAATATTGTTTGATAACTTTGCAACACAATTGAAGAACTCATGAGTGTTCTACTGGTTGTGCAGGATGCATGTCATTATAGTTGTTCAACGTATGTGGAACTTTTGTGAGGCTGGACATGGAAAGGGGGAGCATGACCGTGCAGGAGCATGCATGAAAAGAGCATTAGCACGAGAAGAGTTAAAGTATAAAGATAGTGCAAAGTTGATAGATGCAAAATAAATCATCGAGTGGTGTAATGCTTTGATGGGTCTAGGTAATGAAGGTACATATTCAATTCATATATTTTTTTGGTTGATGGATGATACTAACATTGCACCATATGAAGACTATTGTATAGTAACAGGATCAAATGAGGTACACTCTTTCCTTAGCTCAAATTTAGGTTCATGGAGTATCGATACACAAAATATGGCATGCTTTTGTTCTTCATGTACAATGCAAGTCTAGAATGACTGTGAGTCAGGGGAGTGGGTTGAAAAAAGGTTGACAAGTTATCTTAGCCCACTTCACACGTATCGCCCTCTGACAACATTGGAACTGACACAGATGGAATCATCGATTGAATTTGACCATGTATCAGATCTAGTTCAACCAAGTGATATATCTACTTGCTTAGTTGTTGAAATTCCATATCGTTATCTTACTTTGTACTATATTCATAATGTTGACAAATTTCAAGATATTTTCTACACATATCAATGCAGGGCATGTTTATCTAGTTATTATAGATGAAGACAATGAAGAGGGATAATATATTAGTTGTGTCATTGTGTTGAGGCCAAAAATAAATTGGAGGCCCCAATTATAGATGGAGAAGACATCGAATACCCTATAGGCTTAGTTGTGGTTACTGGAACATGGCTTAGAAGGTACCCACATTCCAGTGTTTAACATTGGCTATTTCAGGACTTTGACACGCATCGCAAGATTCTTCATTACTTGAACCTTGTTGTGGCATCCAATGTTTTCTTGACCAAATACAGGGGTAGACCTTTGAACAAGACCTTGTGGAAGGTCTATGATTCTAACCATGAGGCAATACTTGACACAATAAAGAGTAGAGAAGACCCAGATGGTTTGTTGGATTAATTTGTAAGTATATGCACATGGGTTCTTATTAATTTATACTTGTATGCACATTAATTTGTTTGGTGCCAATGCTATCATCTTCTTTTACTTTGCGAATTTTTAAGTAACATACTAAACAGTGATTGGTGTCCCCTTGCAAAAAATGTAGATATATGAGCCATCCAAGAGGATGTTAGCCAAAAAAGCAATGCAACATCCTTATTTTGATGATCTTGACAAATCTCAATCATGATTTTAAGCCATTAGAAAAGTGTGTGCAAAGCTTGGTGAGGGAATTTCAAGTTATTAATTTTAAGTTAACCTTATCATGAGCAACTATGATGTAGACATTATAAGAACATCTAAAATTTCAACTTACTCTATTCATGAGAGGTGTTGTGCGCAATAGGTATGTTGGAATTCTCAGTGAAGATGTATGACGAAGAGTGACTAAGTTGTGAAACCTACATGTCTATCTGTAAGTGCCTTCCATCTATTTTTATTTCATTTCCATTTTGGATGCTCTTTCTTTTTCTCTTTTACTTTACCTATTTGTAAGTAAACTACTAAAAATTGATTGATCTCTCATTGTAGAAAATGTTGATTTATGAGCCATCAAAGAGAATCTCAGCCAAAAAAGTAACGCAAAATCCTTATTTTGATGATCTTGAAAAATCTCAATTTTTATTTCAAGCCATTATAAAAGAACATGTGAAGCTTAGCAAGGGAATCTCAAGTTAATCAATTGAAATTAACCTCATAAATATGAGCACCTATGATGTAGACATTTAAAGAGAATCTTGAATTTATGAGTAACATTGTAAAAGATCTGTGAGAACAAAGTACCTAAGGCATTGTAATGAGATTTACTTACATAATGAGATTTACTCAAATATTGTAATTTTGGAGTTCATGTTTGGTGTAGTAGCACCTTGTTCTATAAATGCCTTCAATAGGCAAATTTGTAAAATTTGAATTTTGAAATGTAAACAATATGAAAAAAGTCAGTTAAAGGTCATATGTAATGCATTCAAAGTCTCAAAGAGGTCATTAGGTGATTAGAGAAGTGATATAAAGAATGTAAGGTCAAATTAGGATGTTTTAGGCGTGTGTGTGTGTTTATTTGTGCAAGGGAATTCAAGAAACAAAGGTGGAGTTGCTGCTAAAGGGTTTGATGATGAATTTTCAAGTGAAAAGAGTGGCTCCAAGTGGTGTTTTCAAGAAATATTCTCAAATGACTTCACAAAAAAATGGCTGATCTAGATAGCTATTATTGAGTTACAACACATACTTCAAAATCAACAGTGACTATCTTGGAACATGTGCATCAAAAATGACCTTCTTCATTGTCCTCATTAGGCTAACTAGGCCTAATTTATAAAAGAACATACCTTTAAACATTCAAGAACCCCCTTAACTTGTTGGGGAAAAAATTATAATGTATCCAAACCCTCTGATCTACAATTTGTCTTAGGACAAACTCACTCCACCATGCCAAACCAAAACCCTTATTTTATGCTAGTATAAGGAGGTTTTATTGAAAGGAATGGTTCCACACCTTACTAGAACATGCCACCACCTCAGACCTTCTTAAAATCACTTGAAAAAACTCAAAAGACAATCACCCAACCTCTACATGCAGTATTTTACCAAACCCTAGGGTGAAACCTCATTTTTTATGCCCTTTTCCATAAAAATATACATGGGGAGCAACACAAACCCCATTAAAATTATTCCATTTCACTTAGAAATTTCTCATCTAATCCAACAGGATCGTGTTGGGCCCCTCTAGAAAAACCTCTCTCAGTATTGGCTGTCTCAGAGTGGTTTTCCCATTGCAGCAGATTTTCACTTGATGGAAAAAGTGTCAAATTCAAGATGTGGAAAAATACAAAGTGGTGCAACTTTTGCTCTGCAACTCATGTGACCAAGAAGATTGTTCCAAGGCATCTGAATAGGTATTTTTATGCTAGGCATGTCCTTTTTCACACCGAAACACGTGGAATTTATCTAATCTATGTTCCAACGGATCGATCCCTTATGGGTTCAAAGTGCAAAATGGCTGCAAACTTCATCATGCTATTAATCGGATACCATGATTCTTAGAAACTTCCCATCTAATCCTAAGAGATTTCTTTGGGCCCCTCTACGAAAACCTCTCTCAATTTTGGCTATCTCAGAGTGGTTTTCCCGTGGCGATGGAGTTTCACTTGATGGAAAAAGTGTCAAATTCAAGTTGTGCAAAGTTGCAAAGTGGTGCAAATTTCACTCTGCAACTCGTGTGACCAAAATAACTACTCCAATGCATCTGAATAGTTATTTTTATGCTAGTAATGGTCTTGTTTTGCATCGAAACACGTGGAATTGCTTTGAGCTACGTTCCATCAGATTGATCTCTTAAGGGTCCAAAGTGCAAAATGGTTGCAAACTTCAACATGTTATTACTCAGATACCATGATGCTTAGAAACTTATCATCTGATCCTATAGAGTTCCGTTGGGCCCCTCTACAAAAACCTTTCTTAGTTTTGGCTATCTCAGAGTTTTTTTCTTGTGGTAGTAGATTTTCACTTGGTGTTAAAAGCATCAAATGCAAGCAGTACAATGTTGCAAAGTGGTGGTGCAAATTTCATTCTGTAACTCATGTGACCAAGAAAAATATTCCAACGTGTCTAAATAGGTATTTTTACGCTAGAAATGGTCCTCTTTCACACCGAAACACACAGAATCACTCTTAGCTATGTTCCACCGGATTGATCCCTTAAGTGTCCAAAGTGCAAAATGGCTGCAAACTTCAGCATCATATTACTCAGATACTGTGATGCTTAGAAACTTCTCATTTGATCCTATAGGATTACATTGGGTCCATATACAAAAATCTCTCTTGGTTTTGACTATCTCAAAGTAGTTTTCCCATGGCGACGAATTTTCACTTAATGGAAAAAGTGTCAAATTCAAGTTGTGCAAAGTTGCAAAGTGGTGCAACTTTCACTCTGCAATTCGTTTGGTGAAGTAGATTGTTCCAACGCATCTGAATAGGTATGTTTACACTAGGCATGGTCCTCTTTCACACCGAAACACGCTGAATCGATTCAAGATACGTTCCACCGGATCGATCTTTTAAGGGTCCAAAGTGCAAAATGAATGCAAACTTCAACATGCTATTACTCGGATACCATGGTGCTTAGAAACTTCTCATCTAATCCTACAGGATCGCGTTGGACCCTTCTACAAAAAAATCTGTTAGTTTTGGCTATCTCAGAGTGGTTTTCTCATGGTGATGGATTTTCACTTGATGGAAAAAGTGACAAATTCAAGCTATGCAAAGTTGCAAAGCGGTGCAACTTTTATTTTGCAATTTGTGTGACCAAAATAACTGCTCCAATACGTCCCAATAGGTAGTTTTATGCTAGGCATGGTCCCCTTTCACACCCAAACATGTGGAATTGATCCGACTTGCATTCAACTAACTTGATCCATTATGATGGCATGCAAAACACTGGAAAAGAGAAACATACAAATGACAGTTGAGAAGTTCGACTATTCCACATAAAAACCATATGATCATTGGTGCAGAGCACCTTGTTCCTCCATTTGATGAAGAAGGTCTAGTTCAGTTGTTTTAGTGATTATTTGATGGTGAATACGTTGGTCAATAGGTTGTTGTGGGTATTTTGAGCATTCTTTGTCTTAAATAAGGTCAATTAAGACCATTAGGTATGTTTTAGGGTGACTTTTGGGTCTAGTGATAAAAAATGTGAAAATTTCAATCTTGCACTAGAAGTTGTCTTTGTAGCCTTTGAAGGAAAATTTGTGAATTTGTATATGATTGTGAAAGAATAGAGTTTTTTCTATGTAATCAGGCTATTTGTACACCATTTGTGTGGGTTTATAGGTCATTAGATGTACTCATTAGGTTGGAGGATTCTAAAGTTGCAAATTTATAAGTTGCTTAAAGCAACAAATTTGAAATGCAATGGTTACTCATTTTGAAAGTTATATTTTAGTTAGTTGAGGGCGTGGATCAGTTAGAGAAGGGTGTAAAAATTCTCGTCTGATCCTATAGGATCGCATTGGGCCCCTCTACAAAAAAATTTCTTGGTTTTGGCTATCTTGGAGTGTTTTCCCCATGGCGGCAGATTTTCACTTGGTGGAAAAAGCGTCAAATGCAAGAAGTACAAAGTTGCAAAGTGGTGCAAATTTCGTTCTGCAACTCATGTGACAAATTAGACTATTCCAACTCATCTAAATAGGTATTTTTAAGCTAGAAATGGTCCTCTTTCACACCAAAACACGTGGAATCGCTCTTAGCTATGTTCCACCGGATCGATCCCTTAAGAGTCTAATGTGCAAAATGGTTGTAAACTTCAGCATGCTATTACTCGGATACCGTGATTCTTAGAAACTTCTCGTCTAATCCTACAGGATTACGTTGGGTCCGTCTACAAAAACCTCTCTCAGTTTTGGCTCTCTCTGATTGGTTTTCCCGTGGCGGCGGATTTTCACTTGATGGAAAAAGTGTCAAATTCAAGTTGTGCAAAGTTGCAAAGTGGTGCAACTTTTGCTCTACAACTCATGTGGTCAAGTAGATAGTTCCAACGCATCCGAATAGGTATTTTTACACTAGGCATGGTCCTCTTTCACACCGAAACATGTGGAATCGCTCTATGATACGTTCCACCGGATCAATCCCTTAAGGGTCCAAAGTGCAAAATGAATGCAAACTTCAACATGCTATTACTCGGATACCATGGTGCTTAGAAACTTCTCGTTTGATCCTACAGGATCGCGTTGGGCCCCTCTAAAAAAAACTCTCTCAATTTTGGCTATCTCAGAGTGGTTTTCTCGTGGCAATGGATTTTTACTTGATGGAAAAAGTGTCAAATTCAAGTCATGCAAAGTTGCAAAGTGGTGCAACTTTTGTTATGCAATTCATGTGACCAAAATAACTACTCCAACATGTACCAATAGGTAGGTTTACACTAGGCATGGTCCTCTTTCGCACCCGAACACGCGGAATTCATCTGAATTGTATTCAACCGACTTGATCCCTTATGATGGCATGCAAAACACTGGAAAAGAGAAACACACAAATGACGGTTGAGAAGTTTGAAAAATTTCCACACAAAAACTGTATGATTATTTGGTGTAGAGCACCTTGTTCCTCCATTTGATGAAGAAGGTCTAGTTCAGTGGTTTTAGTGACTATTTGATAGTGAATAGGTTGGTCAATAGGTTGTTGTGGGTATTTTGAGCATGCTTTTTCTTGAATAAGGTCAATTAAGACCATTAGGTATGTTTTAGGGTGACTTTTGGGTCTAGTGATAAAAAATGTGAAAATTTCAATCTTGCACTAGAAGTTGTCTTTGTAGCCTTTGAAGGAAAATTTGTGAATTTGTATTTGATTGTGAAAGAATAGATTTATTTTGATGTAATAAGGTTATTTGTATGCCATTTGTGTGGGTTTATAGGTCATTAGATGTACTCATTAGGTTGGAGGAGTCTAAAGTTGCAAATTTATAAGTTGCTTAAAGCAACAAATTTGAAATGCAATGGTTACTTGTTTTGAAAGTTGGTTTTTAGTTAGTTGAGGGCGTGGATCAGTTAGAGAAGGGTGTAAAACACTTTGTAAAGCCTTGAGAGGCTCGAATGGAGGTTGTTTATGAACATTTGGAGAATATCTAATAAGAATTATTCACACTATTCTCCGGTATGTGCAGGATCATCATGGAAAAAACAGGCCCTTAAGTGGCAAAAAAATTAGAAAAATCGAAGTTAGGCATCTTGAAATAAAATTTTAATAAGTTATATATATTATTTCCAAAATATGTAAGAATATAATTTGTAGAAAATTGAATATAGTTTCTAAATTACTAAGTTTATTTACAAAAAAACAAATCTATTTGGTGAAATTTTGAAATTTCAATACAGTAGTACTTAAATTTCAAGGAAAAATAAGAAGTAGGTGTCTGTCTGACCACCCTAACCACATTAAAATGATAATATTTTAGATATAAGTAGAGGACTCATGTCACGATGTGATGAATATTTGTTTGTAATTTTTTTCCAAGTAAATAATGAATTATAATTTTTTAATGACAACTTTTAAAAAATATAAAGACTCATATGTCTGACCACCTTAACTTGGTCAAAAACTTCATGAAATTCAATTTTATTTTTTTTAATCTTATATTATGCGAAGCATAGAATGTGACACATGTTTTGGATTCAAAAAATATGATACCGTTTGAAAGTTATAGATGTTTTTCAATCAGCCTAAATATCAACACTTTAGTCGTAATTCAATAGAAAATGAATAATATTAATTTATTAAATTCAAAGTAAAGAATAATTTATATTGGTGGAAAGCTGAGAATATCCTTTAAAAACCCTTTTTGTTTCATCAATTTTGGGTAAAAAGAAGTCGTTAGCCACATACCCATCATATTGCCAGTTTTTGGCACATCATGATCTTGCACATACCCTCTCTATTTTTTAGATTTTTGATACAAACTTGTTGATCCCATACTTGGTACGTCCTCCAACTTTCTTGTTTGGTCCCAAGGCTAATATGGATTGGAAGAGGGTTGAATAGGCTTTCTTTTGGCAGTGGTTTGGTTCAAAACCATAAAGGAATAGGAGAGTTCTTATCATTGAGTCAAGTGACTGTTGGAGTCTTAGTGGGCATATTTGAGAGAAGTTGTGTCAAATCATAACTTGGTTGAGCCACTTTGCAGATCACCAATGGTTCTTTTCAATTCGAAGAGTGATTGAGAGTCTATTGCTTTGTTAAATATACCTATTCGGGGGTCTAGGACAATGTTGAGTTCATTTCTTATTTGTATTATAAATTATAACTTGCTTTCTCCCGAGTCCATTTCGTATACAAGAAATAATATTGCAAAAAGTTGACATATAAATCTTTCGATAGTGATGCATCAAGAACATATTGGAATCTTTTTATGAGTCATTTTATGGAATTCCAATTGTAAACGTGTTTTTTTCTTTTAGATAAAATTGTTTAGCATCAATCAATGAATATTCAAGACAAATCATGGAGGACAACAATGATCAATGCTAAGGCTAACCAATTAATAATTATACACGTGAATAATTCAAGCATGTACATGTCAATAAGGGAAGCACAAGTACTCAAAAACACATAAGTCTCAAAAAGTATACACACGAATACATAGTATACACAAATTAATACAAATTATATGCATGAATACAAGGTATGGGTAAGTGCAAGAAGTTGAGTCCACGAAACGTGAATTTTTTTTCCTTAGCCAAAAAAATGAAATCGGCATTGCAAAAATGGAATCTTGAGCCTAAAATCAAAAACGGGATCTCGTTTTGAAAAAACTCCATTTTTGGGAAGTTTTCAAAATGGGATCCCATTTTGAAAACTTTCCAAAACTGGAAATTTCCATTTTTGGTAACTTTTCAAAACAAGATCCTATTTTGTAAAGTTTTCATTTTTGGAAACTTTCCTTTTTTGGCGATTATCAAAATGGAATCTCGTTCCATAAAAGCATTAAAAAAATATTTTTATATAAAACATGATCCCGTTTTTTAAAATTTCAAATGTAGTTTGAGCTTTTACTTTGTTGACAAGTTCGGGAAATGGTTTGGGGATCCAAACCTAAGCCCTAGAGCTGGTTTGACTTGCAAGTTGAAGGTCCTAGCAATGTCACAAAAAAATACTGACTGGGCATAAGTCTAAAGGCTTTCTTTGCAGAGTTTTCGACGAAAATAAAACCCATTATAGATTGGACAGTCTAGATTCCAAATATGTAATTTCTTTTACAATTGGATTATTTTTTTATTTTTCATTTAATTTTTGATTAAACAGGTCGATAAACTTGAATTATCAGTGTTTTTTAGTATTTTAATAACTTTTTACAACATAATTTTTTTATGAATGGATTGCTCGAGAACAAACTTCAGACAATTATTTTCAATTTTAAAAAAAATCAAAATCAAAAAATGATAATTTTAGGTCATCTTATGCATGTCATACATGACGATTTTTGAAAACGACAAATATGCCTAATAAAAATTTAACAAAAAAAAAAAAATTCAATAAAAAATTACAAAAAAAAATATCAAAAACAAGCTTCAGTGAGTCAAAAATTGTTTCCCAAAAGGATTTAGAAAAATACAATAATTTAAGTCAAAATATGGATGTCGTACACGTGCATGGTATGGTATGGTAAAAAAGGTGACTTTTAAACAGTGGTTTTTAGAAACGCCTATTGAAACTCAATTTATACAATCTAGGTATTGAAATAAATTACATATTTGGAAACTAGACTTTGAGTACTACATTTTATGATCAGTGACTTTTTTGAAGATTCCAACTCCAAGTGCTTCAAATTTTAAGGTCAAAGTGTAAAATTTTGAAAATCAGGGAAAACACTTCCACTTTTTGGCCAAAAAGTGGACTCAACTTCTTGCCAACACCTGTATACGCAAGTAAACATGTAAGCCACAAAGTATACATTCGAACACACCTAAGTCACAAAGTATACATGTAACTTGTAAAGTATACACTTGAATACATGTAACTCATATCTATTGAACCATCAATTTAGAATGCAAATATGGACAAGCATCGATAAAACATATTTGTATTAACCAAATAGCCATATAGGCATACATCAATATATGTCTGTATAAGTATAAAATATATGTACAAAATAGCCATATAGGCTTACGAGAATCTCATATAGGCATACAATGTCAAATATGTACAAAACTGCCATGTAAGCATACAACAAAGTGCTCTGGAATCAAAAGTCATTGCTCTCCATGTCGTCGAAATAAATTCTTTCCCTTTCCTTTTTGATCGGATGGCGATAAGTCTATCACTTGTTTTTACTGCACTCGATGAGTGCTCCTACTACTCCTCCTAGGGTTTAGTTCATGGTGAAGTTTTAACTATTGCAATAAGAAGTAAAGACATGAATATATAGAAATTACATTATAAAAAATGATAAATTTGATAAAATAATCACTTACCACCGTCTCATGATCTCTCTCCATGGGGTAAATATTCTCACACCCATGCTTAGGCATGCTCAAGCCCTGTATAAACCATACAAATAGAAATTAAACTACGTGAATCAATAATGGTTTGATTTTTCACTAACTAACATTTATAACAACAAATGTAATTTGAAATTTACTAATTTGCCTCATACCTCTCCTGTCAAAGCCATCGAGGATTGTATAGAAGATGACACACCAATATCCATTTCCCTCATCACATTAGTAGGTGTTTCGGCTTGCAACATCTGAAAATAAAACAAAAATTATTCAACGTAATCAACAATGTGCATATAAACTACACAAATCTATTAAGTACTTGATTCATTAGTTAAACTCTTTATTCTATTACCTCTATTTAGGTTTGAGTAAATCCACTGCCACTGGGAAGTGTTCCATCAAAACCTCCAATATTAGTTTGTTCAACATCCAAAATCGCATATTAAATTACCATTCATAAAACAATGTTATTAACATGCAATAAATTTTTAATTGTTTACTAGTTACTTACCCCAGTGATAGTGTACTATACTAATAAGTTGGTGGGGGGCCGGTGTATCCAGTATCAACACTGTGACCCTGCAATTTTATTAAAATCATAAAATATTTTTAATTAATCTTGCATTTCAAAATCAAAATTTAATAAATTAAATTCAATGAACATGCACTAACTTTTACATGACTATCAATGCCATATGCCTCATGCAAAATGTCAGCTGCCCTCTCCATCTCCATAGCTGCAGACGGATCTTGCATACTAGTCTCCTAAGTTTCGATGGGGTCATATGAACAAGTATCCCTGCAAGATTGACACACATGTGTTAGGAGGCCACCACTCAAAGGCTCCCCTGGATGGTGTTGTAGAATAGGGCTAGTATGATGGATGACACTTTGGGTCAAAGTGTTGATCACCTTCAATGTCTTTATGTCATCACTTTCCTTCGTGACAGAAGGCATAACAATGTGCTCATGAGGTGGCCTAGCGAGAGCTCATCTACCTTTCCGCGTAGGATTTGGTTGTGCACCGGGTCTATCTTGAGTTGATCCCCCAGCTCTCCCCTGGAAATCCCTCATATCAAAATAATTTGGGATTTTGTTCAATATGAACTCACTATATAGTTTCCTAAGGAAATATTGCGGGACCTTGCAATTTTTGCACGATGGGTAATCGAAGACCATGTACCACCTATCATAAAAATGGTCCCTAATCTGTTGGTGGTGGCACCAATGGATAGGAAACCTCTTCGCATTGAGGGTAAGATTTTTATTTGTGCGTGGGTCAATGAATAATGAGCACAAATAACCTTTTATAATTTTTAAATCCTTTACATCTTTGTATGATAGTTTATTTGCATAATAATCCCTAGCCACCCACCTCCTATCTTGCCATCCAATTATTTGTTTGCTAATTGAATCTACATTTTTTAACATATATTTCAATGAATTTTCTAGGGTCATTCTTTCTACGGTTGAACCATTTGGATCACTCAACCTACTGATCAAATCCTCAATTTATTTTTTGTTTTTCTCAATTTCACTCATTAAATTTTGTTGAGTGATTGGTGGAAGAGGTTGTTGTTGTGGTTGATTTTGATCTTGAGGATTTGGTTGGTCTTCCTATTGAGGATCTTGAAGGTTTGCAGGTTGATTTGCATCTCCTAAAAATTCAAACAAATATATATCAAATTCAACCTAAAACTAACTAATTCAAAACAAAAACCACAAAATCTGTACCTCTTACACCTCCTCGTCATCGTGGCACCATGGTTGCAGAGAAATATAATTTTTTGTTGAAAAAATTTGTTGAATTGCTCCTCCTAGAACACGAGCGCAAAAATATGGGGGTTTTGGCCATGACTACAAGAAAAAAATAGTCAAAATAACAATGATAGGTTTTCACTTTTGTTTTTTCTTTTAACAAGCAATAATGCAAGCACGTTATAATGTGCTCATGTTATTTATTTTCAAAAGTGTTTTTGAAAGGTGTCCACAAAATTGCTACCCATTTCCATACACCTGCCCTATGGGATATTGTCTCCTAAACCCTAAGGTTGGTCTATGAGGTTGTATTTTTGAGAAATTAGGGCTGAACATGTATAAATAATGTTTTTTCCCCTCATTTTAACCCTAATCTCTTCTTCCTCCTAATTCTCTCAACAATTCATTCTTCTGAATCACTCATCTCTCATTCTTCTCAAGCAAGCTAGGGTTTGAGTATTTTAAGTCATCAAGACATCTTTTTGAAGTATTCAAGGGTTGATTTCTGCAATAACTAAAGATATATAATCAAGGAAAGTTAACTAACTCCATTTTTTCATGCTTTATTTCATTATCTCTTCATTTGATTTAATTATCTAAAAGGGGTTTGACCAAGGCAAACCCCTATGCCCTAACAATCAACATTTTCTCCTTCTCTCCTTGTGTGTTTGTAGATTTAGGTACATTGAAGGCTTTGAAGATTTTTTGAAGACCTCTTCTTGCTTGCAAAGTCAAAAAATCCATCAAAAGTCACTTTCAGGACTGAAAATTGGAGTTTCAAAAGCAGGCACCTTTGAAGAACTAAAGTGTAGACAATGGGTTTATGTTCCCCCTTACATATTTCTAGAAATACGTAAGTGGACTAAGTCACCAATAGTGGCGACTTAGTCCCAGTGAACCTGATTTTCAGAGGTTTTTGTAGATTGGGACACCCATTTGGCAGAAACGAGTTTTTGGGCAATTTTTCTAGATTTGGGACTAAGTCGCCCAGATTGGCACAAGTGTCCTAGTCAACATCAACAAAATATTCTAAAGGTTTTAGGAGCCTCTCTGCATCACATTTCATTTCTAGGTGCACCCCTTTAGTTTTATTCATTTTTGTAACAATTTGTTTATGTTTCTTAGGTTATTTGCATATCACAATGTGTTTTCAAGCATAGCTCATTTTCTAGGTTTAGTATTAGTATTCAATCACTTATTTTCATTTCCAAAATTTATATCCTTCCCTTTAGACACATTTTACATCGTTCACACATATTACACACATCTACCCCTAATCTTGAATGAAACACCAAGAATACCTAGTGTGAAAGAGGCATTGTACCAACCAAGCTTCTAGGTGAAAAACCCTAGGAGCCTATTGGGGAATCCTCTTTCCCTATTCCATTTTTGGTGGTTAAATCATAACAACCTAGGACACAAGCATTAAATTCTCAATGCAAAATATTAAATGCCTAGATAACAAAAAGTAAATAATGAGACATGGCCCCATTATAACTAACTTCTAGAAATGACAACTAGGAAACTGAACTCTTATGTAAACTTATAATAATGTGAATAGGTCCTTACTAATAACTACTTAGTAAATGACCCCATTCACACCAACAATATTCTCTTTGTAATTTTTTTTATCAAAACACTATCATTGATATATAAAGTTTGGTCCCCCTAATTATAGCTAAATTTATCCACCTTTTTTCATTTTTCATTTTTAGTGTTTCTTTTGTAAAACATGCCTTTGGCACCTAATCAAATTTCCAAAACAATATCTTTGATAATTTAAACTTGTTTCAAACCTAAGGAAAGCATAAATAATTTATCAAAATTGAAATGCATATATATTATAATATGCTCACATTATGAAAAATACAAATGAACATGATTAATGGGTGAAAAAGGAGGGAGGTCAATGAATCAATCACTAACACTCTTTTCCCTTTTCCACTAAATCATTAATTAGATGTGATTATAAGAGCCAAAAGATGCAAATAACAATTATAAGTTCTACCTAACTATTATAGGAACTGTGGGGGAAGTTTTTAGAGCAAAATATCATTAATGTCAGTGAATTTCAGTGTTGGTCAATAAGTCAGTCCTGTTAAATTCTTCCTTCTCAAAAAAACTTGTTGTTTGTTGGTGAATGGTGGTTTTCCTCAGTCAAACCCCTTGTAGGTAATTAAACCAAATGATGAAATGAAGCATGAAACATGAAATATGTAATTGATGTCACCTTGGATGATGTCTTGTGAAAAAAATATGCAATCTAACATGTAGTGGGCATGAAGAATGTAGATCTTGGATCCTTGAATATGATTTGAAAAATGGTTGCAAGTAGATCTTCAATGCTACATCCACTTCTTTAGCTCAACAACATGAATGAATGCTTCAAACCCTTGACATGATGATATGATCTTGAATTGTTGTAAGAAACTCTTGAAATCTTCCTTGAAATGCCTTATGAATGCTCTTGTAATGCTCTATAATGCTCTTTCTCTTGATCTCATGAAGTCACATAAGTTTGCTAGGAGAAACAATGTGAATTAACCCCTTATTTATACTAAATTAGGAGATTAACCCCGAAATTCAAATAATTAAGGCCAACACCAGATTTGGAAAGAAACATTATTAAATTCCCGCCAAAATGAAATTCAAAAAGGAGATCTCATTAAGGGAGGATGGTGAATGGGTCCTGGCTCAATTTACTAGGATCTAACCCCAAGGGATTGAAAGAAGGCTAAAAACCCATTTCAGATAAACTAAAAAAGGGGGCTCCTATTAAGGGAGGACCCATTCACCACCTAGGGAAAGTGGGTCCTGGCACCATTTTCCAAGATCTAACATTTCCCAATGAATTTTTCTTATTAATTAACTCAAAGTGTCAGGATGGATCTTCGGGAGGTGTCAAAATTAAGGTATAATTGAATTAAAGGGGGTTAATTACTCCAATTACCCACAATTAATTAATGACCACCTAGATAAATGTGAAAGTTCCTTATAACAATTTACAACACTTAAACAACGTATATATTATGTACATTTTATTCAAAAAGGGGCCCATAAGGCTTAATT
>CM021103.1:646624836-646661818 GCA_007115665.2 Sequoiadendron giganteum | reverse complement strand
TTCTCTCCCCCTCTCCCTCTCGCTCTCTCTCATACACACACACATACTCACTCACCTTTATCTCCTCTACTATAAGGGTGCAGGGGACATATATAGAATTAGGATAGAGGGTATAGAAAAAGTGGGAAAAAATAAATATATTAAGAAAACTATATTTCATATAAAACGTGTGTGTTTTGAAGAAGTAGAGATGTTACCATTTTAGGAAGATATAACGTGCTCACATTATAATGCATGCACATTTTTTATTACACTAAAAATGGAAAAAAAACTCAATCTACCCGTGATGTCAAGCCCCACAATCTACATATTCTCCTGGTTTTGCGTGTGCTCCAACAAAAAGTAGCTTTTTGATGTTGTGAAGTGTGCAAGCATTTTTACACATTCCATCACCTTTTCCATGATCTTTCTACCACCTTTGCATGAAATAGAAGAGTTTCCATGTTGAAAGACATACAATATCAATTGAATTTTGAACTCCATTGAAAACTGATATACAATTTTGAAGTTTGGAGGGAAACAAGCTTTTGGACAAGTCAAATTGTTACAAAGTTTGAAGAAATAAGAAGCTAAGGCTACATAATTGGTTTGAACTCCTCCATTTTAAAGTCTGGTTTTTCAGGTATGTGAATTCTTTAAATATTTTCTTTCATTCTATTATGGGTTTCTTTCATTTTTGTTTGTCATTATAACCTTACATTGTCAATGCACATTTTAAATTACACAATTATATACACTTGCCAATTACCATTTTAAACTTGATGTAGAGAATCTACCAAGATCCACAAATCATCAAGGGTACTTCCGACCCTAACTTAAATTGAAGAAGATCAACGAAAAAAACTCAATAATCTTTTCATCAAAATCCTTCCATTTCACTTGATTTCATATTTCCATAAAACATTATAACTTGGTTTCAACTCTTTTTCAAACTTAAAAAATTAGATTAACCATCATAAAATTGATTGTAACATAGCATAAAGCTGATTAGAAACTCAGAACCATTCAATTCATTCATGATTCACTAATTCAAGAACTCAATGTTGCAACTTACATGGAAAAATAACAACAAATCATGGAAGGTAACTACAAAACTTTATCCATACATCCAAGACACTATAATCAACATGTTATTGATAGAAATAAACCAAATAAAAATTCCAAATATCTCACCAAAATTCATCCTTTGAGCATGCTTCCCCTTGCAGTATTCAAAACCTGTGGTGCAGGGGTACCTACAACCATGTTTCGAAATCTACTTTGGTGACAATATATCTTAAGGTCTTTGGGTGAGTTCAAGATTTTTTAGATGATTTTTCATAGATTTTATTGAAAATAAGGTCTAAATAGACCAATCTTTCATGTATTTAGGGATTTTGTGAGTTTGGTGATCAAATGTGCAAGTATGCACTCTTGCTTCAGAAAATTCTCAATTTTGTCATATAATCTTTGAAGGCAAATTATTCAAATTGTAAATGGAAGTGCAAGAAAAGAGTATAGAATTTGTTTTAGGGATGAAATAAAGGTGGTTGAGTGGTCTTAGGTGTCTTGGACAACAAATTTGCATAATGTAACTGCTTATTTAGCAAAATTTATCAATGTTAGCAATTTTGAAGACAAATGAAGGTCTTCGTAGTTAACAAGTGGTTATAGGTTGGTAGTTAACAGGTGGTTATAGGTTGGTAGTTAATAGGTGGTTATAGGTTGGGCCTTCAAAACGCCTTGAAAATCTTAAAAATAACTAATTACATTTAACTAGGTTCCTCAAAACATCAACTAATGATTATGTCATTCACAAGTTGTCTTAAATCTTCCATAATGGCACCATTGTTTACAAACAAAAACTATAATTCTTAAGGCACAACCAAACCATTATTTTCTTAAGAAATATTTGTTTGAGTTAGTACAAAAAAAATGAAACCTTTCAAAAGTCTTCCCTTACACACAAACTCATTTCCTTTGTTGATTGTCCACATTACTAGTAGCCAAGCATCTGCAAACTGTCACATGTGTCTACCAAACCATGCACACACTTTAGACTATGATACTCATTTTGGACACCCATTTACCTCATACAAAACATATTACAATATTTATATTAATTCCTTCAAAGAAAATTCTTGTAAACTAACTTTGTTTCAATCTGAGAATAAGCCTAACTAAGCCTTAGTGCAAACAGGGGTTATTGGTTTTGCTACCACCAACACCAAAACCTCATAAAAAATACATAAAATACATTTCATTTGACCTTCCCAATATTATAAGTCCATTAAAAGTTCATTTCCAAACACATTTCCATAAACCCTAAGCTCTAAGCTTCACAATTCCATGTTTTACTAGTTTGAACACAGTTTTACAGTCAAGAAAATTCATTTCTTCAAACCTTAGTCCTCACCATATGATTGATAACCTTTGAAATATGAAATTACATGCCACAATTATTTTTTACACCAAAATTGAGAGCTTTCACTGAGTATAATGGGAGAAACACAATTTCTCAAGTTCATTGTTTACCCTAACAGAGGGTTTGACAGTTTTAGAGAAAAATTACAATATCTGACTCAAACGTTAAGAATAATGCATGAAAAAAAATGTATGTGGGAGGTGATTGAGTGTGAAAACACTTTAAAACATCAACCAATCATTCCTTCCCATACAAATTCATACAAGAGCCAGAAACAGTGAAATTCTAAAGAAAATACTGAAAAATAGTGTGTTTATTCATTCAAAATCAGATATTCAGTCACCCAAAACTTTACAAATGTACATGAAGCATTATAAATGAATTAAATACATTTATTATCAACTTCCAAGTGCCTCCATGTGAAAATAAGCCCATATGACTTTTCACCTTCCCTATTTCATAGTTTTTGTAACTTTTCAGAATTTTGTATTTGTGCAACTTTTGCAAGTAGTGAAAACTTTACAAAATACACATAGGAATTAAAAATTGAGCCTCCTAACGATTCCCATACATGTAAAATTTCTTTCATGACCCTCTTACAACATGGAGATACCCAAAATTGAATCAAATTTCAAAATGGAAGCATATATTGTCAAGGTGCTCCTGCACCACAAACTTATCAAACACTCACAATGCCATTACACTCATTATGATTGTAACTTACATGATATTTATCTTATTTCCCTTCAAACTCAACTCCCCCAACGTATCTAACTATTTTTGTAACTTCTTAACTAACTTATCTCTTCACAACTTTGCCAAAAATTGCATTTTTTTGCAAATGTCCATGCTTCCATTTTGAGCCTACCTTGCAATCATGGCATACCACGTTACCACTTTTATTTAAGGCATTCTGGATTGAAAAAAATCATGTCACATTTTTCTATGCTAGGTTAAATTTTGTACAGGATGATTTTAAGTATTATTTAAATGAAGCCTTGAATGATATATATTTTTCAATTAACTTGAATGGATACATTTTTTAGGAACTAATATTTTTCTCATTACCATGGTACAAATAAAATTATCTACCATGATGAAGAAAAAGACAAAGAGGAAACTAACAAACGAAGAGAATGAAACCTTCAAAGAAAAGGAGAGAGTTCAGGTGGCGAAATATCATGAAAAGAATAAATTGGAAACGATTGACAAAAATAAGCCAATTGAAGAGGAACCTCAACTGTAAAAAAAAGAATAGGAATTGGTAGCACAAAAGGCACGAATACGAAAGCAACGTCATAAGATAGATTCAGATACCGTAGTTGGAGACACACCCTCTATGACAAGTGAATATGAAGGGACACCATTAAGCACATGCGAATATGGAGGGACACCATCTAGAAGAAGTGAATATGGATGAACACCATCTACTGCAAGTGAATATGGAGGGACACCATCTACCTCAAGTGAATATTATTGCACACCATCCAACACATCTCAAGTTGAGAGTACATCATCACTCGGATTTGACGAAGAAGGTATGTCATCATCCCCATGTGAACCTCAAGGTATGTCTTCTTCTCGACCGTCGATTGAAGGTACACAATCTAGCCCACCTCAATTAAATATTGATGAAATTCCTAATGTTGATATGTATGTACCTAGGAGAATACCACCTAGAATTTTACGTAGAAAACCAAAGTATTTGATTAATATTAGTGATGATATTTTACAACACATGGAAGTTTAGATTTCAACACACAATTGTAGAAGATATGCTGATAAGATTTGGGAATGATTCTTTGAAAGGCTAAATGAGACTGCAAGATGTCAACTATTTGTTAAAATGATGCGAGATGTAAAGTATAGGAACATCATGAAGGCTCTTGGGTTGAGAACATTGAATGCATCAAGTGAAGACACTATTGTGAATAATCTAATGGATGTTTATGAGAGTGTGGGTAAGACCTCACACTCAAAGGATAGTAATGTCACCTGACATGTCATTACATCGACTTTAGTAAGTTGTCAAAAAAAGAGAGCTCGTCTCATTAAAAAGATGAGTGAAAAAATGGGAATTAGTAGAAAAACTTTATCAAGAGCCATTCAAAGGCAGCAAAGAATTGAGGGCAATGATTCAAATGAATTATGGGCATTCTTGGGGAGACTATCATGAAAAGATAAATAAGTTGTCAAAGCCTTGAGAACACTAATTGAAGAGTATTGGAAGAATAAAACAAGGCCATCTCTAAATCAAAGGGATGTGGTAAGAAGGAGAATCAGTGGTCGGAATCGTGAGCCACATCCAAAGAATTTTTTGGATATGACTCAAACCTAATTTTTTCAAAAATTTAAAAATGATTATCCTCAAATTAGTATTTCTCAAAGATTTTTTTTAAATGCTTAAACATTTTTATGTCAATATAAATCACACACACACTACTTGTTGTTGTAGACTACATATTTAATTTTCTAACCATTATGATGTTTATCGTTCTATATATGTAGATTTGCATACTAACGATGTTTTGTAGGATTGTGGCATAGAAGACCCACCAAAATATTCAAGAGAGTTCTTATCAAAAAAATTATGTGAAATAGAGGATGGCCAGATATTCTACAGGACATCATGCTTGGATGGTTCATGTGAGTGTTGTGGTGGCTTCCAGCGTATGCTAGTATGTCAACATATGGAAATCACAGATGAGGTGGGAAAAAAACTAGTAGAGTTTGAGAAGTATGAAACAATGGCATATGCTACAAAAGATGGGTTTCAAGAAAAAAGGTGTGATTTGGTTATTGGGAAGATTCCAATTTACCAGTTTATGTCAATGTTTCTTGATAATATACTGTCTGAGTATGCAATGCATACCCATAGAGCCCGATGGTTGGACATGCAATTCAAGATATGTAAGGAGACCTTTCTAGTTGGAAGTATAGTATCAGAGGTTTAATTTGTTGAGAACTAAACTCTACAACCACAACATGAGGTGCAGTCACAATATTACAACTACACACAGGTTTCAATATTTGTGCATATAGTATTCATTCATGCATATGATAGTATAGATGACCAAAGGATGGTATTGAGGGAGTACCACTTTTACATTAGTGATGATTGCACACATTATCCAGAGTTTGTGCAAGGTTGCTTCCAGATATTCTACAATGGTTTGGCTCAGAGGGGCATAGAATATGATTGACATATAATATTGTTTGATAACTTTGCAACACAATTGAAGAACTCATGAGTGTTCTACTGGTTGTGCAGGATGCATGTCATTATAGTTGTTCAACGTATGTGGAACTTTTGTGAGGCTGGACATGGAAAGGGGGAGCATGACCGTGCAGGAGCATGCATGAAAAGAGCATTAGCACGAGAAGAGTTAAAGTATAAAGATAGTGCAAAGTTGATAGATGCAAAATAAATCATCGAGTGGTGTAATGCTTTGATGGGTCTAGGTAATGAAGGTACATATTCAATTCATATATTTTTTTGGTTGATGGATGATACTAACATTGCACCATATGAAGACTATTGTATAGTAACAGGATCAAATGAGGTACACTCTTTCCTTAGCTCAAATTTAGGTTCATGGAGTATCGATACACAAAATATGGCATGCTTTTGTTCTTCATGTACAATGCAAGTCTAGAATGACTGTGAGTCAGGGGAGTGGGTTGAAAAAAGGTTGACAAGTTATCTTAGCCCACTTCACACGTATCGCCCTCTGACAACATTGGAACTGACACAGATGGAATCATCGATTGAATTTGACCATGTATCAGATCTAGTTCAACCAAGTGATATATCTACTTGCTTAGTTGTTGAAATTCCATATCGTTATCTTACTTTGTACTATATTCATAATGTTGACAAATTTCAAGATATTTTCTACACATATCAATGCAGGGCATGTTTATCTAGTTATTATAGATGAAGACAATGAAGAGGGATAATATATTAGTTGTGTCATTGTGTTGAGGCCAAAAATAAATTGGAGGCCCCAATTATAGATGGAGAAGACATCGAATACCCTATAGGCTTAGTTGTGGTTACTGGAACATGGCTTAGAAGGTACCCACATTCCAGTGTTTAACATTGGCTATTTCAGGACTTTGACACGCATCGCAAGATTCTTCATTACTTGAACCTTGTTGTGGCATCCAATGTTTTCTTGACCAAATACAGGGGTAGACCTTTGAACAAGACCTTGTGGAAGGTCTATGATTCTAACCATGAGGCAATACTTGACACAATAAAGAGTAGAGAAGACCCAGATGGTTTGTTGGATTAATTTGTAAGTATATGCACATGGGTTCTTATTAATTTATACTTGTATGCACATTAATTTGTTTGGTGCCAATGCTATCATCTTCTTTTACTTTGCGAATTTTTAAGTAACATACTAAACAGTGATTGGTGTCCCCTTGCAAAAAATGTAGATATATGAGCCATCCAAGAGGATGTTAGCCAAAAAAGCAATGCAACATCCTTATTTTGATGATCTTGACAAATCTCAATCATGATTTTAAGCCATTAGAAAAGTGTGTGCAAAGCTTGGTGAGGGAATTTCAAGTTATTAATTTTAAGTTAACCTTATCATGAGCAACTATGATGTAGACATTATAAGAACATCTAAAATTTCAACTTACTCTATTCATGAGAGGTGTTGTGCGCAATAGGTATGTTGGAATTCTCAGTGAAGATGTATGACGAAGAGTGACTAAGTTGTGAAACCTACATGTCTATCTGTAAGTGCCTTCCATCTATTTTTATTTCATTTCCATTTTGGATGCTCTTTCTTTTTCTCTTTTACTTTACCTATTTGTAAGTAAACTACTAAAAATTGATTGATCTCTCATTGTAGAAAATGTTGATTTATGAGCCATCAAAGAGAATCTCAGCCAAAAAAGTAACGCAAAATCCTTATTTTGATGATCTTGAAAAATCTCAATTTTTATTTCAAGCCATTATAAAAGAACATGTGAAGCTTAGCAAGGGAATCTCAAGTTAATCAATTGAAATTAACCTCATAAATATGAGCACCTATGATGTAGACATTTAAAGAGAATCTTGAATTTATGAGTAACATTGTAAAAGATCTGTGAGAACAAAGTACCTAAGGCATTGTAATGAGATTTACTTACATAATGAGATTTACTCAAATATTGTAATTTTGGAGTTCATGTTTGGTGTAGTAGCACCTTGTTCTATAAATGCCTTCAATAGGCAAATTTGTAAAATTTGAATTTTGAAATGTAAACAATATGAAAAAAGTCAGTTAAAGGTCATATGTAATGCATTCAAAGTCTCAAAGAGGTCATTAGGTGATTAGAGAAGTGATATAAAGAATGTAAGGTCAAATTAGGATGTTTTAGGCGTGTGTGTGTGTTTATTTGTGCAAGGGAATTCAAGAAACAAAGGTGGAGTTGCTGCTAAAGGGTTTGATGATGAATTTTCAAGTGAAAAGAGTGGCTCCAAGTGGTGTTTTCAAGAAATATTCTCAAATGACTTCACAAAAAAATGGCTGATCTAGATAGCTATTATTGAGTTACAACACATACTTCAAAATCAACAGTGACTATCTTGGAACATGTGCATCAAAAATGACCTTCTTCATTGTCCTCATTAGGCTAACTAGGCCTAATTTATAAAAGAACATACCTTTAAACATTCAAGAACCCCCTTAACTTGTTGGGGAAAAAATTATAATGTATCCAAACCCTCTGATCTACAATTTGTCTTAGGACAAACTCACTCCACCATGCCAAACCAAAACCCTTATTTTATGCTAGTATAAGGAGGTTTTATTGAAAGGAATGGTTCCACACCTTACTAGAACATGCCACCACCTCAGACCTTCTTAAAATCACTTGAAAAAACTCAAAAGACAATCACCCAACCTCTACATGCAGTATTTTACCAAACCCTAGGGTGAAACCTCATTTTTTATGCCCTTTTCCATAAAAATATACATGGGGAGCAACACAAACCCCATTAAAATTATTCCATTTCACTTAGAAATTTCTCATCTAATCCAACAGGATCGTGTTGGGCCCCTCTAGAAAAACCTCTCTCAGTATTGGCTGTCTCAGAGTGGTTTTCCCATTGCAGCAGATTTTCACTTGATGGAAAAAGTGTCAAATTCAAGATGTGGAAAAATACAAAGTGGTGCAACTTTTGCTCTGCAACTCATGTGACCAAGAAGATTGTTCCAAGGCATCTGAATAGGTATTTTTATGCTAGGCATGTCCTTTTTCACACCGAAACACGTGGAATTTATCTAATCTATGTTCCAACGGATCGATCCCTTATGGGTTCAAAGTGCAAAATGGCTGCAAACTTCATCATGCTATTAATCGGATACCATGATTCTTAGAAACTTCCCATCTAATCCTAAGAGATTTCTTTGGGCCCCTCTACGAAAACCTCTCTCAATTTTGGCTATCTCAGAGTGGTTTTCCCGTGGCGATGGAGTTTCACTTGATGGAAAAAGTGTCAAATTCAAGTTGTGCAAAGTTGCAAAGTGGTGCAAATTTCACTCTGCAACTCGTGTGACCAAAATAACTACTCCAATGCATCTGAATAGTTATTTTTATGCTAGTAATGGTCTTGTTTTGCATCGAAACACGTGGAATTGCTTTGAGCTACGTTCCATCAGATTGATCTCTTAAGGGTCCAAAGTGCAAAATGGTTGCAAACTTCAACATGTTATTACTCAGATACCATGATGCTTAGAAACTTATCATCTGATCCTATAGAGTTCCGTTGGGCCCCTCTACAAAAACCTTTCTTAGTTTTGGCTATCTCAGAGTTTTTTTCTTGTGGTAGTAGATTTTCACTTGGTGTTAAAAGCATCAAATGCAAGCAGTACAATGTTGCAAAGTGGTGGTGCAAATTTCATTCTGTAACTCATGTGACCAAGAAAAATATTCCAACGTGTCTAAATAGGTATTTTTACGCTAGAAATGGTCCTCTTTCACACCGAAACACACAGAATCACTCTTAGCTATGTTCCACCGGATTGATCCCTTAAGTGTCCAAAGTGCAAAATGGCTGCAAACTTCAGCATCATATTACTCAGATACTGTGATGCTTAGAAACTTCTCATTTGATCCTATAGGATTACATTGGGTCCATATACAAAAATCTCTCTTGGTTTTGACTATCTCAAAGTAGTTTTCCCATGGCGACGAATTTTCACTTAATGGAAAAAGTGTCAAATTCAAGTTGTGCAAAGTTGCAAAGTGGTGCAACTTTCACTCTGCAATTCGTTTGGTGAAGTAGATTGTTCCAACGCATCTGAATAGGTATGTTTACACTAGGCATGGTCCTCTTTCACACCGAAACACGCTGAATCGATTCAAGATACGTTCCACCGGATCGATCTTTTAAGGGTCCAAAGTGCAAAATGAATGCAAACTTCAACATGCTATTACTCGGATACCATGGTGCTTAGAAACTTCTCATCTAATCCTACAGGATCGCGTTGGACCCTTCTACAAAAAAATCTGTTAGTTTTGGCTATCTCAGAGTGGTTTTCTCATGGTGATGGATTTTCACTTGATGGAAAAAGTGACAAATTCAAGCTATGCAAAGTTGCAAAGCGGTGCAACTTTTATTTTGCAATTTGTGTGACCAAAATAACTGCTCCAATACGTCCCAATAGGTAGTTTTATGCTAGGCATGGTCCCCTTTCACACCCAAACATGTGGAATTGATCCGACTTGCATTCAACTAACTTGATCCATTATGATGGCATGCAAAACACTGGAAAAGAGAAACATACAAATGACAGTTGAGAAGTTCGACTATTCCACATAAAAACCATATGATCATTGGTGCAGAGCACCTTGTTCCTCCATTTGATGAAGAAGGTCTAGTTCAGTTGTTTTAGTGATTATTTGATGGTGAATACGTTGGTCAATAGGTTGTTGTGGGTATTTTGAGCATTCTTTGTCTTAAATAAGGTCAATTAAGACCATTAGGTATGTTTTAGGGTGACTTTTGGGTCTAGTGATAAAAAATGTGAAAATTTCAATCTTGCACTAGAAGTTGTCTTTGTAGCCTTTGAAGGAAAATTTGTGAATTTGTATATGATTGTGAAAGAATAGAGTTTTTTCTATGTAATCAGGCTATTTGTACACCATTTGTGTGGGTTTATAGGTCATTAGATGTACTCATTAGGTTGGAGGATTCTAAAGTTGCAAATTTATAAGTTGCTTAAAGCAACAAATTTGAAATGCAATGGTTACTCATTTTGAAAGTTATATTTTAGTTAGTTGAGGGCGTGGATCAGTTAGAGAAGGGTGTAAAAATTCTCGTCTGATCCTATAGGATCGCATTGGGCCCCTCTACAAAAAAATTTCTTGGTTTTGGCTATCTTGGAGTGTTTTCCCCATGGCGGCAGATTTTCACTTGGTGGAAAAAGCGTCAAATGCAAGAAGTACAAAGTTGCAAAGTGGTGCAAATTTCGTTCTGCAACTCATGTGACAAATTAGACTATTCCAACTCATCTAAATAGGTATTTTTAAGCTAGAAATGGTCCTCTTTCACACCAAAACACGTGGAATCGCTCTTAGCTATGTTCCACCGGATCGATCCCTTAAGAGTCTAATGTGCAAAATGGTTGTAAACTTCAGCATGCTATTACTCGGATACCGTGATTCTTAGAAACTTCTCGTCTAATCCTACAGGATTACGTTGGGTCCGTCTACAAAAACCTCTCTCAGTTTTGGCTCTCTCTGATTGGTTTTCCCGTGGCGGCGGATTTTCACTTGATGGAAAAAGTGTCAAATTCAAGTTGTGCAAAGTTGCAAAGTGGTGCAACTTTTGCTCTACAACTCATGTGGTCAAGTAGATAGTTCCAACGCATCCGAATAGGTATTTTTACACTAGGCATGGTCCTCTTTCACACCGAAACATGTGGAATCGCTCTATGATACGTTCCACCGGATCAATCCCTTAAGGGTCCAAAGTGCAAAATGAATGCAAACTTCAACATGCTATTACTCGGATACCATGGTGCTTAGAAACTTCTCGTTTGATCCTACAGGATCGCGTTGGGCCCCTCTAAAAAAAACTCTCTCAATTTTGGCTATCTCAGAGTGGTTTTCTCGTGGCAATGGATTTTTACTTGATGGAAAAAGTGTCAAATTCAAGTCATGCAAAGTTGCAAAGTGGTGCAACTTTTGTTATGCAATTCATGTGACCAAAATAACTACTCCAACATGTACCAATAGGTAGGTTTACACTAGGCATGGTCCTCTTTCGCACCCGAACACGCGGAATTCATCTGAATTGTATTCAACCGACTTGATCCCTTATGATGGCATGCAAAACACTGGAAAAGAGAAACACACAAATGACGGTTGAGAAGTTTGAAAAATTTCCACACAAAAACTGTATGATTATTTGGTGTAGAGCACCTTGTTCCTCCATTTGATGAAGAAGGTCTAGTTCAGTGGTTTTAGTGACTATTTGATAGTGAATAGGTTGGTCAATAGGTTGTTGTGGGTATTTTGAGCATGCTTTTTCTTGAATAAGGTCAATTAAGACCATTAGGTATGTTTTAGGGTGACTTTTGGGTCTAGTGATAAAAAATGTGAAAATTTCAATCTTGCACTAGAAGTTGTCTTTGTAGCCTTTGAAGGAAAATTTGTGAATTTGTATTTGATTGTGAAAGAATAGATTTATTTTGATGTAATAAGGTTATTTGTATGCCATTTGTGTGGGTTTATAGGTCATTAGATGTACTCATTAGGTTGGAGGAGTCTAAAGTTGCAAATTTATAAGTTGCTTAAAGCAACAAATTTGAAATGCAATGGTTACTTGTTTTGAAAGTTGGTTTTTAGTTAGTTGAGGGCGTGGATCAGTTAGAGAAGGGTGTAAAACACTTTGTAAAGCCTTGAGAGGCTCGAATGGAGGTTGTTTATGAACATTTGGAGAATATCTAATAAGAATTATTCACACTATTCTCCGGTATGTGCAGGATCATCATGGAAAAAACAGGCCCTTAAGTGGCAAAAAAATTAGAAAAATCGAAGTTAGGCATCTTGAAATAAAATTTTAATAAGTTATATATATTATTTCCAAAATATGTAAGAATATAATTTGTAGAAAATTGAATATAGTTTCTAAATTACTAAGTTTATTTACAAAAAAACAAATCTATTTGGTGAAATTTTGAAATTTCAATACAGTAGTACTTAAATTTCAAGGAAAAATAAGAAGTAGGTGTCTGTCTGACCACCCTAACCACATTAAAATGATAATATTTTAGATATAAGTAGAGGACTCATGTCACGATGTGATGAATATTTGTTTGTAATTTTTTTCCAAGTAAATAATGAATTATAATTTTTTAATGACAACTTTTAAAAAATATAAAGACTCATATGTCTGACCACCTTAACTTGGTCAAAAACTTCATGAAATTCAATTTTATTTTTTTTAATCTTATATTATGCGAAGCATAGAATGTGACACATGTTTTGGATTCAAAAAATATGATACCGTTTGAAAGTTATAGATGTTTTTCAATCAGCCTAAATATCAACACTTTAGTCGTAATTCAATAGAAAATGAATAATATTAATTTATTAAATTCAAAGTAAAGAATAATTTATATTGGTGGAAAGCTGAGAATATCCTTTAAAAACCCTTTTTGTTTCATCAATTTTGGGTAAAAAGAAGTCGTTAGCCACATACCCATCATATTGCCAGTTTTTGGCACATCATGATCTTGCACATACCCTCTCTATTTTTTAGATTTTTGATACAAACTTGTTGATCCCATACTTGGTACGTCCTCCAACTTTCTTGTTTGGTCCCAAGGCTAATATGGATTGGAAGAGGGTTGAATAGGCTTTCTTTTGGCAGTGGTTTGGTTCAAAACCATAAAGGAATAGGAGAGTTCTTATCATTGAGTCAAGTGACTGTTGGAGTCTTAGTGGGCATATTTGAGAGAAGTTGTGTCAAATCATAACTTGGTTGAGCCACTTTGCAGATCACCAATGGTTCTTTTCAATTCGAAGAGTGATTGAGAGTCTATTGCTTTGTTAAATATACCTATTCGGGGGTCTAGGACAATGTTGAGTTCATTTCTTATTTGTATTATAAATTATAACTTGCTTTCTCCCGAGTCCATTTCGTATACAAGAAATAATATTGCAAAAAGTTGACATATAAATCTTTCGATAGTGATGCATCAAGAACATATTGGAATCTTTTTATGAGTCATTTTATGGAATTCCAATTGTAAACGTGTTTTTTTCTTTTAGATAAAATTGTTTAGCATCAATCAATGAATATTCAAGACAAATCATGGAGGACAACAATGATCAATGCTAAGGCTAACCAATTAATAATTATACACGTGAATAATTCAAGCATGTACATGTCAATAAGGGAAGCACAAGTACTCAAAAACACATAAGTCTCAAAAAGTATACACACGAATACATAGTATACACAAATTAATACAAATTATATGCATGAATACAAGGTATGGGTAAGTGCAAGAAGTTGAGTCCACGAAACGTGAATTTTTTTTCCTTAGCCAAAAAAATGAAATCGGCATTGCAAAAATGGAATCTTGAGCCTAAAATCAAAAACGGGATCTCGTTTTGAAAAAACTCCATTTTTGGGAAGTTTTCAAAATGGGATCCCATTTTGAAAACTTTCCAAAACTGGAAATTTCCATTTTTGGTAACTTTTCAAAACAAGATCCTATTTTGTAAAGTTTTCATTTTTGGAAACTTTCCTTTTTTGGCGATTATCAAAATGGAATCTCGTTCCATAAAAGCATTAAAAAAATATTTTTATATAAAACATGATCCCGTTTTTTAAAATTTCAAATGTAGTTTGAGCTTTTACTTTGTTGACAAGTTCGGGAAATGGTTTGGGGATCCAAACCTAAGCCCTAGAGCTGGTTTGACTTGCAAGTTGAAGGTCCTAGCAATGTCACAAAAAAATACTGACTGGGCATAAGTCTAAAGGCTTTCTTTGCAGAGTTTTCGACGAAAATAAAACCCATTATAGATTGGACAGTCTAGATTCCAAATATGTAATTTCTTTTACAATTGGATTATTTTTTTATTTTTCATTTAATTTTTGATTAAACAGGTCGATAAACTTGAATTATCAGTGTTTTTTAGTATTTTAATAACTTTTTACAACATAATTTTTTTATGAATGGATTGCTCGAGAACAAACTTCAGACAATTATTTTCAATTTTAAAAAAAATCAAAATCAAAAAATGATAATTTTAGGTCATCTTATGCATGTCATACATGACGATTTTTGAAAACGACAAATATGCCTAATAAAAATTTAACAAAAAAAAAAAAATTCAATAAAAAATTACAAAAAAAAATATCAAAAACAAGCTTCAGTGAGTCAAAAATTGTTTCCCAAAAGGATTTAGAAAAATACAATAATTTAAGTCAAAATATGGATGTCGTACACGTGCATGGTATGGTATGGTAAAAAAGGTGACTTTTAAACAGTGGTTTTTAGAAACGCCTATTGAAACTCAATTTATACAATCTAGGTATTGAAATAAATTACATATTTGGAAACTAGACTTTGAGTACTACATTTTATGATCAGTGACTTTTTTGAAGATTCCAACTCCAAGTGCTTCAAATTTTAAGGTCAAAGTGTAAAATTTTGAAAATCAGGGAAAACACTTCCACTTTTTGGCCAAAAAGTGGACTCAACTTCTTGCCAACACCTGTATACGCAAGTAAACATGTAAGCCACAAAGTATACATTCGAACACACCTAAGTCACAAAGTATACATGTAACTTGTAAAGTATACACTTGAATACATGTAACTCATATCTATTGAACCATCAATTTAGAATGCAAATATGGACAAGCATCGATAAAACATATTTGTATTAACCAAATAGCCATATAGGCATACATCAATATATGTCTGTATAAGTATAAAATATATGTACAAAATAGCCATATAGGCTTACGAGAATCTCATATAGGCATACAATGTCAAATATGTACAAAACTGCCATGTAAGCATACAACAAAGTGCTCTGGAATCAAAAGTCATTGCTCTCCATGTCGTCGAAATAAATTCTTTCCCTTTCCTTTTTGATCGGATGGCGATAAGTCTATCACTTGTTTTTACTGCACTCGATGAGTGCTCCTACTACTCCTCCTAGGGTTTAGTTCATGGTGAAGTTTTAACTATTGCAATAAGAAGTAAAGACATGAATATATAGAAATTACATTATAAAAAATGATAAATTTGATAAAATAATCACTTACCACCGTCTCATGATCTCTCTCCATGGGGTAAATATTCTCACACCCATGCTTAGGCATGCTCAAGCCCTGTATAAACCATACAAATAGAAATTAAACTACGTGAATCAATAATGGTTTGATTTTTCACTAACTAACATTTATAACAACAAATGTAATTTGAAATTTACTAATTTGCCTCATACCTCTCCTGTCAAAGCCATCGAGGATTGTATAGAAGATGACACACCAATATCCATTTCCCTCATCACATTAGTAGGTGTTTCGGCTTGCAACATCTGAAAATAAAACAAAAATTATTCAACGTAATCAACAATGTGCATATAAACTACACAAATCTATTAAGTACTTGATTCATTAGTTAAACTCTTTATTCTATTACCTCTATTTAGGTTTGAGTAAATCCACTGCCACTGGGAAGTGTTCCATCAAAACCTCCAATATTAGTTTGTTCAACATCCAAAATCGCATATTAAATTACCATTCATAAAACAATGTTATTAACATGCAATAAATTTTTAATTGTTTACTAGTTACTTACCCCAGTGATAGTGTACTATACTAATAAGTTGGTGGGGGGCCGGTGTATCCAGTATCAACACTGTGACCCTGCAATTTTATTAAAATCATAAAATATTTTTAATTAATCTTGCATTTCAAAATCAAAATTTAATAAATTAAATTCAATGAACATGCACTAACTTTTACATGACTATCAATGCCATATGCCTCATGCAAAATGTCAGCTGCCCTCTCCATCTCCATAGCTGCAGACGGATCTTGCATACTAGTCTCCTAAGTTTCGATGGGGTCATATGAACAAGTATCCCTGCAAGATTGACACACATGTGTTAGGAGGCCACCACTCAAAGGCTCCCCTGGATGGTGTTGTAGAATAGGGCTAGTATGATGGATGACACTTTGGGTCAAAGTGTTGATCACCTTCAATGTCTTTATGTCATCACTTTCCTTCGTGACAGAAGGCATAACAATGTGCTCATGAGGTGGCCTAGCGAGAGCTCATCTACCTTTCCGCGTAGGATTTGGTTGTGCACCGGGTCTATCTTGAGTTGATCCCCCAGCTCTCCCCTGGAAATCCCTCATATCAAAATAATTTGGGATTTTGTTCAATATGAACTCACTATATAGTTTCCTAAGGAAATATTGCGGGACCTTGCAATTTTTGCACGATGGGTAATCGAAGACCATGTACCACCTATCATAAAAATGGTCCCTAATCTGTTGGTGGTGGCACCAATGGATAGGAAACCTCTTCGCATTGAGGGTAAGATTTTTATTTGTGCGTGGGTCAATGAATAATGAGCACAAATAACCTTTTATAATTTTTAAATCCTTTACATCTTTGTATGATAGTTTATTTGCATAATAATCCCTAGCCACCCACCTCCTATCTTGCCATCCAATTATTTGTTTGCTAATTGAATCTACATTTTTTAACATATATTTCAATGAATTTTCTAGGGTCATTCTTTCTACGGTTGAACCATTTGGATCACTCAACCTACTGATCAAATCCTCAATTTATTTTTTGTTTTTCTCAATTTCACTCATTAAATTTTGTTGAGTGATTGGTGGAAGAGGTTGTTGTTGTGGTTGATTTTGATCTTGAGGATTTGGTTGGTCTTCCTATTGAGGATCTTGAAGGTTTGCAGGTTGATTTGCATCTCCTAAAAATTCAAACAAATATATATCAAATTCAACCTAAAACTAACTAATTCAAAACAAAAACCACAAAATCTGTACCTCTTACACCTCCTCGTCATCGTGGCACCATGGTTGCAGAGAAATATAATTTTTTGTTGAAAAAATTTGTTGAATTGCTCCTCCTAGAACACGAGCGCAAAAATATGGGGGTTTTGG
Source organism: Sequoiadendron giganteum (assembly GCA_007115665.2). Classification (NCBI taxonomy): domain Eukaryota; kingdom Viridiplantae; phylum Streptophyta; class Pinopsida; order Cupressales; family Cupressaceae; genus Sequoiadendron; species Sequoiadendron giganteum. The sequence goes on along the minus strand of CM021103.1, from coordinate 646,644,237 downwards.
CCATGACTACAAGAAAAAAATAGTCAAAATAACAATGATAGGTTTTCACTTTTGTTTTTTCTTTTAACAAGCAATAATGCAAGCACGTTATAATGTGCTCATGTTATTTATTTTCAAAAGTGTTTTTGAAAGGTGTCCACAAAATTGCTACCCATTTCCATACACCTGCCCTATGGGATATTGTCTCCTAAACCCTAAGGTTGGTCTATGAGGTTGTATTTTTGAGAAATTAGGGCTGAACATGTATAAATAATGTTTTTTCCCCTCATTTTAACCCTAATCTCTTCTTCCTCCTAATTCTCTCAACAATTCATTCTTCTGAATCACTCATCTCTCATTCTTCTCAAGCAAGCTAGGGTTTGAGTATTTTAAGTCATCAAGACATCTTTTTGAAGTATTCAAGGGTTGATTTCTGCAATAACTAAAGATATATAATCAAGGAAAGTTAACTAACTCCATTTTTTCATGCTTTATTTCATTATCTCTTCATTTGATTTAATTATCTAAAAGGGGTTTGACCAAGGCAAACCCCTATGCCCTAACAATCAACATTTTCTCCTTCTCTCCTTGTGTGTTTGTAGATTTAGGTACATTGAAGGCTTTGAAGATTTTTTGAAGACCTCTTCTTGCTTGCAAAGTCAAAAAATCCATCAAAAGTCACTTTCAGGACTGAAAATTGGAGTTTCAAAAGCAGGCACCTTTGAAGAACTAAAGTGTAGACAATGGGTTTATGTTCCCCCTTACATATTTCTAGAAATACGTAAGTGGACTAAGTCACCAATAGTGGCGACTTAGTCCCAGTGAACCTGATTTTCAGAGGTTTTTGTAGATTGGGACACCCATTTGGCAGAAACGAGTTTTTGGGCAATTTTTCTAGATTTGGGACTAAGTCGCCCAGATTGGCACAAGTGTCCTAGTCAACATCAACAAAATATTCTAAAGGTTTTAGGAGCCTCTCTGCATCACATTTCATTTCTAGGTGCACCCCTTTAGTTTTATTCATTTTTGTAACAATTTGTTTATGTTTCTTAGGTTATTTGCATATCACAATGTGTTTTCAAGCATAGCTCATTTTCTAGGTTTAGTATTAGTATTCAATCACTTATTTTCATTTCCAAAATTTATATCCTTCCCTTTAGACACATTTTACATCGTTCACACATATTACACACATCTACCCCTAATCTTGAATGAAACACCAAGAATACCTAGTGTGAAAGAGGCATTGTACCAACCAAGCTTCTAGGTGAAAAACCCTAGGAGCCTATTGGGGAATCCTCTTTCCCTATTCCATTTTTGGTGGTTAAATCATAACAACCTAGGACACAAGCATTAAATTCTCAATGCAAAATATTAAATGCCTAGATAACAAAAAGTAAATAATGAGACATGGCCCCATTATAACTAACTTCTAGAAATGACAACTAGGAAACTGAACTCTTATGTAAACTTATAATAATGTGAATAGGTCCTTACTAATAACTACTTAGTAAATGACCCCATTCACACCAACAATATTCTCTTTGTAATTTTTTTTATCAAAACACTATCATTGATATATAAAGTTTGGTCCCCCTAATTATAGCTAAATTTATCCACCTTTTTTCATTTTTCATTTTTAGTGTTTCTTTTGTAAAACATGCCTTTGGCACCTAATCAAATTTCCAAAACAATATCTTTGATAATTTAAACTTGTTTCAAACCTAAGGAAAGCATAAATAATTTATCAAAATTGAAATGCATATATATTATAATATGCTCACATTATGAAAAATACAAATGAACATGATTAATGGGTGAAAAAGGAGGGAGGTCAATGAATCAATCACTAACACTCTTTTCCCTTTTCCACTAAATCATTAATTAGATGTGATTATAAGAGCCAAAAGATGCAAATAACAATTATAAGTTCTACCTAACTATTATAGGAACTGTGGGGGAAGTTTTTAGAGCATAAAAAGCTATGTACCTAGCCAAAAAGTTGTTGTTTTTGAGCTACGAAGGACTCATTCGCCTTTAGTGGCAAATGGGTCCTTTTAGGGTTTTGGAAAACTGATTTCAGGGTCATGTTCATTGATGTCTGCACTCTCAAATTCCCTGTTATCAAGTTCTAGAAGTCTATATGCAATTATGTAGCTTTAATTCCTTGATTTTGCACCTTGAATGACAACTTTTGCAACTTTCACAATTTTGCTCCAAACTTGCTCCACTTGATCTTTAACCTGCAAATCTGCAATCATGCACTCAAGGAAAAAAAACTTGTTGTTTGTTAGTGAATGGTGGTTTTCCTCAGTTAAACTCCTTTGTAGGTAATTAAACCAAATGATGAAATGAAGCATGAACATGAAATATGCAAATGATGTCACATTGAATGATGTCTTGTGAAACAAATCTGTAAACTAACATGTGGTGATCATGAAGAATGCATATCTTGGATCCTTGAATGTGATTTGAAAAATGATTGCAAGTATATTTTCAATGCTACATCCACTTCTTTAGCTCAACAATATGAATGAATGCATCAAACCCTTGTCATGATGATATGATCTTGAATTACTACAATGAACTCTTGAAATTTTCCTTGAAATGCCTTATGAATTCTCTTTAAATTCTCTATAATTCTCTTGCTATTTATCTCATGAAATCACATAAGTTTGCTAGGAGAAACAATGTGAATTAACCCCTTATTTATACTAAATTAGGAGATTAACCCCAAAATTCAAATAATTAAGGCCGACACCAGATCTAGAATGAAATATATTATTAAATTCCCACAAGAATGAAATTTAAAAAGGGGGGTCTCATTAAGGGAGGACCCATTTTCCACCTTGGTCGAATGGGTCCTCGCTCATTTTACTAAGACCTAACCCCGAGGGATTGAAAGAGCACTAAAAACCCATTCTAGATCAACTAAAAAGGGGGGTCCTATTAAGGGAGGACCCATTCACCACCTAGGGCGAATGAGTCTTAGCACAATTTTCCAAGACCTAAATTTTCCCAATGAAATATTTTATTAATTAAACTATGAGTGTTGGGATAGATCTTTGGTAGGTGTCAAAATTAAGGCTTAAATTTGAATGAAAAGCAGCTTAATTACTCCAATTACCCACAATTAATTAATGAACACCTAGATAAATGTGAAATTGTTTTATAAAAATTTACAACACTTAAACAAGGTACACATTAAATGTACATTTTATTAGAAATGGGCCCATTAGGCTTAATTAAGAAAATACATCCTTATAGAAAAGTGTGTTACAACACTTTACAACACCCTTGCAAAGGATCAATTAAGGGATTTTTTATTCAATTAAAGGTCTTAGAATAGCGTGACTGTGTACAACACATTACAACACCACTCCAAGACATCATTAGTTTATTTTTAATGTCAATTATCAAACCAAGTAAGGGAAAAGGCTTACCTTTTTTATTACTACATTTTTCTCCCACTTTAGTGAGAGGATGACCCCATGTCAAACTCACACTAAAGTAGACATCAAAAACACTTAAGTATGCAACAATAACAAAGATACATGATCATACCTTGTCAAACGCCAAGGAAAAATAAATAAAAACAAAGAATCAAGTACAATCGTTTCAACGTAATGTGAGACAAGGCTATTTGTCCATGACATATGTTGCTCACTCTGGGGTAGTGGAACCTTAGTCTGTCCACTAGGTGAGTTTTCCCAATGAATTAGTTTAGTGAGAAATTCATGCCATTGTATCGACTTCCCATCATAATAAGCATACCAAATTTATCATCTTGATAGCTTTAATAAGGCACCACAATGTAAATTCTTTTGTAAATTTTTTTGAATATCATGTAAAAATTTTGTTAAAGGGGATTTTTCTTTGTTCGTCTAATGATCTTACTCTTAGGGAGCATTGTGCCTAATTTATCCAAGAGAGGACAAGTCAAAAGTGTTAGATCATCACCCATGGGATGCCTCATTTGCATCATGTCATGGCAGTAGATTGTACACTCTTGGATGACATCAAACCCAATGACACCACCAAGAAGAGGACACATCACAAGAAAAAAAGGAAAATCATGCCATGAAATTTCCAAAAAGATATAATCTATGTATGTTCCCACTTTAAATCGGTTGATACACCATCACTGTGAAAAAATTGATTTTAGTAGCCAATTTTTGGATCCTAAGACATGAGAGCTTTCCTTAAAATACCTTATGCCAAGTCATATGTTTTTGATGTAAGCTATACCATGAAATAGGAAGCAATGGCTTCCCCCATAAATACATAAGGTATCTATGGATTGGGGTAAGTATGTTTGTGCTACAATGTTGTCATAGAGAATGGAATTGTCAGCATTCCTCAAATACACATAGAACTGGAAGAATGACACAAAGAGAGTGAAAAAAAAGAAAATTCATTTTGGGTCAACATGGAAGAGACCTAAATATCTCAACACCTTGCATCATCCCCAAAAGGAATTTAATATAAGACAAATGAAAACCTATTGCACTAAAAGGGAACCTATTTAAGAAAACATATAAAGTATACATTTATTAAATAAAAATAATATTTCTATTGATTTAATTCTTCAAGTGAGTATTGTTTCTATGGATTAGAAAGTATTATTCAACTATAGATACAAATGATAAAATTTACCAATTAATAAGAGAATATAGAAATAAAATAACTTAATCACTAATTTAATAGTAGAGTAGCATCATACCTAAATTGGGCCCTTGCTTGGGTATCATCACTAATTTAACTCACAAGATAATTATTTATCCAATTCTTCATGCACAGTTGATTCAAGCATTTAGATAAAAAGGTTTTACACTTGCTATATTCAAAAGGAAAATATAATTGTTGAAAGAAAAAGTTAGTCACTGAAGGACTGAAGCCTCTAGGATCACCTACAAAAATGAAAAATACCTTCAACAAGAGAGAAAAAAAGAATGTATATTTGTAATAATAGATGCAATATTATGGCCAACATGAAATACTCAAGATTACATTGGTATTGGAGTGATTGGATTGAATTAGCCATGCACATATGATTCCTTACTTATAAAGGCAAAGATGTAAGATATGATTAGATAAGATCTTGACATTTGTCTTTAATCTTGTATAATGAGATAACTACCTCAAAATTATTAAATGACATAGGGGTATGTGCAAGATCATCATGGAAAAAATAGGCCCTTAAGTGGCAATAAAATCCAGAAAATCAAAGTTAGGAAACTTGATGTAAAAATTTGAATAAGTTATCTATATTATTTCAAAAATATGTAATAATATAATTTGTAGAAAATTGAATCTAGTTTCTAAAATACTAGGTTTTTCTTTTTCTTTTTTAAATCTATTTGGTGAAAATTTGAAATTTCAATGCAGTAGTACTTAAATTTCAGGGAAAAAATAATTAGGTGTCTGTGTGACCACCCTAACCACAATAAAATGATAAAAAAAATTAAAATATTTTAGATATAAGTAGGGGAATCATGTCCCAATGTGATGCATATTTTTTTATAATTTTTTTCCAAGTAAATAATTAATTATTTATTTTTTAATAGAAATTTTACAAAACATAAAAACTCGTATGTCTAACCACCTTAACTTGGTCAAAAATTCATGACATATAGGACACAAGAATTAGATAAAATCCAACTAGATAAGATAAAATAAGATCCTATCTAGAAAACTAATACTTCTAAAAAAGCAACTAGGACCTAAGTGGACTTAACATGTAAATAGGATCTAGATAGGTAGAAAGCCTATTTACACCAACACCCCCCCTTAAATACAACCTAGGGAATATTTTTTTCCAAATAACACAGTGATGGATCCTGACTACAAGGCCATGTTAGGTACCCATGTACATATCCAATTATAATCTCTCACAAATAAATAAAATGAGAAACCCTAGTGTGAAAAAACTCTTTCCCAAAAGAGAGATGAAATACAAAATTCTCTCAATAATGAATGAGAGGGACAAAACCCCATGTGAGGGAAAAGATCCCCCATAAGAGAGAACAGGAGATGCCATGCAACCCCCAATAATGGTGAGTCTCCTACAATGGTAGAAGCTTGAGATTGAATGTTGAAGATGATCCAATCTCATTGAACAACATTCATCCCCTTAGGAATAAATAAAACTAGGATGATATGTAGGATGTCTTCCCATTCCAAAAATAAAAGATTTCAGAAGAAGAATGATATGTGATGACTTTGAACTATTCTCAAGTGTCTCCATATCAATGTTGAAAGTTGATACACTCTAAATAGGCATTATAGGCCACACAACTAAATATATCAATCTATATTCTCCTAGAGATAGATTTAGAAAAAAATACAAAGACAAGGATGCCTCCTCTAAAGACAACAAATCCTCAAGTGAAAATATTACCCAAAGGTATCCACACTCACATAAAATTGTGAATAATGATCATATAGAGAATGTAAAAGAGGGTCAGAGTATTCCCTTACAATAACTGAAGAAGAATAATCTGCATTAAAGAGAAGATGTATGCAATCAATGGTGTCTCACAAATCTGAAATGTGGGACTCAACAAATAAAACATCAATATTTTTCAAGTATGCATCCCAAGTAGATGTATCCAAAATATGATGTCAATCCTCCTACATTGAATCAAAAGTGACCAACTCTATGAAAACACAATCATCATCCAATGTAATAGAAAATAGAGGAGATGAAATGCAAGGCTCAAAAATAGGATATGAGGTGAGAACACCCAAGTTCAAGTATCCAAAAGTCTCCTTATAATCATGGTCTATACTAGAAGTGTGATTAATAATCGAAGGAAAAATCTTATCACCAAAAGAAAAATTTGCAAAGGTGTACAATCAAGATGAATGATCAACCATCCTAGTAGCGAGAATACCTCTACTCTCCAAGTATCTAATGATGAGTGAATCAAAAGTGAATTCCACAATCCTCCCATCCCCACCATGTGTAATCTAATATTTGGAAATAATATTGTTTGTCAAATGAGATACACATAAAACATCATTGAAAGTTTCACCCCTAAAAGAAATAGACCCCTTCCCAAGTACACTCATGTATGTATTACTTACCGTCAAAATAGGATACATATTACAGACCTCAAAAGAGGAAAATATAGATTGTGAAGATGTCATATGATGAGGTGATCCCAAATATAGAAGTTATCTCCCTGAGATCTAAGACTTGAGAAAGCACAAAGATATTTACCTATAGTAGCATGAACTTTATCCTTTTTAGACTATTTTGAAGAAGAATAAGTTGACTCAAACATTCTAGAAGGAAAATTAATATGATATTTTTTTAGAAGATATTTCAACTCATCAATATCCTTCTTATAACAAGAATTTTTTTCATGCCCAAGCTTTTTGTAATATGAACAAGCAGGCTTATCCTTCTTAGATGATTTATCTATGGAAGAGGATTTTTTCTTTGGTTGATCTGAATGTGGATTGTTCTTTGATTTCTTATATTTCTTATCAGTATGTTTTGATTCTTTCATTTGACTAGACAATAATGCCTGAGATTTAGATGAATTGATGAGACCCATCGATAGAAGATTTTTTTGCTCATGTATTAAAATCTCATAAAAAGATGCAAATAAAGGTGTAGTGTATAGAAGACCTATAGTCAATCTATGAGTATGAAATCTAGAAACAAAAACAACATAATCAAGACCAATCTTTTTCAATGTATTATAGACTAGCTAAATGTTATTTTTATTAATTCCATATGCTTTGCATTTCTCCCTTAGATCATTAACCTTAGTGATGTAGTATTGGATGTTTTAAAAGTCCTTAGGATCAAGGCTCGTCATTTAATTATTAGTTTGATAGCCTCTTTACTTTATCTGCAGTAGCATAAAAAATTAATTTGTCCCAAGCCTCATGATAATTCTTACATGATTCAATTTGAAAAAAAAAATCTTGAGAAACTAGAATACAAAGGAATCCAAGATCTTTAGTATGTTCAATCATCCATTTTATCTTTTTATCATAATTTGTAGGTTCAAGTACTTTATTTTCAACATATAAAGAGTGACCTTGATGTTGATGTTGTAGCTTTGGGCTATATACTTTCGCCTTGCTTGTTGAACAATAAATTCATATAGCCTAATAGCTATTCATTTATTGCATTGATTAAATTTAAGAGGTGCTTCACTTGATAACTTATTATATTTCATTTGGGTCGACTTCCTTCTTGTGGACGACCTATTTAATTATTGCTATTTTCTATAGAGGCCGACCTACATGAAGAGACATAATGTTTTGTATAAATATAAGGTGATGATCTCTCATTTGATTATCAAGCTCATTCAAGCAATTCACACTCCTAGAAGAAGTTCGCAATTGAGTAACAAATCATCATCTTGAGCAGCAGATTATCATCTTGAGTAGAAGATCTTCATATTGTGAAGTTCGCACTTGTGCAACAGACCATTATCTTGATCAACAGATCATCATATTGTGACTGCAGATTGATTTCAAAGGGAAACATATTCATTTTGTACCTTCACATCTAGGAGAGGTACATTATTGTTCATTGTATCAAATTCAGCCTTGTGTTGGGCCTAAGTTGTAAGCAGAGTAGGGGGGTTTTCTGAGGGTATCTTGTGGTGTTCATTGTCTTATGTGTTGCAATTATTTTTTATTGTATTTATGATCCTAAAACTAACACTTGATTCACTAGAACATTCTATGCATGTTGATGCCAAATTGAATAGTTATATGGTGTTAGAAAAGGAACCTTAGAATGATCCATGGGAAAAGAAGAGCACAACAAAAACATATCAAAATAATACACCAAGAGACTCCCCTAAATCACTCAATCAAGAATACCACCGAAAATATGATGTGGAACTTTATATGTGGTGTGATAACAAGTGCTAGATGCCAAAAACATCAAACTAGACTTGATCTTAGTGCTTACATATGTCAAATTTAGCCACAAGCTCAAAGTAAAAAAAATACATAGAATGAAATCAATTTGATCACAACAGTGGAAAGTACATGAAAAATTATGCACTTTAAAAAATAATCACCAAAAAATTATGAAATTTTAAAACTATTAAAATGCATTTATAAGGACCTCAATTATACAATTAGTGGCATATCTAAAAATATATATGCAATTTTTTTGTAAGTATTTTGGCAATAAATAAGTACACTAGGTATGATATCTAGCCATCCAAAATCTATCTGGACATAGGTAACATCACATTTGTAGGAAAGTAAAAATGATACATAATCACACCCCATCACAAGTTTTAAATTTAATCAAATAATTATTGCAAGATCAACATAATTACTGCTATGCATAATTTGATTAATCCCATTGACATAGCACAATCACAATGTACCTTACATAGATTAAAAAAATTATTTAGGAAATCCTAATCAATAAAATTAATGATAGGGATGACATTAAGTCACACTTAATAAAGTAGAGATAATGTTTTATTTGGGCAAGTGAAATTTCATTTTTGTGACCATTTTGCGGAAGTTTGAGATAATATGATATAAATTAGGATCTTATAGATAAGTAATCATTAAAAATAAAATTAAAAAATTATAGTACAAAAAACATAGATAAAACACACATATGCATAAGTATTTTTGCCATGGATAAGCATAAATTATTTTTGGTAATGGCAGATAGATAATTATCAATGTAGATTGTCTGAGCATCGAAGAATGTATCAGAAACATAATTGGCATGGAGGTTATCAGTCCATAAGCAAATAGGCTTATCTTCCCATCGCAGGTATTATCTATCTAGCTTCATTTCCAATCCCCTTGATTTGCTACAATCGTTCCAGTCAGTTGAATATTTGGCAAATAAAGTGGTGAAAGAACATTTCTTGGCAGGTAATGCTCTGCTTAAAAGTGTCCAGGAGTATGATCTCTTTAAGGGTAAGGGCTTCATAAGGGGCACCTTTCCTAGGAAGTATCTGAAACAAAGGAGGGCATATGTACTGGTTTATATGATGGAGTGAAACAAGCATTTGATCAAAAAATGTGATAGACTTTTGGTTAGGGCTTTACAACAGAATGCTAATGAAATATGTATTGATGTGGCTGCCAAGTTCAAAGAAAAATATTTTGTGATTGCATTCCTTTTGTCACATGTCAGACATCCAAATATAATGGTTGCTCCACTTCCTATTCTCCCACAAATGGTGCATGTCGACTCCTCCTCACAAGAACAGCAAGGAGAGAACTATGTTCAAGATTCTCGCATGGAAGAATAGTGCTCTACAGTGTCAGCTCTCAAGAACAGTATGCAGTTTCAATTCAAAATCATATATCCATATGTATATTCTTGCCCAATTTTGGCCTTTGTATGGTCATTCAGTAGATATTGAAGCATATGTAATCATGTAGAATAGTATGTAGATACTTGTATATATTTCAAAATATGAACTGGTGCATTCAGATGCATATCTCTGCCAGATTTAGCTATATTGGCATTTTGTAATTTCAATATTTTATATAATATGATATTTCTATAGGTGATATGTCTTTTATTAAAAACAAAACTTATCAATTTTAACTTTGATGGTGATGGTCAAATAGTCATCAAGTTTAATATTATGATCAAATAACCATTAATTTTAATATATAGAGATTTACAAAGATAGGAAAATTATTGTCAAATTTTACAAAAAAATTTATGAACTCTATGTACTTTAGAAATATGCTTATTTGGTTAGTGTAACCTTGGAACAAATGGTGAACTTAATTGATTCATAGATTTTTTAATTGAATTGACATTTTTTTCCAACTAAAAAATACCTCAAACATTTCAGAGAAGAAATAGTTTGGTTTTTATCTATCAATTTAGATCCTAACAAGTTATGTGAGTTGATTTCAATTTACGAAAGTTAGAATATGAAATGCAAACTAACCAATGGAAAATTTATTTCATGTAATGTTACCATGGACAATGCTATAAACATCAATTTTAATTTTACACAATTTTCTTCTAATAAAATGACATTCAAAAAATTAATTTGGTATCTTAACCATATATCTTCAAAAATCAAAACCAAAAAAAAGAGTTGTACAAGGGTAGTCTAGGGCCTCAATTTAATGGTCAACCTTACTTATTGAGAAAAACTTTCATAACAACTATCAACTCAAGCTTACCCTTCAAAATACATACCAATAATTTCATAGAAAAAAATGAAAGTCTATCTAAAATACAATCTTTCATATGGTACAACCTTTCTAAAATTTTAATTGTATTTTATGAAAAAAATAACTAAATATAGCCATATGACCATCAAATTTATGTCATGGAAGGCACCACATACACAACCAAATTTGGGCACTTATGTCTTCTAAACTCAAATAGACCTCAAAGCTTGATTAGTGGTAACAAACAAATGTGAAAAAAAAAAAAAAAGATTTATGGTTAGACTAAGGCTTGATAGGATATTGTATTTTTATATCATCCTCATTCTTTCCTCACTAATGATTTTCTCTTCCTAAACTTTCCAAAATTGTTGTTTTTCTCTTAATAGCCAATATATTACCCACTAAAATATCTCCCTCTTAATTTTATTTGTCTTGTACTACCAAGAGATCCACTTAATATCTTTAGTTCCTTCCAAACACATTATAAAATACTACATGTAGATATGTTATCTTTTTCAATCTAGATACGTATTTGTGGAGATCAACTTTGTATTCATGTAAATGATCTAAAACGACAATTTTTTAATTTTTTTAAAACTACATATTACATTTAAACATAATAAATCTCAATTCTAATATTTAAATTAATTTTTACTTTTACTTATAAATCTGTTTAATTAATTAAAAGATATGATTAATCCCATCACAAAGATATATTTCACATTAAATAGATTTGGTTTTATTTGTTCAATTGCAAGACACAATAGTAATAACTTCCAAAAACTATGGTGAACTACTCCAAAAATGTCTCACTTTATAACAAACCCTTTTAGCTTTTTCCCAAGAAATGATCATGATGATGGGTTTGTCTCTAAACAGCACTTTCATGCTTGATTTTGATATGGCACTGCCATACTAATATTTTAAGTAAGCAACCAACGGTGGAGACTAAATATATATATAATGATGATTATGACTACAAACAACGACGTTGTATCACTTATCTAATATAATATGGAATTGAAAACAAAATGAGAGATCAAGATTAATGAATCTGATTGGCGAGATGACATCAAAAATCACTATCACACAAACAACCAATATTGACCACCCACTTGGAGTTTTTTAATAAAAATATTCACACGCCAAACAAACTAAAATCAATCATACTCAACGACATCAACTTTGGATTTTTCGAATGATAGGGATCCAACCATTGCTGCCCACAACTTGACGAACAAGTTGCACAAGCTTCAGAATACTGTGCATTTCACTAAAGGCTCCCTTTGTCTCCTAACACTGATTTCAGTAAACCTTTTGTACTTTTGGTTGTCCATTACACCATAAATAGCGTTCAATGGGTGTCTTATGCTTCAGATTTCCAGGTTCCCATGTTCTTGGCTGTCATGTTTGGCATTTCATTGATTTTGTTTTTATCTCCTTGGCCTTTACTACTTGTCTTTTTCTCTGAATTAGAAGAAAGAAAGTCCCTGTAATAAACAAACAGTACAGTGGGATTGGTACTATGAATATACTGGTTGTGTTCTATCAGATCCCCAGTCCAAGGCTTATTTATCATGATGTGGCACTTGCCAAATTGAACTGTGGAATTGTAAACTATTTTGAAGTCTTATTCCCAAAAATATGATTGGAACATAAATAAATTTATAATTTCTATAGAAACTGAATAAAATTAAACCATCCTGGTTGTTTGGTGATTACGGTGAGTGGACACACAAACAGTTAAAAAGAAATTGTATAAAACGACGATGGGAATGAAAACTCCTATGAAGTAGGAAGTAAATGGAATGTTTGACTTGATTGTAGCATAAATCTTAGTTGAGGACTTCTTTAGGAAATTATTTCACTAATTTACAAAAATCTATTCAATAATACGCAGAGCATCCTTGGTAGATAGTTCAAGAGGCGCTGTTTAGGTGTTTGAAAATGAGAACTATCTTTGGCCATAAATGTACAAGGATGTAATAAAATTTGTCTATGGGTGTAGATTGTCTTAAATAGAAAAGGGAAATAGTTGAAATGCATAGTTGTACTGGCCATTATCAATCCCAAAGAAGACTTGGGAGGACATAAGTATGAATTTTATTTTGATATTTTCAAGAACTCTAATAGGCTATAAATCTATATTTATAGTTATAGATAGTTTTTAAAGAAATATTCTTATCTTACGTAAGAAGAATAGTGATCAAGTACATTTCATTTATTTTTAAAAGAAGTTGTGAGCTCGCACAGCTTTTTATTGAAGAGCATTATTTTAAACAAAGACACAAAGTTTCTAGAATATTTATAGAATACATTATGGAAGAAGATGAATACATAGTTGACATTCACTTTCACATACCACCTACAAACTAATAGATAAATAGTATTGAATAAGATTTTGGGTAACATGTTAATATTTTTGGTTGGAGAAAAGATAAGAAATCAGGACATGGTACATCTATAGGTAAAATTTACATACAAGAATTTAGTTCACAAGAGTACTATAAATGTGACATTAGTAGTCACATATGGTAGAAATTAAAAAAAAAAATCTAAATTAAGGGGTATCATTTAAAAAAAAAAAAAAAAGGAATATGGAGGCAAAATAATTTGTAGAAAATATGCAAGAAGCGATGGGGAAGTATGGATTCATGGCTAGTATAAGAAAAAAGTTGATGAAAAGATAATGTTGGTTATGGAACCTAATCTCAATGTTTAATATTATAGCATGAGGTTTGTATGGGGTACCCCATTATGGGTTTTAAGGGGCCCATCCCCTTGATGGGGGGTCTAAGGGTCATGTGCCCCGACGAGGGTTTGGAGGTAGCACCCCCAAAAGCCATATTATATATATATTTATTCATTGTAAATTTTGACCATTCATCATTAGGTCACAAATCTGACAATAGAGATTATGTTGGTTTTCTTTCCCTAGAAGGCAACCCCTCTTTTTATGTGAGGGAATTGCATTACTACACTAGATTGTATTGTATTTGAGGAGGTTATGATAGAGAGAAGACAATGTTATAGTGGATGTGTTGTAGGTTGTATCCCTTCATTTTTTTTGATAGAATGAAGGAAGAACTAGTTGTTTCTCTACAGATTTAGTCCATATTGAGTGAACCGTGTATATCTATGTCTTTATATTTTTTATTATTTGCATATTTGATCTTTGCATTCATTTTATTGTATATTTCTTTGTGATCCTATTCCTAATATAGAAAGAATAAATTATTCATAATTGGAGAAGGAGTTATGCTATATCTTACGAAGGACAAATTTCTAGTACCTGAACATACAATTAGCAAAAAATGAAGAAATTTGATCCATGCAAAATTATAAATAGATTTTATTCAAGAAATGCATATGAATTATAATTATTTGAAGGTTTGGGAATATCACTAGTATTCAATATTGTTGATCTATACTAGAATCATGAATGAGAATTAGGGGATAATAATGTAGAGGTACAATGGAAAATAAGGTACACCACAACAATAAAAAGAAGAGATTAAGGAGATTTCAGATAGGAGAGTTGGAAGGAGCACCAAGAATAGGTGGCCACTAGAAAGTGATGGACTCACTTTTCAATTAACCTTGGGTGTTTTCTGTAGGAAAATTCCAATGTGAAGGAGAAATTTTAAATCAATAAAAAAACAAAAATCTTTTTTTATTTTGTTTGTAGGTTTTCATTACTTTCTACTCACCAGTCAATCACTAAAAATATTATCGCATTTCATCATAGTTGCATATCTAATATTGTACTAGGATATATATGTTCTATTATGATCCTTCAATGTCATATTCACAAGTCTCAAAAGTTTCATATTATAACAAAGGTGTCAATTAGTCTCTAAAATTTACTAGGATTGATAAATTCATACCTAGTTTAAACTTCATGGTTTACAATGGCTTTCTAAAGTTTGCACCAAATAAAGGAATGCACAACAAAATACAATAGAACCAAGATTCCCTATGAAATGCATTGCATAAAGATCCATAATTATCAAATTCAATTTGGGAGATTCAACTCTACATCTAGTTGATTACACATTTTACATGGCATTGAACTTTGTGTCACCTTGTGGCTGATAAAGATGATTCTTATAATTGGGTGTAG
The DNA here is from genome assembly GCA_007115665.2 of Sequoiadendron giganteum. NCBI lineage: Eukaryota > Viridiplantae > Streptophyta > Pinopsida > Cupressales > Cupressaceae > Sequoiadendron > Sequoiadendron giganteum. Next base: position 646,628,981 of record CM021103.1, on the reverse strand, counting down.
ATATACACACTCATTTAAGAAGTAGCAAAGAAAGTAGGATGATGTTGAGCATGGTAATATATTACAATATCTTTTGAATTATTTAATTTTATACATTGTAATCAAATGGTTGAGGCCTAGCATATTGGAAGCCCATTGTAGCATATTGTAATGTTGATGTGACTATAATGAAATAAAGATCTATTTTTTGTTGTTCCATTGAGATGTTGTGAGCTTGATTATTTGGTTGCATGGATGTATAATTTTTTATTGGATCCTCTAGTCATGATCATATTAGCTAACTTGGAATGTATTTGTATAACATTTTATGTCGTGGTAGTTAAAGACATTCAATGTACAATTAATTAAACAACTAGAAAATAGAATCTGTCAAGGAGAAAAAATAGAACAAATAAAGAACACTTCAATTTATAAAAAATATTTAAATGAATTGCTTTTGTAAATCGGTCATCTAAATTTTGTTGAATTTTGTCTTCAATATTTTTTATTGTTATTAATCTAGCTAACCATGGGGGTTGACTTAAGAGAACATTCTCACCTATTGAATTAGCAATATCCCTAAAGATGTTCTCAAACACCACCTTGGAAAATTCATGTAGCAAGAAGACATAAGCCAGTGAATCTTCAAGCATGTGTTCTATCAAATCATTCTTGTGTGTTCAATAAAATTTTATTTGGTAGATTAAGTTTGTAGTAATTTAGATCAAACCCTTAAAGCTTGAGGTTGATCCAAAAAAAATGTTCCAATTCAAATTCTAAAACAATCATCATACCAATACAAATAATTTTACAACAATAATTAAACAATTTAAAATACCATCAACATTTTTCTTCCATCATCAATTTTAAAGCTAAATATATCTCACACTAACATTTAATTTATCTATATTATAATTCTTATCAATTTAAATTAATCTAAATTATCTATATTTATTTAATCAACTTAAATTATTCATATTAAATATTTTATTTTCTTTGCAATCATTTATTAGAGCGAGATATCTATTTGTAGGGAGATGGGAGTTTATTTTCTCTACACAAACATAGATTTGTAATTTAGGTAAACTGCACACGTATTATGTTTCTTATTTCTAATATTTAATTTTAATATAAATAAATATGTTATTTTCAATTTAAAAAGATTAATAACGAAGAAACATGTGGGCCAGGTTTCAGTCCAAGATGCTCATTCCTTTCCAAACACATTTATGCTTACTTTCCTCTTTGTTCTTTTGTGCGCTCCTTTCACCTAATTATTATATGGACTCAAATCTCAACCTCACATTCCACAATTATACACACAAAATTCCAAAACTATGCTTATATATAGAATTGCACTAAATTAGTAAATGGACATTTTTAATATACTTTATATGTATGTCAAAAAGTGCAAACATTAAGTCTTGGAAGGTTATAAATAAGTCCTTATTTTAGGATGATGTGGTAAATTATATAATGTTTCCAAATTAATTCAAAGATATAAGAATGTTTTTCAAAATAATAAAAAGTGATTAGCGATTAGTTTTGTATATAGTTAGGAAGTTTATAATTCAATATTATAATTTTATGATCAAATTAGATGATAATAGGCTTTATCAAACAACTAGATGAATTGTGCATTGTTATAGTACAAATATATGATTGTGAAAATGAACCTTTTTTCACATATTTGTGTCTATAGAAATGAATTATTCACTTCAAGGTGTTAGGAGTTTGCTTGTCCCACTTCATCGAATTTATCTACAAAATTGATGGTGTTGATGAACATCTTTGGGAGTTTTCTAAGCAAGGGTCTTGTTGTTTATCAAACACATAGGATATTATTTAATGGTGTTAGAACAAGGATTGAAGACAACAAGCAACCATGCTAAATAGCCTATTTTATTGTTAAATGTAGATACTAATGCAAGTTGATAATGAAATTAATAGCCTACACTATTCTCTATGTTCTAATGCAAGATGAATAAAAGATTTTAAATGATCTTGGTGCATTACCATTTTATCCTTTAATAAAAATTTGAATGCTTCACATTTAAGTCAATAGGTAATTATTAGTTTGGAAGGGGTTGGCTTGGGAACACGATTAAATTTGGATTAAAAAATTGGTTTTCTTTGCATCATGGATTTGAACCCATTACTTTATGCACTCATTAAATTGAATTGTGTAGGTGAAAAAATAAGGTAGAGGATTAGGATCAAACACTAGGGATGTGTGTAGATGTAATTTTAGTTACGTATAGGTAATTAGGCGATAGGCTATTTACGTGGGGGAACCCCATCGACATTTCCAACAGTCTGATGCCGGCGGGAACCCCATGAACTTTACGGCAGATTGTTGAAAACGATTGCAGATGGTCGGTCGAATAGGAAATGTTGCATAGAAAAAGATATTATTAACTCTGAACAGAAGAAAAGTTGTTTCGAAAGCTCAAATAACCAGACGTGTAAGGTAAAAGATTGTGGAAACGGCTTGGAGTGCATTTACAAGTTACCATATGAGATGTCTAAAGTTGTAATAATTTGTTATTTTGTTTGGAGTAGCTTGAACATCATTCATATTATGGAAATTTTTCTTACTAATATTGGTTTTGTTAGGCAGAGTTTTAGAAAAGATATTTTTCTTATTATCATTTATTTTCCCTCTCTTCCCTTAACATGTTGTCGGTCCTAAGGGAAGTACAATGTGATATTTTTGACCAATTTATTTTATATTTATTTGATATTGAATTTTATATAATAAATAGAATAAAAAAGATTCTTTAAATAAAATAATATAATAAATTTTTAATTAAAAATAAAAAAAAATTTGTGTTACAAAATCCAAACAATAATAATAATCTATATAATAAAATAATTAATAATCAATAAAATATTCTTTTTGATATCAATAAAATACTTATTTACCTACCAAAAAAATAATAATCAATAAAATAAATAATAATTTATATAATATAATAAATAATTTATATAATAAATAAAATAAAAAATATAATATAATAAATTTTTAATAAAAATAAAATTTGTTATCTATTATAAAATCCAAACAATAAGCAAATAGGAAAATGAAAAACTAAAGTTGTATAGGAAGTGTTGTTTTTGGAATGAATTGGAGAGGAGGGTAAAGAAGTAGAGGGAAGGATAGAGAAAGAGAGGGAGGAGGAGGGAAAAGAAGTAGAGAGGGAAGGATGGAGAAAGAGAGAGAGAGAGAGGAGGGAAAAGAAGTAGAGAGGGAAGGATAGAGAAAGAGAGAGAGAGGAGGATGGTAAAGGGATGGAGGGAGCTAGAGGGATAAGTGAGATAGAGATAGGGAGGGAGAGAGAGGTGGGATAGAAAGAATTAGAGAAGGAATGAGAGAGCCAAAGAGAGTGAGAGAGAGAGAGAGGGATAGGGGAGATATAGAGAATTAGAGGGGGAAGGAGAGAGAGATAGAGAGGAATAAGTGAGAGAGGGACAGAAGTAGAGAGGGAAGGAGAGAATGGGAGATAAATAGGTGGGATGGAGGGACGGACAGGTAGAGAGGGATATGTGATATAGAGAGAAATAGAGAGGGAAGGAGAGAGAAGGGGGGAGGCAGGGAGGGATAGGTGAGATAGAGAAAGAGAGAGGAGGGTAAAGAAGTAGACAGGGAAGGATAGAGAAAGAGAGAGAGAGAGAGAGGAGGGAAAAGAAGTAGAGAGGGAAGGATAGAGAAAGAGAGAGAGAGGAGGGTAAAGGGACGAAGGGAGGTAGAGAGGGATAAGTGAGATAGAGATAGGGAGGGAGAGAGAGGTGGGATAGAAAGAAGTAGAGAAGGAAAGAGAGAGCTAGAGAGAGAGAGAGAGAGAGGAAGGGAGGGAGAGGTAGAGAGGGATAGGGGAGATATAGAGAATTAGAGAGGGAAGGAGAGAGTGAGAGAGAAATAGGTGGGATGAAGGGAGGGATAGGTAGAGATGGATGTGTGATATAGAGAGAAATAGAGAGGGAAGGAGAGAGCAAGAGGGAGAGAGAAGGGGGGACGGAGGGAGGGACGGAGGGAGAAGTAGAGAGGGATAGGTGAGATAGATCATTGCTTTCTTCACGTCATCCACTACTTTTAATGGTCGTAAATAATGTGAGCTCAGCCTATCAGCATAAGTCTTGCACCTTATTGAGGTGCAAGTGCTAGT
>CM021103.1:646533978-646624097 GCA_007115665.2 Sequoiadendron giganteum | reverse complement strand
GTTTCTGAAAACAAGGAATTTTATTTATCGCAGGGAGTGGTCTACAGGTTTAATGGCCTGTGGCCCTCTCTTCCTGATCTTCATGGCTGGGTGTCCACCTCTTGGAAACTGGTGGTCTCTGGGGAGATTGAGCTCTATCCTTGTGCTAGGGGCTTCTTTATAGCTACCTTTTCCTCCATCGGGGAGTGTGATCATGTGTTGGATAGGGGCTGGATGTGGGGGATTAATTCACTGTCCATCAAGCCTTGGTCTCGCTCCTTCAATCCCCTTATAGAGCCTTTGAATACGAGACCTTTTTGGGTCCGTCTGCCAAATCTCCCTCTCCAGTTTTGGGAGGATTCATGTTATTAATCTATTGGCAACACCATTGGATGTTTTTTGATGGTGGACTCTACGACTTAGAATCTTGGACACACTATAGTAGCTCATATGCTTTTTGATTTGGACATCTCCAAACCCCTCCATGTTGATGTTGTGTTGATGGTGGTGGACAGACCTTGGAAGCAACTCTTGGACTACGAGGGTCTCCCCTTTCAGTGTAGGAGATGCTTCTTTGTGGGTCATTTGGCCTTTGGTTGCCTGCTTGTCTGTTGTAAGGGCATTGCTACTTGGTGGAAGGATGCTCTCCCGAATCATCTCACGGTGGGTTCTCCTCATCTAGAATTTTCTTCTATGGAGGTTGACCCTATTGAGACTTCTCACAAGCCTATATCTTGCCCAACTCCTCTTCTGACTTTCCCTTTCGAGGAGCCTATGTTGGCTCATTTTGCTGACATTTTTCTATCAGAGCCTACTCGAACTTTGTTGGATGCCTCAATTGGTCCTTCATTTGATCCTGTCTCCTCTCCTGCGTTATCGTCTCCCCGGTGTGATGGCTCTTCGCCCTTGGTGGCTATTGTGGATCCGCTTCTTCCTCCTTACTTGGGGGATTAATTCGCACTTTCTTGGTTAGTTGTGTTGCGAAAAAAGAAGGGACTCCCTCATTCTGCTGCTGCTTCGTGACCTCGGGTTTTGGGAGTCAATTTGGTCCCCCCTCAGAATGGGGTTCTCCAGTCCTAGGCTGTTGTTCGACAACTATTTGTCAGCTATTTCTATGTAAAGTTTTTCCTCTTTCCTAGTTCATACTTGGTTTGAACTATGTTCCTTTTGGCCCTTTGGGCTTTGTGTGTAAAGGGTACAACACCTTGAAAATGCTACTTACTGTTTCAAAAACATGGGATAGTGTAAAGATTGGTATTACATTCAAAATAGTTTCCATTATGCTTGCCTTTCAATCTTTAAATATTTTCTTCATTTGAGATTATATATCAAAGTTCTAATTGCATCTATAAGTGAAACACTTTCCATTATATATGGTCTATCCAAATATCTTTCAATGAAATTATTTAGGTAACTTTTTTCATCATGTTCATCAATTTTTGTTATTAGCATAAAAATTAAGCTTGTTCCACATTGATACCTCCTTGAAATAATAAACAAATATTTAATTTGATGTGGCAAAATGTTAGATAATTTATTTACTTCATATTTAAAAAACTTATTATATGTCCTTTTTTATTTATATTGACCTCTAGTTATATATATGTCACTTGAAAGATTACGGTGACATGTGCCATCAACATTTCCTCAACTTGTGTTAATTTTGTAAGATTTACTAGTTTTGGACCAAGATCCATGTTGTTAGATGTTTAATTGATTTTTTTTACATATATTACAAATAGGGCCTTTAGATTATCAAGAAACCTTTATTATATGGTAACTTGACAATTATAACACATGTGTATTCAAGAAATTTTATCTACTTCATGTCAAAAATTATTTGTAAATTTTTTAAATCAATCTCAACATTTATATTGTGATTAAGTGTATATTTCTCCTCATTTTGTATTTATTACATTCTTTTTCGATTTCTAAGTTAGGGATGTTGACTCCTCTTATGAACCACTATTTTTTACATTATTTATAGTATCAACATTCACTACATCCCAAACTCTATTATCTAGCATTTTTAGCATATGGTCTATCATTATAGAGTTCACTTCTTCAAAATTAATCTCAGTATTAACATTTCATAGATGATGCTTTTGAACCACTTCATGGCTACATTCTTATAGTTGTCTTTATGTCTTAATGAATTTTGAACTAAACACATTTTGCTACATATGTAATGTTCTTATTAATCTCTAGTACTCCTCTTGAGATATTCATGAAAAATGTGTTATTATCTCATCCATGTGTTGTCTTCCTTTTGCTTCAAGTTCTTCAATTATAACTATGCTTTATTTTTTAGCATGTGTTTGTCTTTCATTATCATTTCAATCTTTTTCTTTGCTCTTCTCTTTGTATTTCTATCATTTTTTTTTAATTATTATTGTCATGCATATTCTTTCTTTGCTCTTCATTTTCAAAATGAATCTTTTGACAAACCATACCTAACAATCATAATAAACAAAATTAATCAATTAAAAAATATTATTTTTAAAATTTAACTTTACATCAATAAAAAATATAATATTGAGTTAAAGGGATTTGTCTTTAATAAGATTCAAACTTATAACCAACAAAAATGGTCTGTGTTTAGCAACTTTCTTATTGCCAATTAAGTTAATATAACACTTATTTTAAATATATATGTTTATATTTATTTAGATTATATATGAAAATGAAAGGGGAATATTATGTTAAATAAATTTATGCATGAAAAAAATGCTATCAGGTTATTTCATCGAAAGTCATGTGCAAATCTGATCTAAGAAATTATTTTTAAGATTGAAAAAGAAGATTGTAGCCTGATCACGTGCAAGTCTGATATATTACATTTATCTACTGTGGTGTCAGCGATAAAAGGCAAACTTAGCCATGTTCTCTTTATCCTCAATTCAAATAGACAATAGATTTGTGATGCGAGACTACCAAATTAGCTAGCAAGGAATAATTACAGTCGGAAGCAAGTGAAATATTTAATTGGTTATATGGTCTGTTTCAAATTGAGGTAGAGCGCGTGAATGGCTTGACGTGAAAATTGATGTAATACAATGTTATTAAAATGGTATGAGACAGTGAGCAGCCACCTTATGCGTGTTTCCCTGCACATTAAGGCAAATGCTTTCCTTGTACCCAGACCACACTACCTTCATTTTTCCCTCCGTGCAATAGAAAAAGGAAAAGAAAAACCAGTGAAGTTAGTGCCCCCTTGCTGCCATCCTTCTGCATCTTAGTATTTGGATTTTGTTTTGGAGTTTAGTTATTGGGTGGTTATTTATCTGTGTGGTGATTGAGTTCAAGCAATTGAACAGGATTTCTATTTTCTTTGCATCAACAATTTTTTTCTGTTCTTTCTTTGACTGTAAGAGCTTTTAGGCACTGGAATCGATTAATCAAGGCACTTAATCTGAAGTTGTCTTTAGAAACTTAACTGATTTCGATAAAGTTGGTGACACACCAGATCTCGGTAAAGAAATTGGGTATTTATCTCTGTAGTGATAAACGATTCTTGTGTAAGTTCGTGATATCAAATTGCCCCAAAATTCGCTCTAGTATTTTTTCTTCAAATTGGATACCAATCTAAGTTTAAATCTGAATTACAACCAACCAAAGCTGGTGATCCAAGATTAAATCTTGTGTTTAATCAGAAAATTCGGTTGGTTCAGATTCCACCAAATTACTGCATAAGGGGGTGGCTAAATTGATCCCACATTTTCATCAGCAAAATTGGCGATTCAAGGTTCCAGTTTTAGGGTTTCATTCATCAAGAACTAAAATCCTATAGTTCAAGACTCTGAGAAGCTGCTGATCAAGATCACAGACCTTTGTGTTCATCTAGAATAGTTCAAAGCTGCAAGGTAATCTTTTCAAGAGCTAAAGATGGTGAAAGCGCAAAATTAGAGATAAAAAATAAACCATTTGACGAGTGTAACCTACACCAAATATGTTGGTAATTTGAGTTTTTTCCATGGATAGCCATAGAAAACTAAACCACCTAGTTAGAATTTAGTATATAAAGAAAAATTAGCACAAAAATAAGAAAATATAGAAGTACGCCTGCATAAGATACAAGCGCTAAAACATGAAAATGAACCAAAATAATAAATAAACACTAAGAAATAGAATCGCTGAAATACGTTGGCATTAAAACATGTAACCATTGATCTAATGACCTCTATAGGACAGAAAATGGTTGTAAATGTTTTTCAATGAAAAACAGTAAGGATCAACCAAATAAAAAACCAAAATGATGAAAAAAACAACAAATAGGTTAACAAAGCAATAAAAACTAAGAAATTAAAAACACCAAACATATAACAACATAAAAATAGAGAAATAATGGTCAATCATGGAAGTCTTAATTTATTTTTTGTGTCATAGAAGTGTTGATTAGCATAATTTTTGATAGATGAGGCATAGGCTTTGATCTGAGTTAGAAGAAAAATACTTCAAGAGAACATAGATATCCTACGAATAAGAGATTAAAAATAAAAGAAAATAATAAAATAAAAAAGAATTCAATACAACGAACAAGAAGTTGAAAAATTTAGATAAATTTTTTAATTAATAGAAAAATGATGAATCAATAGTTGATGGTGAATTTGAAGTGTTCACAAGAATCTTTCAAAACTTGGTGTGACAAGTGGAAAGAAAAAGAACTTTTTCAAGGTTTCAAAAAGTTTGCAAAACTATGAAATCACTGGCACAATCCAAAAATACTTTGATACTACTATTGGAATTGGTGTAGGAAAACCATATGAAATTGGCAAAGGAAAGTGAAGGAGGAAGTATAGAGATTCAAAAGTGCAATAGAACTCTAAAAAAGGGCAACTTGAAGGAATGGGCCAAATGGTCAAGGAACTAGAGGTATAGATGTTCAAAGGTGGAAACGGATAAAGAAAGATGTTCATTACAACTTTACGATTCCATAAAAGGGAACAAAATGCAAGGATAACAGGATGGAATTTATTGAAGGTTAAACGATTGGGAGATGAACAAGGACTAGAAGAATTTTGGATGAACATTAAAAATTATAAATCAATAGAAGTAGAGAAAAGTGAATGAAAGAGGAACCTAATTGTTGATGGTGAAAATGACACAAACAACGTTTAAAAAATATATTTCTACTCTATTTCTCCTGAAAAAGAAAGACAACATATAGTAGCCTAACTCCTAAGGTCCTGGTAGTTGGTTCTCAACTGTCTAGTGTCACTCAATCAATCCATGCAACTGTAATATTCAAGGGGCCTATGCTGGTAACAAGGAATACAAGAAATGACTTATTCATCAAGCTATTCTTAATAAAGAAAGGGGTATTTTAATAAAAAGAAAAAAATAGATCAGAGGGTAAATCAGTAAACATGAACCAAACTTATCTAGCATCCGGACATATATCTTCAATAATGAATGTTTTCCAACAAATCAAGAAAACCATAGCATGATATAATTTACAAAACAATCCATACTATTGAATGCATCTAAGGTGCTTATTTTAACATCACAATTCACATATCACAACTATATCAAAGATTCCAAAAGAACACACTTTCATTCATCGCTAAGATCATAGATCAATAGACTTCAATAAATTCAATTCACCGCTAATCTAACAAGATAATCCTTAAATCTGGTTTCTTCTAATGACTTTCGTCACATAAGAAACACTCATGCTTCAGCACAATCACTAGCATACAGATAGATTATAACTCATCAACCTTATCAAGTAAAACTTAATTCTAACACCATATTGCGTAAAACCTGTAATTATATTCAACTGTAAATAAAGTAACAATGTATCTCTGTAACAACTATGAAAATTCTATCTCCTACTATCAGGTGGCCAATTATATTCTCTATTAGTCGACCTTTACAATATGATACCCCAAGGGTATTTATAGATATACAAAAATCTGAAGTCCTCTCTATTTTAGGTCATTCCACCTTTTCAGGATTTAAGTCTTCTTGGAAACTCAGATCAATTTGATCTCTAGTTTCCACTTTGATCACTCAATTAAACTAGAAGAAAAGAAGATAGGCGAGAAGAGAAAACCATGTGCCTCAAAAACTAACAGTCCTGCATGCAAAGAAGAGAAGAAATCCATGCATGCATGAGATTTATGCATGCGAAGTTTGTTCTGCAATGTATTCGTCATAACTAGAGAAGACTTGTTGTACTATGTCCAATTCTGGCCCATCAACCCAGCTATCTTCAAACTTAATCCTTTCCAACTCCGCAGTAGCAAACCCTCTCATATCTTTTAGCTTCGTTAACTCTCTCTTAGCTGCCCTTATCTCTTCTTTAATGTCCATTAATCGATCTATCAGTAGGTCTTCACCATCATCTCCTCTTTGCATGACCTCTTTAAACCTTTCATCCCACTACTCTTTTATTTGGCTTAAAGGCATGCCTTCCTTTACTGGTATATCAACATTGACTATAACAGCAATAATGGCTTCCAACTCCTCAAACTGTTCATTCAAATCCTTAACAGAATCTTGAACTTCATTTTTATGCTTGTATAGAAAATATGATCTAAATCAGAGTATGCAAGAAGTATTTTCCAAGAAATCTTTATTATCTTCTTCAAGTATTGACTGTTCTAGAAGAGTAGTTTTAGACAATTTATTAACTTCTTTCAATTTCTGATTGTATCCTTTGTACTCCTCCTGTTTTCCCAATGTTTTAATATATTGATTCATTTCCTCTATCAACTCATCAATCATTTTGTGAACCCCAAAAATGTCTTCCAGTACTTCAGTTATTTCTTGATTCAATTTATCAACCCACCTATCCAACATCTTCGCCTTGCCCCTTACCTGTACCAAATCATCTACTCCTTTCTTACTCAGCAAAATTGGGGTCTCAATAGTGGTAACCTGTTGTGACCTTGGAGCATAAACACTTTTCAAGAAAACATGCAACTGATCTAACTAAGCCTTAAGCTCATCTTTCCTTTGTTTATCCTTCAGCATTCTTGACTTGGTTGATGATGCTACCACACCAATTAAATTCATTTGTTGATCTCTGGTAGGTCTCCCCAAATTAATAGTGTCGAACTGATAATCCATCAATTACATGTCTCCTACATCCTTGTCTATCATTGGTATGGCACATTCAACAACAATTTCTCCTTTGTCGGTGAGCCTAGTGGAATGTAGGATCTTGGCCTTCTTTTTAGGCCTTTCTTTCTCAATTTCCTTCATCATATCCTCCCAATTGAGAGGCTGTGAAGGTGTCAATGATATCTTCTAAAGATCCAATTTTAACCAAGTGGGAGCACCTGGAGTAGTGGTCATTATAGTTGAGGAAGAAGCAATAGTAGTAGCAGTGGGTGGTTGCATATTTACTTGAGGTTGAGAATCAACCCCTTGTTTCACTTGTTGCTCTTGCTCCACACTTGTCTGTGCAAGATTTTCAGCTTTCTCCTATCCTTCTGTTCTTGTACACTCTTATCTTCTTCTTCCATATTCAACCTTTCTTCTTCTAATCTTCTTTTCTCCAGCTCCTGGTTTCTTTCTTCCTCTAATGCCTTTATTTTTTTTGCATCTTCCTTTTCCTTTCATTGCTTCTTGATTAGTTCTTCGGCATCTTTCTCTCTTTGCACTTAGATTGCTTCCTCTTTCTCTTTATGAGCCTCTTCAGCAAGCTTCAACTTAGCCACAAAAACTTTTCTCTCTCTTCGATGTCTTTCCTTTTCTTCCTCAAGATCATGAATTTTCTTTATTAACTCTAATTTATCATTGTCTTCCTTGACCTTGAGCTCCTGCTCTTTTTGCCTCTGATGTTTCTTTATTTCATCAGCTTTTAGCTTAGCTTCTATGTGTTGCTACTGAAGTAAGGCATCAGCTTGTATCTTGGCATCCATTTCCTTTTGTTTCTCTATTGCTACAGCGTGTGCTTGATCATCGGCAGCCTTCTTGGCCTCTTCAAATAGTGCCCATTGATCCTCCTCTGTCAACACCTGTTCAGTATCCTCCTCTAGAGGCATATTTTCTTGTGCATCCTTCTCTGATAAAGTCTCATCAGAGTCCATTCCAACATCATGAATCTCTACCTCTACCCTTTTCCCTTCATGGATTCAACAATATCATGAAGAGTCCCTTTTTAGACTTCTTCATCTTCCTGCTTTGTAAGTGGGACTTGAGTAGAGGACTCACCTAATGTAGGTGTTGAAGCAACCGGTCTTGCACGGGAGTCTCCTTCTTGTGTCTCTGGTTCATCTTGAGTCATTGCTTCAAGCTCAATCTCTTCAATGTCTGGAGGGAAGAATTCCAAGGACTCCTTGGAAGGCAATTTCCTTTTGATTCTTTTGTATCCCTTCCCCTTTTTAGGAGTTGCTTGAGGAGTTCTGGTTCTTAGGACAACCCAATGAATACTTCTATCCAAAACTAGCCTCCCTCTTTGCTTTATGTCAATGGTCTCCTCACCATTCCAGTCCACCGGATCCAAGCTTTTAGTGCCAATATTAAATGCTTCATATGATGGATCTAATACCACTCCATCATCTACTAATGTGTCAAGGACATCATCTTTGATCCCAGGCTCTACTATGAGTGAGATGGGTAACCTCTCATAATTCTTCTTCCTGAGGTCATACTCATCTTGAAGGTCACTCCAGAAATCTTCCAACAAATTGAAATATTTATCAAAAACAAAAGGAAACAAGGCATTCATTTTCTTCCTTGGGTCAAAGTACTTTCGAGCTATATACAAACCTAGTTTTAGATGTATTAACTCACTACACACTATCTTAGCTCCCACTAGATGTTGACAATTGTATTCACCCAATTGCATGGGGAACTTATGACATCTTGTTTTGTGCTTCAATCCAAACCGGGCATTAACCCCTAGAGCTTGATAAACAAATTCCATCAACACTATCCTATTGCTACAACATCTTGTGAGCAAATAAGGATGACCCTCAAATCCAACCAGCCTGAAGTACGTGAACTTGGGGTATTGAATGTACCAACATCCCCATTCCGTGATAAACGCCATAGCTTCTTGACTCAGTCTATATCCTGCATCCCCATTAAGTTGGTTAATGATTACATATAGAAATGCATCATTAACCCTTCTAAGTTGTGTTTCAGATAATTGTAGAGATAACTGATCATAATGGTCCCACACTTTCCTTTCTCTATTTTCCTCTCCCAATATCCTCTCTCTCTTTAAACCTAGAAATATACCTCCTCTAGCTGTTTCATAAACAACATAAGAAGTCATATAGAAGCATTTGGTTTCCATTATCCTTGTTAACTTGTCATGAATAGCATCAGAGACCACCATTGGCCAATCAAATTGTTGTTTTCCATTCAATATGGTCTGAATGAAGGGAAACATCCACTCCTTGAAGTGAAATGCATCCCTCTTCCCAAATACTCTAGACAACATCATGATCAAGTCTGATACTTCTTTATAGAATTATGTCCTCTTTGGTTGATCATGAAGCTTGGTCAAAGACTTCTTTTCCGTTCTCAATCATTTCTTGTTCAAGTGCGCTTTGTTGGACTCCTTGTATTTGCTATATTTTTCTAAAGCTTCTGCCTCCTTCAACTGTACCAAGTTCTTTGGATCTAGGACACTAAACATAGTGAAACATTTGAGGAGTTAAATCAATAATAACATTGTCCTGTGCATCCATACACTGCCTAGTAGTTGGATTGTAAGCACCTGCTACTCTCATAATCAACTCTGGGCTCTAGACATTTAGAGGGAATAAGGTGATATGAGCCAAACCAGACTCAATAATTCTTTGAGTTCTCCCTGTTATATCATCAGTGAATGTTTCCGAATACAACTCCTCAAAATTGTATGAGCCCAGATTGGTGTCAATTATATCAGACCAATCTGATTCCACCTTGCTTGCAGTGACAACAGGACCCCTATGATTATACCTCAAAGTATAAGGTAGATTCTCCGGCTTTATGTTCTTGGGCTTAGTTGTTGCCTTTGATGTTTCTACAAGCCGATTCCTTTGGGAGGCTTCTCCTGATACTCCTGACATCCTTTAGCTTTCCTGCAACAAAAACCCCAATTAGATCCTTCAATAAATATCACAAAATATGCTTTAAAACCTTACCCTTCATATATATATCGGAGGCAGAACCACATAAAATATTCTAAACAATCTTCTTTAAAACGCTGCTGGGCTCGGAGCCAAAACTGTTATTGATATTACAATAATAACAAGCGGGATCAGAGATGGAACTGTCATGGTGATCGAAACCAAAACTAGAATGGAAACCGATTTGGTTTCTTTCAGATTTTCTAATTTCATATTCATTTCCGGTTCCGCTTCCGCTTCCACCTAAGTTATCGTTATTTTGAAAGAAGGCTTCTCACTATAAGCGGAGTCAGAGACAAGATAGAAATGGAATCGATATCTATTGCAAAACATGGCTCAAAGTATAGATTCATTCTGATTTCGCTTCTGCCTAAAATGATCATGATGTCATAAGTGTTTTTAACAGTTTAATGCATAACTTCATGATTAAGGACTAGGTCATATTAAAATGTAAAGGGGCATTAAATATAACATGATAAGACCATCCCCATATGATCAAGAGGCGACTGTACTTTCTAGGGCATCACATTTAAATTAAAATGAGAACATAGAAATGCACCAAGAAACCCTAAACTAAAAACCCTCAATTACAAACAACCAGGGCACAAATTTAACCCTATCTAAACTAACCAAATTGAATGCGCAATAGATTTCTTAAGTAAAAACAACCATCTACCAAACCCTTCTCACTGTAAAAACTGAATTTAACCTATGCATTTAAAAATTAGGGCACCACGACTCGGTCATGGCTAAAACGTGAAAATGACCGTGTCTAAATAAATCGACAAGAAACAAAACTATAAAAGCAATATAAAAAAACAAGTAAACTTTAACAAAAATTAAACAAACCAAAACATACAAAATCACAGAGGAAATCACACAAAACCAACAATCCAAGAAGAACAGAAACGAAAAACGTAAAATAAAAAGAAGAACAAAAATAGAAAACCCTACCTCGAACGCAAATAAATAGGTTAACTTCCTAAAGAAATCCGTAAGCAACTGTCTCTCTTTTGATCAATTCACTCGCATAAAAGCTTCACTGCAACTCTGGTTCGCTCTTCGATCTCTTAATAATAATGATGATAACTACGCGTTAATCCCTAATTAAGGCAAAAACTAGTAGTTTCACGCATGCCTGGCACCTGTCATTAATGCAATAAATGTAGTAGAGTGGAGTTGGAATTGCAGAGGGAACTGGCACATCACTTGTTGTGCTACTGCAATAAAAGTCAATGACAAAAACTGGTGGGAGTGGAATCAGAATGAAAACGGTTTTGGAAACTTGAGTAATTTACCAACTTGTTTCCCATTCCTAGTCCCATTCCGCCAACAAAGAATAAAAAAAAACCAAACACAAAAATAAAACAAAAAAATCAAAATAAGAAAACTTAACATACAAAACCTAGTTTAAAACGAAAGACCAAAAAGCGGAGGTGGAGGCAGAATGTGATTTGATTTTGGAATTTTGAATAAACACCGACTTAACTTCCACTTCAGCTCCGGCTTTGACAAAGACAAAAAAATATTTCAAAATAAAGACTATCAAGATGGGGATCGAAATGAGTTTTAAAAGAAGTTTCACAACCCGATTCAGTTCCAGTTCCGGTTTCGACAGAATGAACCAAAGAAGAACAAAGTGTTGGAAAAGAAAGACTCCAAACTTTATTTGAAAACCAACCAAGGATAAAAACATAAAGGGGGACACATTTTGACCAAGGAAAAAGATGGGGTGGTTATGCAAGTCCTAACAAATGGTGACTCAGCTGGGAAAATGGTTTACCCATTTTCAAGATACCCAAAGAAAATTTTAGTCACCCTAAAACTACTTGGTTTATGAAGCATGCTAACTTGAATAAGATTAGATATATCTAGAATAAGGTTGAGCTAGAATCTCAGATGTATGTGCTGATGAGTTATTTCTAAATCTGAGTGTGTGCATATATTGTGCATCATTCTTTATAGATACTTTCTTTGTTCCTAAACAACTATACCTAAGATTCAATCTACATAGGTTGAGTCCTTTAACTATCGTGCAATAAAATCCTGGGTATTGCTCCACTGCTAGATAAGCGTCCATAGCCTCGATGGAGATACCTCTAGTTCTCTCAAAGAATTGCTCTATTGCCACCCAGGCGTCCATAGCCCTCCCAATAGAGATACTTGATTACCTACTTGATATCGAGCTTGCCTTTTCTTTTCTTTCTTTTCATTCTCTCTTCTTCTTTTTTACTTTACTTGTGGAAATCTTTTATGCACCTTCCTCAATACTCAGATATAATAAATCTAAAACATGGGTTGAGAACTATAATAGATTTCATGATAGTCTTGGAATCGGATTTTTCACTTGAATCAAAGGGTAGAGCCACTCCAAAAAAAATAGGTATTTACTCATGCAGATGTTTTCCTAATTTTGTGACAGATTTTTTTTTATCCTAATTCATGAGATATTCACAGTGTATCTTCTATCCTTAATAACTTTTCAAACCCAAATTAGAATGATCATAAAACATAAGTTTCAGAACAAAATCCTTTTCAATGATGATGATGAAAATACCTAAACCAATTTCTCTCCTAGTACCAGTAGCATACCTTGAATAACAACCCCTTGTCTTGAGATGAACAAAATGAGGATCCCCAATAAAACAAGACAAAACAAAACAAAACAAACAAACAAAAACAAAGAAAGAGAACAAACATAACACAAAAACTAAAAAACTAAAACTAAAACAGAAAATTAATTACATATGATACAGTATAATACATTTTATTTAAAACATCAGACCTTCGATGCACCAAAATAGTGCTTGAGAAACTGACCATTAACTGGCAATGGAACAGGTTCTCCTATTAAGGTACTCAAACGAAAAGCATTCTCGCCTAGAATCTCAGCCACTTAATAAGGACCTAACCAAAGTCTATCAAACTTTCGATGATCTCCTTTCTTTTCTCTGGCCTTATCCAATAGTAATACAAGATCTGATATCCTAAAAGCTTTTATCTTAGCTCTTTTGTCAAACCAACGTTTGACGACAGCCTGATGCTTAGAGAATTGCTGCAAAGCAGCATCTCTTTGCTCTTCCATGTTAAGAAAATTAAGTAATCTAACTTCAATCCTATCATCCTTGGTATAAAACTCTTGCATGAACTTAAGAATAGGTATGGGTATGTGCAGGATCATCATGGAAAAAACAGGTCCTTAAGTGGCAATAAAACTCAAAAAATCAGAGTTAGGAAACTTGACATAAAAATTTGAATAAGTTATCTATATTATTTCAAAAACATGTAAAAATATAATCTGTAGAAAATTGAATTTAGTTTCTAAACTACTAGACCTTTATTTAAAAAAAAAAATTCTATTTGGTCAAAATTTGAAATTTCAATGTAGTAGTACTTAAATTTCAAGGTAAAAATAAGAAGTAGGTGTTTGTCTGACCACCCTAACCACAATAAAATGATAATATTTTTTTATAATATTTTAGATATAAGTAGAGGACTCATGTCCCGATGTGATGCATATTTTTTTATAATTTTTTTCCAAGTAAATAATTAATTATGATTTTTTTATTACAACTTTTAAAAAAATATAAAAATTCGTTTATCTAACCACCTTAACTTGGTCAAAAATTCATGAAATTCAAATTTTTTTTTTAATCCTATAGTATGTGAAGCATGGAATGTGACGCATGTTTTGAATTCAAAAAATGTGATACCATTTGAAAGTTATAGATTTTTTTCAATCAGCCTATCAATCAGGACATTTTTCGTAATTCAAATAGAAAATGAATAATAATTATTTATTAAATTCAAAGTAAAGAATAATTTATATGGGTAGAAAGATGAGAATCTCCTTTAAAAACCCTTTTCATTTCATCAATTTTGGGTAAAAAAAAAGTCGTCAGCCACATGGGTCATCATATCACTTACATATCGCCACTTTTTGGCCCATCGTGATCCTGCACATACCCGTATCTGTAAATGGATCAAGAAGACAAGGTCTTGACCATAGACTGACCTAAAGGTGAATTTCCTAGAGCTACTTTGATTTTGGTTTGATCTTCCCATAAGGCAACTCTCAACTGGGTGTGCCAGTCCCTAGGATTGTTCTCTAACAACTTTCTTATTACTTCCAACAAGTTTTTATTTGTAGACTCAACCACTCCATTTTCCTGAGGGTAGTAATTAGTAGAATACTTCAAAACAATTTTATGTTCATATTCCCATGAAATGAATTTAGTAGAAGAAAAAGTAGGGCCATTATCACATACCAGAGCAAATGGAACTCCAAACCTGGTTGTGATGTTCTCAGTCAGAATCTTGATGACCACCTCTGTGGTACTATTTTTGCAAGGTTGGGCCTCAGCCCAATGTGTACAGTATTCATTTGCAGTCAAGATGAATTTATGACTTGCAGAAGAATTAGGATTAATTACACCTACAAAATCAAGTGCCCATTGAGCAAATGGCCTTACCTCATATACTAGTTGCAAAGGCATTGTAGGATTTCTTTCCTTGGGTGCAGAAGTTTGGCATACATGACAAGTCCTGACATGTTGATGTGCATCCCGAAATACATAAGGCCAATAATAGCCTGACCTAAGAATCTAATGGGCCAAAACATCAGCAGACCCATGCCCCATTCCATGCCTTCCATGAAACTCAGAAATGGCATGCTTGGCCTCTTGCTGATCCAAACAGTGTAGGTAAATTCCTTAAAAATTATTTTTGTAGATAGATCCCCCTTTAAGCATGTAATGAGAACTCTTCATCCTCAATGCTCTCCTATGAGTAGCATTCATTCCTTCTGGACATTTATTATTGAGGAGGAAGAAAATTAAATCTGTATACTAGGGATCCTTAGTAAATGATTGGACAGTGTACTGCTAACAGGTAATGTTTTTATCCACATCTGCCATTGCTTTTGACAAACCTTGCCCTCAAACGAGTTTCATCGGGTGAATTTCTAAGTCAAACTCCTGTAATATTTACATCCACTTCCCTCTTCATTCTCCTAATTCACTTTGCATTAGAAGAGACTTCACATCTGGATCTAGAACTATGGCCATTACTTGACTTCGAAGTATGTAATTCCTAAACTTCTTTACTGCTCGTACAAATGCAAAGGCTTATTTCTCTAGTGGTGGGTACCTCACTTCTGCATTTTTAAATGGAGATCTCATAAAGGCAATAGATCTCTCCTCACCCTCTTCTCTTCGTTGTGTTAAAATGGTTGCACATGAATGGTCAGAAGCAAAAGAATAGATATATAAAGGTTTTAGATAATCTGGGCTTGTTAAAACAGGTGCCTTAGATATAGATTATTTAATCTACGAGAAAGCAGACTTAGCCTCAATACTCCATTCAATTTTTGCATCTTTCTTTGAATCATTTCATTAAGAGGTTTGATGATCTCCACAAACCCTGTTATAAATTTTCTAACAAAATTGATCCTCCCAAAGAAGGATCTCATTTCTTTCTTGTTGCCCGGCCTTGTCAATTTCAAGATGGCCTCCACTCGGTCAGGATCTATAGATATCCCTTCCTCTGATATAATTTGACCTAAGAGTTTCCCTTCAGATACTCCAAACACACTTTTCTTTGGATTAAGAGAGACACCATAACTTATACATTTCTTTAGAACCTTTTCCAGATTAGCAGCATGGTCTTCTCTATTCTTAGAGAAGATGGTTAAATCATCTACATAAATGATTATACATTTTCCTATCAGATCTTTGAAAGCTACATCCATTTCCCTTTAAAAAGTAGCTCCAACATTGATGAGACCGAATGGCATCCTCCTATAGGTGAATGTGCCCCATTTTGTGGTGAAAGCAGTCTTCATCCTATCTTCATGACTAACCAGGACCTGATTGTATCTAGAATAACCATCCAAGAATGACATCATCTGGAATCCATTAACCTTTTGTAATACTTCATCAAGAGAAGGAAATGGATAATTGTCTTTCTCAGAAGCCTTGTTTAGATTCCTGAAATCAACACATAATCTGATCTCACCATTCTTCTTGCACACAGGAACTAAATTAGCCACCCAGGTAGAATCTCTAACCGGAAAGATTATTCTAGCAGATAAAATTTTTTGCACCTCTTTCTGGATCAAGGGCTCAATTAAAGCATTGACCGAGCATTGCTTCTGGTGAAAAGGCTTGCTTCTAGCTTGAGAGGTGTGGTATGTGTGATCACCGAAGTGTCAAAGGTTTTCAGGTCATCATAACTCCACGCAATAGCTTCAATATTCTACTTCAATACTTTGATTATCTTGTCCTTGATTTCCTGAGGACAAGTCTTTCTATAAGAACATTCCTTTTAGGGCCTAAGTGAGTCAAATTAACAGATTCATACTTCCCTCCATCACTCTCTATAGGCACCCTTTGACAATCCTGTGGGTCTGAGTCAAATATCCTCTCCAAAGCAACCATCCCCTTCGGAATGCTATTATTTTTCAAATCCAATATCCCTTCTGGACACTCTTTCTCAAGATCCCAATCTCCCTAATCTCTTTCAGATTCATCTATTATTTGTTCTTCAAAAACTTCAAAATTTGCTAAAAAGGCCAATATATGTTGATCATCATCAAATACTTGAAAGTGTCAGACATTTTCAGGAACAGCTAGGACTGAAATCAACTCAACTAAAAATCTCTTTAGATCAGAATCTTGCATGGGTTCCAATGTACTATCAACAATAGCAGGTGCATCTGCAATTTGATTAGCTTCTCTAGGGATCAGACTAATCCCAAAAGCATCAAAGTCTTCGATTAAATTCCAAACTCTGTTTCTGTATGCAACCAATCTTTTGTTATGACATGTATATTGGCTACGTACCTGTTTTACAATCACTTCATAATCCCCTATAACTGTGAGAGCAATAACCTTCTTTTTATGGGAAAACATAAGACCTCGAGCAAGTGCTTCATACTCAACCACATTGTTTGTGCAACTAAACTGCAATCTATAAGAAACAACGTAAGTCTTCCCTTTCAGGTTAGTTATTTCAATCCCTGCTCCACTTCCCACTTTAGATTTAGAACCATCAAATTTAAGAGTCCACAATTGGTCTTTGGCTCAGAGTTCTTTCTTCTTAGGGACCATAGGGGATGACTTACTTGGGATGTGTGGCAGCTCAAACTTTTACTGGTTATCAGAAATTGACTCGGGACAAAGCTCACTTGAAGATTTTTCTATGTTTTCAGCCTGCTCAGAAATCATTTCATGAACAACCTCTTGGGTTAAATTGCAATTCAACTCATTTTTCATCAATGCCTTGGGTATTGGAAAAGTATCTGGGCCAGGTGTATTGAATAGGAATTGGGACACCTCAACTTCTTCTTGCATTTTAGAACATAAAACCTAAGTCTGCTCTACTGGTGAGGAACCTTCCTCTTGAGAAAGACTAGCCCGAGTAAGAATGGTAGCATCCTTAACTTTGAAAGAAAACTCATTGATGGGGGTCTAGGGTTCCTCTTGACATATTTGTTGGGGCTGATCTACATGAATTAGAATATCTAGGCATGATTGACATGTTAACTTTGAATGATTGTGATAATGAATCCTACACCAATTAGAAAGCAAAAAACTACTCAAATCAGTTTCTTCCCTAAAACCAGCCTATCATGTTGCAATTTCCTTATTAGAACTTGTTGGTTGATGCAGATCATTGGGTCACTATGTTCTAGGGGCAATGTATCCCCAAGATTGACTACAGAGAAAGTAAGGACTTCCTCTTGTTTGTAAACTCCTATTTCAGTCTCAAAGTATGCTACTTCATTTGAAGCATCATATTCTGTAATCATATGCTTGATTTTGGGTTCACTCTCAATCCTTATCTATGTTGGTACTTCCTTCCATGGTAACCACATGTGAGATAAATCCAAGGACAAATATCCCCCAATAATTTTCATTAGCTCCCGACTTAGGAGCATACCATTCGTCTCTAGGATGTCAGCCACTTGGATATCTATGTATGTTTGGATCCTTGGATTTGATCCAACCTGCACATGCATGTTCTTTAATTCACCTACAACATTGACCTCTATTTTGTCTAACTGGATCACTTTCTTTTTGGTCGGGATAGGACTTAATCCTAAATTTTTGCATATTGAAAAGGGCATAACATTACTCGACGCTCCAGAGTCTAATAAACAATTGTGCAAATTCTTTCCAAAAATCCTTAAACTTAAAAGAAAAGGCGGGGTACTGGTCTTACCTTTATAAATGGTTGCATTTGTCTCCTTTGCTGCAGTCACTTTACCTTTTCCCTTTAAGCGATCTACCTCTTCCAAGGATTTCAATACCACCTCACGCTGAGCTAGGCACCACTTCATGATGTCAAAGAATGACAAGGACGTCTTTTGTCTCTGCAATTCTGCAATAAAGTCAAATTTTGAATCATTCCTAACTTGATACTTAGGAAGAGGAGGCAGATTGCCTCTATTCTGAAGGTCATAAGGTCCCTTTGCTGGTGGTGGATTGTTATCTGCATTTTGGTTTGGTGGGACCATGTTGTTTGGGGGTGCAAATGTAGTAAATGGGCCCTTATTCTGATTTGTCAGACAGTGACCTCCTTTGGACTGAAACACTTGGGCATCATACACATCTTTCACTAGCTCGTTATCTCCTTGCATGGGAAATTGGTATTTCTCTTCAATAGTCTCATAAGTCATAGCAGTACTGACTGGCCCATTATCCTGATTGGAATTATCTGCTAGACAATGGGCATCAGCTTGTGCAATCTTTACAATCTTCTCCATTTCAGGGCAATTAACCTCAGAATGTGTTGCAGTATCATGTAGCCTACACCAATTAGTCATGAAATTGAGGTAAGCTACAATAGTAGTATGTGATCTCTCCTCACTTGATTGATAATTATGTGGAACTCCCCCATTGTTAGGTCCAGTATTCCACTGCCTATTATTGTTGTTGAACCTCTGGTTATATCCTCTATTCTGATTTTGGTAATTTTGGTTAGAAGAATTTTGATTCTGAAAGTTTCGGTTGGTGTTCTGATTCCCATTCTGATTGGAGTAATTTCCCTGATTTTTGTAACCTCCCTGGTTTTGATAATTCCAATTTTGGTTGTGGGGAGGGTTTTTCCTAAGTTGTGCCATGTCATTAGACATTTGGGATAGAGTCTTCTTGAGAGTCTCTAACTCACTATTTAGTTGAACAGTTTGGTCATTTTGCACATTCTGCACTATGGATGGGGAATGAACATGGGTTGATCCTCCTACTTGTTGTGGTTGATTTTGAGGTTGTTGGGAGGAATCTTGCATGCCATTGCCAAAAGAGGGCATAGTTGGAGGGGCTTGCAACTCAGATACAAGTCCATATTGGGAATAAGACATCCTTGGGATAGTGTTGTATAATGGTGGGTTAGGTACCTGATAATTCATGGGAGGAAGAGTTGCTCCTAAACCTCCTGATTGCAGACTTATCTGCTATTGCAATTTGATGGCCAGATGATAAACTTTAGACAAAGAGTTAATCTCATCGGGTTGATAATTTCTTTGCAAGAATAGACCAATCAAGGGATCAACAACTCTTAAATATGCCTAAATGACTATATTTTCAGCCACTAAGTAAGGCTCTTGTAGCCTATGGTACATCCTCTAGAATCTAGTGTTGAATAAAGGCAATGGCTCATGATGGTCTTTTCTTATGGTGGAAAATTGGTGATACAATATGGCAGGGTCTACATAAACCCTAAATTGATTAATAAAAGCATTTTCTAAATCTGTCCAACCCAGAATAGATCCTCGGGGCAGATTTAAATACCAGTTATATGTCATATCTCCTAAACATTAAGGAAACAATCTACATACCACGTTCTGATAAGCAACTTGAGAATGAGTACAAGCATCTTTGAATGCTTGTATATGCTCCTCAACACTTCTTGATTCACCATGCATGTACTTGGGACAAAAATTCTCTAGGTTCTTTGGTAAATCATGGATTTTCCCTAGAATAATCCCTAACATAGAGGGATTATTCACAAAGTAAGCCATGGGTAGGATTGGTTGAGCAGGTTGTGGTGATATAGGCCGAATTGGTGGTGATACCAACCTAATTGGTGGTGGTGATGTGGGTCGAACTGGTGGTGGTGTAGGTGGATTTGGAGGAAATCCGGGTCGAGTAAATGGTGGTGGCAATGTAGGTATCAATACCCTATGAGCAAGGGGTCTAGGTCTAACCGGGGTTTGAAATTCTTGTAATGGTTCAAGATCAGTAGAAGATCTAAGAATCCTTTCATGTTTCTCCCGTGAGAATGACACGATGTGAGCCAGCTTGTTCGTTAAGGCCCTCCTTCTAGCACCAGATCTATTGATGGTGAAAATGACACAAACAATGTTTAAACAGAAAATTTCTACTATATTTCTCCTGAAAAAGAAAGACAACATATAGTAGCCTAACTCCCAAGGTCCTGGTAGTTGGTTCTCAACTATCTGGTGTCACTCAATCGGTCCATGCAACTGTAATATTCAAGGGGCATGTGTTGGTAACAAGGAATACAAGCAATGACTTATTCATCGAGCTATTCTTAATAAAGAAAGGGGTTTTTAAATAAAAAGAAAAAGATAGATCATAGGGTAAATCAGTAAACATGAACCAAACTTATCTAGCATCCGAACATATATCTTCAACAATGAATTTTTTCCAACAGATCAAGAAAACCATAGCATGATACAATTTACAGAATAATCCATACTATTGCATGCATCTAAGGTGCTTATTTTAACATCACAATTCGCATATCACAACTATTTCAAAGATTCCAAAAAAACAAACTTTCATTCATCGCTAAGATCATAGATCAACGGACTTCAATAAATTCAATTCACTGATAACCTAACGAGATAATCCTTAAATCCAGTTTCTTCTAATGAATTTCATCATATAAGAAATACTCATGCTTCAGCACAATCACTAGCATACAGATAGATTATAACTCATCAACCTTATCAAGTAAAACTTGATTCTAACACCATATTGCATAAAACCTGTAATTATATTCAAATGTAAATAAAGTAACAATGTATCTCTGTAACAACTATGAAAATTCTATCTCCTACTATTAGGTGGCCAATTCTATTCTCTATTAGTCGACCTTTACAATATGATACCCCAAGGGTATTTATAGATATACAAAAATCTGAAGTCCTCTCTATTTTAGGTCGTTCCACCTTTTCAGGATTTAAGTCTTCTTGGAAACTCAGATCAATTTGATCTCTAGTTCCCGGTTTGATCACTCAATTAAACTAGAAGAAAAGAAGATAGGAGAGAAGAGAAAACCATGCGCCTCAAAAACTGCCAGTCCTGCATGCAAAGAAGAGAAGAAAGCCATGCATGCATGAGATTTATGCATACGAAGTTTGTTCTACAATGTACTCATCATAACTGGACAAGACTTGTTGTAGTATGTCCAATTCTAGCCCATCAACCCAGCTGTCTTCAAACTTAATCCTTTCCAACTTCACAAGCAGCAAAACCTCTCATATCTTTCAGCTCCGTTAACTCCCTCTTAGCTGCCCTTATCTCTTCTTTAATGTCCATTAATCGATCTATCAGCAGGTCTTCACCATCATCTCCTCTTTGCATGACCTCTTTAAACCTTTCATCCCACTTCTCCTTTATTTGGCTTAAAGGTAGGCCTTCCTTTACTA
Organism: Sequoiadendron giganteum; assembly: GCA_007115665.2. NCBI lineage: Eukaryota > Viridiplantae > Streptophyta > Pinopsida > Cupressales > Cupressaceae > Sequoiadendron > Sequoiadendron giganteum. The sequence continues at coordinate 646,602,368 of CM021103.1, read as the reverse complement.
GTATATCAACATTGACTATAATAGCAATAATGGCTTCCAACTCCTCAAACTATTCATTCAGATCCTTAACAGAATCTTGAACATCATCTTTATGCTTGTATAGAAAATTTGATCTAAACCAGAGTATGTAAGAAGTCTTTTCCAAGAAATCTTTATTATCTTCTTCAAGTATTGACTGTTCTAGAAGAGTAGTTTTAGACAATTTACTAACTTCTTTCAATTTCTGACTGTATTCTTTGTGCTCCTCCTCCTGTTTTTCCAATGTTTTAACATATTGATTCATTTCCTCTATCAGCTCCTCAGTCATTTTGTGAACCCCAAAACTGCCTTCCAGTACTTCACTTATTTCTTGATTCAATTTAGCAACCCACTTATCCAACATCTCTGCCTTGCCCCTTACCTATACCAAATCATCTACTTCTTTCTTACTCAACGAAATTGGGGTCTCACTAGTAGTAACATGTTGTGACCTTGGAGCAGAAACACTTTCCAAGAAAACATGCAACTGATCTAATTGAGCCTTAAGCTCATCTTTCCTGATAATCCGTCAATTTCATGTCTACTACATCCTTGTCTGTCATTGGTATGGCACATTCAAAAAAAAATTCTCCTTTGTCGATGAGCCTAGTGGAATGTAGGATCTTGGCCTTCTTTTTAGGCCTTTCTTTCTCAATTTCCTTCATTATATCCTCCCAATTGAGAGGTTGTGAAGGTGTCAATGATATCTTCTAAAGATCCAATTTTAACCAAGTGGGAGCACCTGGAGTAGTGGTCATTATAGTTGAGGAAGAAGCAATAGCAGTAAGTGGGTGGTTGCAATTTACTTGAGGTTGCAACTGATCTAATTGAGCCTTAAGCTCATCTTTCCTGATAATCCGTCAATTTCATGTCTACTACATCCTTGTCTGTCATTGGTATGGCACATTCAAAAAAAAATTCTCCTTTGTCGATGAGCCTAGTGGAATGTAGGATCTTGGCCTTCTTTTTAGGCCTTTCTTTCTCAATTTCCTTCATTATATCCTCCCAATTGAGAGGTTGTGAAGGTGTCAATGATATCTTCTAAAGATCCAATTTTAACCAAGTGGGAGCACCTGGAGTAGTGGTCATTATAGTTGAGGAAGAAGCAATAGCAGTAGCAGTGGGTGGTTGCATATTTACTTGAGGTTGAGAATCAACCCCTTGTTTCTCTTGTTGCTCTCGCTCCACACTTGTTTGTGCAAGATTTTCAGCTTCCTCCCTATCCTTTTGTTCTTGTACACTCTTATCTTCTTCTTCCATATTCAACCTTTCTTCTTCTAATCATGATCAAGTCTGATACTTCTTTGTAGAATTCTATCCTCTTTGGTTGATCATGAAGCTTGGTCAGAGACTTCTTTTCCATTCTCAACCATTTCTTGTTCAAGTGCGCTTTGTTGGACTACTTGTATTTGCTATATTTCTCTAAAGCTTCTGCCTCCTTCAACTGTACCAGGTTCTTTGGATCTGGGACACTAAACATAGTTTGAAACATTTGAGGAGTTAAATCAATAATAACATTGTCTTGTGCATCCATACACTGCCTAGTAGCTGGATTGTAAGCACCTACTGCTGTCATACTCAACTTTGGGCACTGGACAGATAGAGGGAATAAGGTGATATGAGCCAAACCAGACTCAACAATTCTTTGAGTTCTCCCTGTTATATCTTCAGTGAATGTTTCCAAATTTAACTAATCAAAATTGTATGAGCCCAGATTGGTGTCAATTATATCAGACCAATCCGATTCCACCTTTCTTGCAGTGACAACAAGACCCCTATGATTATACCTCAAAGTATAAGGTAGATGCTTCGGCTTTATCTTCTTGGGCTTACCTGCTGCCTTTGATGTTTCTGTAGGCTGATTCCTTTGGGAGGCTTCTCTTGATACTCTTGACATCCTTTAGCTTTCCTGCAACAAAAACCCCAATCAAATCCTTCAATAAATATCACAAAATATGCTTTAAAACCTTACCCTTCATATATATATATATCGAAGGCAGAACCAAACATAAAACATTCTAAATAGTCTTCTTTAAAACACTACCGAGCTCGGAGCCAAAACCATTATTGATATTACAATAATAACAAGCAGGATCAAATATGGAACTGTCATGGTGATCGAAATCGAAATCGGAATTTGAACCAATTTGGTTTCTTTTAGATTTTCTAATTTCATATTCAGTTTCGGTTCTGCTTCCGCTTCCACCTAATTTGTCATTATTTTGAAATAAGGCTTCTCACTATAAGCGAAGTCAGAGATGGGATAGAAATGGAATCGATATCTTTTGGAAAACATGTTTCAAAGTATAGATTCATTCCAATTCCGCTTCCGCCTAAAATGATCATGACGTCATAAGTGTTTTTAACAGTTTAATGCATAACTTCATGATAAAGGACTAGGTCATATTAAAATGAAAAGGGGCTTTAAATATAACATGATAAGACCATCCCCATATGACCGAGAGGCGACTATACTTTCTAGGGCATCACATTTAAATTAAAACGTGAACACATAAATACACCAAGAAACCCTAAACTAAAAACCCTCGATTACAAACAACCAAGGCACAAATTTAACCCTATCTAAACTAATCAAATTGAATGCGCAATAGATTTCTTCAGTAAAAACAACCATCTACCAAACCATTCTCACTGTAAAAACCAAATTTAACCCATGCATTTAAAAATTAGGGCACCACGACTCAGTCACGGCTAAAATGTGAAAACGACCGTGTCTAAATAAATCGACAAGAAACAAAACTATAAAAGCAATACAAAAACAAGCAAAAATTTAACAAAAATGAAACAAACCAAAACATACAAACTTATAAAGGAAATCACACAAAACCAACAATCCAAGAAGAATAGAAACAAAAAATGTAAAATAAAAAGAAGAACGAAAATAGAAAACCCTACCTCAAATGCAAATAAATAGGTTAACTTCCTGAAGAAATCCATAAGCAACTGTCTCTCTTTCAATCAATTCACTCGCATAAAAGCTTCACTGCAACTCTGGTTCGCTCTTCGATCTCTTAATAATAATGATGATAACTACGCGTAAATCCCTAATTAAGGCAAAAACTAGAAGTTTCACGCATGCGTGGCACCTGTCATTAATGCAATGAATGCAGTAGAGCAGAGTCAGAACTGCAGAGGGAACTAGCACATCACTTGTTGTGCTACTTCAGTAAAAGTCAACGATAAAAACTGGCGGGAGCGAAATCAGAATGAAAACGCTTTTGGAAACTTGAGTAATTTCCCAACTTGGTTCCCGTTCTGGGTCCGGTTCCGCCGACATCAAATAAAACAAAACCAAACAAAAAAATAAAACAAAAGGACTGAAATAAGAAAACTTAACATACAAAACCTAGTTTAAAACGAAAGACCAAAATGCGGAGGCAGAGGCGGAATGCGATTTGTTTTAGGAATTTTGAATAAACACCAACTTAACTTCCACTCTGGCTCTGGCTCCGACAAAGACAAAACAAATAATTCAAAAGAAAGACTATCAGGATGGGGATCAAAATGAGTTTTAAAAGAAGTTTCACAACCCAATTCAGTTCTAGTTCCGGTTTCGACAAAATGAACCAAAGAAGAACAAAGTGTTGGAAAAGAAAGACTCCAAACTTTGTTTGAAAACCAACCAAGGATAAAAACATAAAGGGGGACCCATTTTGACGAAGGCAAAAGATGGGGTGGTTATGCAAGGCATAACACTAATAGACCTTCCAAAATTTATACGCAAGACTAGAGGTAAGAACAAGATGTAGGATGACTAGAAGTCTTGTAGTCCACAAAAACTCTGTAACTCCACAAAAATTGAATAACATGACCAAAAACTTCCCAGACTTAGAATTTTTTGGATTTTTTACATCATCCAACATCTGACATGAACATGGGGGATGATGAGAAAAAACACATATAAATTTGAACAAGTTGTACCCATTTAAAAATTTCTCATATTCCTTATGAATGATAGGAAAAATGAGGTATAAAGTGAAAAGGATATTAGATTCATGATATTTTTTGCAATTAGATCACGTCCCAAAAACTATATGATAAATCAAATACACAATATAAATTTACTGGATTATAACTATCAACTAGGTTTCATTATTTCATCAATCTCCTCAAGGTTAGACTAATAGATATGCATATTCCTATGCATAATCAACCTACTCAATAATCATGCCTAAATTATGTTCTTCCTCTTCATCCTCAAATCCATAATTATATTCTTTAACATGTACATATTCTTTCTTCTTGACTTTTGTCTCAAAATATAATATTTTATGTCCTTTCATTCCCTATAATTATCATGTATAAGTAAATAATCTTAATTATTTGAAAACCACATCCTTAAATATTAAAAATTGGTAGATAAGCTGCAACCTTGGGGGTTGCTCCCTATTATATAGATCATAGATAAAATATATATTTTAACTCTGTATAGCTTCTGGATTAGATTGTGTGTAAGATTTTTATATCACAATCTATGATCTAATCCAAAAGCTATACATAATTACAATATGGATTGTGGAAACTTGATATCATTAAATATATATTTTTTCTATTATGGTCCTAATTTTGGAAAATAAGGTGAAACTTCCAGCAATATGAACTTAAGAATGTGTTTGTAAATCTAAAATAGGTATTCAAGATTACCAATAATGTGTTATGTGATTAGAAATTACAATAATGAAATAAAAACAAAAATACCACAAGTTGAGAATCACAAGTGACACAAGATATACATGGAGAAACCCTTGCAAGAAAAAACTCCACCCAAAGAGACGCAATGCTTGTATTAATATTCAATGAAGTACAACAATACAACACTCCTCCTTTAATCTCGAAAACACTTCATTACTCTAACAACTTGCAAAACAAACTTATGAAACCACCATCTCAATGCTCCAATATATAGAAGTTTATGGGAGGAATACCACTTGTGGTATCTTGAAACAACAAGTAAAACCAATTAGAAAAACCCAAACCCCTCTTAGTAGATGACCCATAAACATGGTGAAAATTATTAAATGCACACATGGTGTTCATATGGGTTCCTAACCCATAGCCAATCACAATTGGTTGATCCTCAGTACTCCATTACTCTCTTATGGCTCAAATAGTTCATACTTAGAACATGCAAATTTGGGAACCTAACTCATGATAAGATGTAAATGAGCATTCAAGATAATGCACTTTTGGGTGGTCCCTACCCAGAAAGTCGATTCCTAGAAGGAATATTCTCCATGAATGCTTTGTAACCATCACTATAGTGGGTCCACCTCTATGAATGCAATTACAATTTATCATAGGAGAATAAATAATAGATGATTTTCCTCTCATGTCCTCTAGGACACTTTCCAAAAATAGTGGAGACGCATAAAATCAACTTAGGATCGCAATTATAATGTGAACTATCCTAACACCTAAACCATTTAAGCCATGTAAATCTATGGGATAACAAAAATCTAGATTTTAGATATCTATTTCACCTATAGACATAACTCAACATTATTTGGCCTTTCTATTAGCTACATGTACTACCTTAGAGCAGCTAAACTAGGAGCCATATATTTTATAGCATTCTAATTACATACTCAAAAAAAAAGAATCAATTAGTGTAATTACTAAATATCATTTGAGAGAGAAGTTTTAATGGAATTTTTCTCTTTGTTGATGAACTCATCCAATCCCTAGGATTTTAAAATTAATAAATAAGTTCCTTTCATTGTATTTTTTATTTTTCTCTTTCTTGATGAACTCATCCAACCCCGAGGATTTTAATAAATAAATAAGTTCCTTTCTTTGTATTTTTTTGATGACACACCAGATTGGAGGACCTCTAGGAAAGAGGAATGCCAATACCAAAGTGGGCCACCTCCAAGACCAAATCCAAATCACCCATTAATTATTTCTTGATGAGATCCTTATAAAGATCCTTCATTGATTCCTTTGAATCACTAATTTCTATTGGAGAAGAAAAGAAGATGAAAGAGATGTCATTGTTAACCCTATATTTGTGGTCCACCATCAAAAAATCTTCATCCAAACCCCAATGGACTATAAATATAATTAACCCATGACAAAGGTTTTGAAAATGCATCTTAGTGATGAGTGTTACAAAAAAAAATAGTTATCCATCTCAAACCTTTAATATTTCTAGTAGCTTAGATCAAAGTGATGGAAAAGGATCCATATCCCAAGATTTATTCTCAACCCCAACCACTTTGCACAAGCCAAAGAGGTTAAGAGTTAATTAAAATGAGTGGTTATCTCATGAACTCATCCTCCAGTTGAAGGCCTTCAAGATGAATACATCTAAGAAATAATTAATTACCAATAATTAATATTTTCTAGTTGAGGGACACATTTCCATATTATGAAGAGTTGTCTTGACCCCGAGCAACTCAATAACGTTAGTTTCCAAATTGCAAAGATGATCTATCTTCAAATGAGCTTCATTGTATACATGGTTTTCTATTAATTCATTGAGATTTGATATTAGATAAAGGGAAACATCTAACATGGCCTTGAGTCCCCATCCATAATAATTATTTCCCCTTATTACATTGATCACTAGGGTTGAATCTCCTTCAATTTCCATCTTGGAGAGGTTGGGTTTCAAACACATCTAGACAAACCTATAATCGATCCATGCAATTTTACTCCATCATTTATTCCTTTCAACAAAAAACTTGAGGCTCTACATATGACCTTCTTAATCTATTCTTGGATTAAGAAACCTTCACTAGAGATGCTAGGATTTCATCTTGATGCATTGTCCAAAAAAATTTAAATTACCCATGTTGTGGTGGTTACCACTTAGCCTCCTTTCGTTTAATTAGGGACTAAAATCCCCCAACCCCATTAATGGGGGGATTCAAAGACCATACCAATTATTTGACATTAATTTTTCCCAACTAGTGAAGGATCTCTTTTGAGTTTCCTGAGATTCAACTCTTTTATTAAATACTTCCATTAGAGAGGATTCAACCTTGTTAAGAAAATATGACATTGAAATTTCCTTTTCTTGAATCAAAATCCTATTTCTTTATTTCAAAATTTCCCTCAAAATAATTGAGGGATTGGTAATCCAAAAGAAATATAAAGTTGTGTTCCAATTGATAATGGGCCAAGGTTCAAATAGGTTGTGAATATCATTGGGTAAGACATCAAACCATACATGTTTAGTACATAGTCATCTCCAACATTCTTGTGAGAATTGGAAACCAAGAAGGATATGATCCATGCTTTCTACCCAAGATTTGTATTGTGGATACTTTGAAGGTCCATGATAACCCATTTTTACAAATCTATCTGTTAGATTTTTTTTACAATATAGACCAAGAGAAGACTCCTAACTTGAGAAGGAAAACTTTGTTCCAACAAAGATGAATGGGTATTCCTATTTTCTCAAATCCTATCTCAACCACCTTATATCCACCTTTCACATTGTATTATCTTTACTTTGAGAAATTCCATCTAATGCAGTATTTTCCTTTCCTTATTATGAAAATTTTGTCCTCTAGGATTGCCTTTAATTTTTCTTCCTCCATAACCAAGATTCAACCTGAACAAAAATATTTCCACACCTATTTTGAAATGCCTAATGAAGATACTTGTATCATGTTTAATCCACCATGTCAAAGCCCTAGATTCTTCTAAGGATCCTTTTGGTCAAAGAGAAATATTTTATTTTCTTAATGATGGTATGAGAACCCCATGAATCTTCCCATAATATAATTTATCTCTCATCATGTATGTCCCAAGTGACATAATTTATAAGTATTAATTTGAATGTAACATGAAATTACATAGTCAAGAGACCTAGGGAAAGCCTCAAGAAATAATAATTATTTCTAGGTTGGGTTGTCCAAGTATTTTTGTAAAATCCTTACCCATTTTCAATGAGACTGGGAGAACATTGTGTGTTCATCCTTATTACCCAATGATATGGAGTAGTTAAGTCATTCACATCTACCCAATGAACTAGATCATCCTTTATTGAGCAACCATTGGTAATAATATTTTACATTTCGATGTCAACCAGGGATATATACTTGAGATGAAGATAGTATTATATGTATGGCTAAGGATTTTTGAGTGTTCCTATGAATTTTTAGCATAGTAAGAAAATCTATTGCACTAAAAGGGAGCCTATTTAATAAAATGTACAAAGTCTACGTTTATTAAATAAAAGAGTGTTATAATTATTGGTTTAATTCTACAAGTGAGTATTATTTAGATGTGGATTAGAAAATATAATTCAACTCTAGCTATGAATGATAGAATTTACCAATTAACGAGAGAATACAAAAATAAAATAATTTAATCAATAATTTAACAATAGAGTAGCATCATACCTCAATTGGGCCCTTTCTTGGGTATCACCACTCTTATTTAACTCACAAGATTATTATCTATCTAATTATTCGTGTACAGTTGATTCAAGGATTCAAATAAAAAGGTTTCGCACTTGCTAGTCAAAAGGAAAATATAATTTTTGAAAGGAAATGATAGATTCACTCAATGAATCAAGCCTCCTAGATCACCTACAAAAACCAAAAATAACCTTCTATAAGAGGTAAAATCAAGAACACAACTTTACAATAATAGATGCAAGATAATGGCCAAGATGCAATACTCAAGATTGCAATGGTATTGGATTTTGATTGAATGGAATTAGGATGTAAATATGACACCTTTCTTATCAATGAAAAGGTGTAAGATAGGATTAGACAAGATCTTGGCATGTGTCTTAATCTTGTATACTGAGACAACTACCTCAATATTATTAAATGATATGGTATGTAAGTATTAAATAAAAGCCAACAAGATAAGATCTTATCTAGACAACTAATACTTCTAGAAAAGCAACTAGGACCTAAGTGGACTTAACCTGTAAATAGGACCTAGATAGGTAGAAAACCTATCTTCACCAACACCTCTCCTTAAGTACAAATTAGGAAATATTATTATCCAAATGATGTAATGATGGGTCCTGACAACAAGGCCATGTTAGGTACCCATGTGCATTACAAATTCAATCACTGATAAATAGAGAAAAGGAGAAAACTTAGTGGGACAAAAATCCTCCCCAAAAGAGATGAAATAAAAAAAAATCTCAATGATGAGTTACATGAGAGGGACAAAACACCATGTGAGGAAAAATATCCCCCATAAAAGAGAAGACATACCATGTGAACCACCAAAAACATATAAAAAGAAGGGAAAGATGATTCCCTTTACTAGGCCCCTAGGGTTTTTCACCTAGGATCACTTGGGCCCTAGGACTAGACTCTCTTTCCACTTTGGTGATATGGGTTTTTTTGGTGATTTAATTCAAAGGACAGGAGTTATGAAGGTTTGATTAAGGTAGTGTTGTGCGTGATGAAGTGTGGCTGAATGAAACTAATGCTAACTATGAAATGTAAAGTAATGTAAATCTAAACTACATGTGATGTAAACTAAATGACCTAAATAGGTACAATCTGTAATAGAACTTGAAATAACAAAAGGGTGTGCACCTGGGTATTAGAATTTGAAGATGAGGAGTCCTGAAATGTTTTTGAAATTGTCTGAAATCAGTAGAGGAACACTTATGCCAAGTTGGGCGACCTAATCATCTTCCCAGGAAAGTTTGTCAGAACAAGTTTCTTCCAAAAGGGTGTCCAAATCCACAAAAATCCCTGAAAGACAGGCTCAGAGGGACCAGGTCACCATTTTTGGTGACCTAGTCCTCTTCTGAGTTTATGAGAATCTAGGAGTTGGGATTGGAGCCTTCAATCTACACTCTCGTTCCTGATAGGTGTTTGGTTTAGATTCTACAGAAAACGGGCTTAAAGGGATCTCCAAGCTTCAACTAGGGATTTGTTGACTTGAATGATTTTGATGAGTTGAGAACACCTTCCTACCACCTTTCTCCTTGAAAAACCCACATACAAACACTTTAAAACACACATGCAAAGAGAAGACCAGGATTAGGGTTAGAGAATGGAGGTTTACCTTAGTCAAACCCCTTTGATGATAATTAACTTCAAATGAAATATAATGAAAGGAATGGATGATTGAATGATAGAGCCAATACAAACACTTACCAAATCCTTCGCTAAATATGTCTACAACATGCAAGAACCAACTCTAATGGAGGTTTCTTGAGATGGCGTGTGCTTGATTGCTTGCTTGGGAAGCTTGAGTGCAAGAGTACTTGTGAAGATTGAGTGAAGGTGAAAAAATGAGACTTGTTAGAGAGAGAAATGAAGGTGAAAACCCTTATTTATACAACATATGTCCTAATTTTCCTAAAAATGCAACATGATAGGCCGACACTAGGGTTCTGGAGGAAAATTCTCGTAAGATTTATGTCTTAAATTTAAAAATTAAGCCAAAAGGGACTAGGTCACCCAAGGTGGCGACCTAGTCCACCTGGGTAATTTCAAGTGGTGGCGGGAATAAAATAATGTTTAATAAAGTTGTGAGAGGGGGGGACCACCCACTGCAAGGCCCCAATTCACAAAAGGCCAAGAGCGAAAGGCTGCACTAACCCACCTCAGTTTAAAGGGAGGTTAGGATGATGAGGATTATGAACCCTTCGATCACTCTGCAATATTAATGTAGGAAGGAGACTAGATGGGTCATCCTTTAGAGTCAGATTCATGTCTCAGAAAACTCTCTTTCTGAGGATGGAAGCACAGTTCTAGGATGGCAACACGGCGTGCTGGCATCTCATAGGTGCATTGGCATCCGTACGGCCAGAGAACTGAGGAGACAAGATTCTTACTCAAAAAGGAAGACCACTAGCCTAGTCTAGGAATGCTTCAAGTGGTAGAATGAGATTAAGAGGAAAGAAAAGAAAATTTGAATATGATAAAAGAAATGTATTACCACCAAGGTGACGAAGATGATCTCGTAGAATGCTCTCCTCGCTAGCTTGCTCCACGCACTCTCCACCTGCACACAAGGAAGGGGGAAATTATTGGGGCTTGCCTCAGTTAGACTCACATCTTGGTGTTTCCACCTCCACAGACAGCCAAGTATGGAATGATAGAAATAAATTATAAAGGAATAACTACAAGAGCTGCGTATGAAAGAAACACCACAAAACAGTAAGTGCTTACCCAATCAAAAGAAAAAGGAGAGAAGGGAGGATCTTTACTGCCTCCGTCCAAAGCACTCAAGGCTTGTGGAGGAGCAAACAAGAGGGACTCAAGCCTCTGTTTCCATGGTGTATGTCCTATACTTGACTTGTTGGAGTGATGGAGTATTGATTTGCTGCAATGGAGTGAAGGATGTTGCTACAAAGCTTGGAAGTGAATGCTCAAAGAGTGCTCAAGCGATCTAGCAAGACTTGCAAAAACTTGAGAATGGATGGAATGATGAAGAATATGAAGGAGAAGGTGAAAAATGGCCATATTCGGGTCGGCTAGCAGAGGAGGGGCATTACTCTTCAACTTCCAAGTAGAAATGTAATGTCTCTGCAGTCTCAGGTGCAGGAATCTGCCAAGGACATAAGCGCATTGCGCAGATGTTTGTCTAATGTGTAGTCATCTCCATGTCGTGCGGGCGTCTTCGACAAAAACACCTCCACCGACACACAAACAAGGTGCCAAGTGTAGTGCAAGCAGCGGGATTAAGTGGAATTAAACCTCCACTTTTGATTCTCTAAGGTGTTAAAGGGGAAAATAGGGGATTTGCAATAGGGGTGCAAATTCATGTTAATACAAAAGTTTATTAGCTTTTCCTCCTGAGACACACTTTAATCGGGTCTAAAATTACATTAAGGGGACAAATTAGCATAAGAAAAGGGTTAAATTAGGGGTGACAAGCCTAGGAGAGTGTGAAAATGCATTACAACACTCTACAACACTTTGTCACAAGGATTGGAAAGGGGTAAAGAGGGGTTATTTAGGTGAATTGTGTTGAAAGGGTATTAGAAAAGTGAAGAAATGTGTTACAACACTTCACAACACCTTAGTAAACCACCGTTAGAATTTTGTTGAATTGCAAGCTTTCAAGACTGAATCAAGACAAAACAAGGCCAAAACCAAGGGAAAAGGCCCAAATGAGTGAAAAAGTGCCAAAGACTACACTTTTTGGCAACACACCATGTAGCCCCCCTCAATGGTGAGTCTCCTACAATGATAGAAGCTTGAGATTGAATGTTGAAGATGATCCTATCTCACCAAACAACATTCCTCCCCTTAGGAAGAAACAATATTAGGATGATACGCAAGATGTCTTCCCATTCCAAAAAGGAAGATGTGGGAAGAAGAATTCAATGTGATATCTATGAACTAGGCTCAAGTGTCTCCCTATCGATTTTGAACATTAACACACTCCAAACAAGAATTCTAGGCTACACAACTGAATATGTCAATCCAAAATATCCTAGAGATAGATGTAGAGCACAATCCAAAGACAAGGATTCCTCCTTTGAAGACAAAGAAGTCTTCTCTAAATGTTATCCAAAGGTATCCACACTGACCGTAAATTTTGAAGAATGATCATGTAGATAATGAACAAGAGGGTTAGAGTATTCCCTTGCAACAACTGAAGAAGAATCATATCCATCAAAGAGAAGATGTATCCAATCAATAGTGTCTCCCAAGTCTGAAATATGGGATTCAAAAAATAAACTAGCAATGTTTATGAAGTATGCATGTCCCAAGTAGATGTATCCAAAAGATGATGTTGATCCTCCTACATTGAATCACAAGAGGCCAACAATATGATAGCACGAGCATATCTAATTCAGTAGAAGATAGAGGAGATGCAATTTACAAGGATCAAGAATAGGATCTGAGGTGAGAAAAACCAAGTTCAAGTAGCCAAAAGTATCCTCATAATCATGGTCCACACTAGAAGTATGATTAACAACCAAAGGAATAATTTCATCACCAACAAAAAAAATTGCAAAGTTGTACAATAAGGATGAATGATCAACCATCCTAGTAGCAAGAATCTCTCTATGAGCTCTAATTCTCTAATAAATAAATTGGGAGTGAATTCCACAATCCTCTCACTCCTAGCATATTTAATCTAATATAGGGAAATAAGATTGTTCACCAAATGAGGTACACATAAAACATCATTTAAAGTGTCATCCCCAAAAGAAATAGATCCCTTCTGAAGTACACTCATGTATGTATCATTTCCATCAAAATAGGACATAGTACAAGTCTCAAAAGAAAAAATATAGACTATGAAGATTCCATATGATGAGATGTTCCCAAATCTAGAAGCTATCTCCCTAATATAATACTTGAAAAAAAAAAAAATATAGATTTTTAGGTTTATTAGTATGACCTTTATCCTTTTTAGATGAAAATCAATATATATAATTTTTAAATATGTTTCAACTCATCAATATCCTTCTTATAACAAGAATGTTCATCATGCCCAAGGCTTTTGCAATATGAACAAGTAGGCTTCTCCTTCTTAGATGATTTATCTATGGAAGAGGATTTATTCTTTGGTTGATTTGAATTTGTGGATTGTTATTTTATTTCTTTTGTTTCTTATCAATATGTTATGATTCTTTCACTTGACTAGAAAATGATGCCTGAGATTTAGATGAATTGATGAGACCCACCAATATAAGTTTTTGTTTCTCATGTATTAACGTCTTTAAAAAATATGCAAATAAAGGTGTAGTAAATGCAAGCCCCGTAGTCAACCTATGAGTATGAAAGCTAGAAACAAAGGAAACATAATTAAGACCAATTTTATTCAATGTATTATAGACTAGTTGAATTTCATTTTTATGAATTCCACATGCTTTACATTTCTCCCTTAAATCATTAACCTTGGTGATGTAGTCCTGGATTTTGTCAAAGTCCTTAGGATTGAGGCTCATCATTTAATAGTTAATTTGATAGCCTCTTTATTTGTAATACCATAAAATTTCAATTTTTCCCAAGCCTCATGATAATTCTTACATGATTCAATTTGAAACAATAAATCTTGAGAAACTAGGCTACGAAGATATCCAAAATATTTAGTATGTTCAATCATTTTTTTTATCTTTTTACCAGTATTTGTAGGTTCAAGTACCTTATTTTCAACATATAGAGAGTGACCTTGATTCATTGGAACACTCCATGTATGTTTATGCCAATTTCAATAGTTATATGATGTTAGCAAATGAACCTTATAATGATCCATGGAAAATAAGAGAACAAGAAAAATATATAAAAATAATGCACCAAGAGACCCCCCCCCAAAGATTACTCAATCAAGAATCCCCCCAAAAATATGATGTGAAACTTTATATATAGTGCAATTACATGTACTCAATGCCAAAAACATCAAACTAGACTTGATCTTAGTGCTTACAAATACCAAATTTAGCCACAAGATCAAAGTAAAAATTCTACATAGAATGAGATCAATTTGATCACACCACTACAATTTACCTAAAACAATTATGCACTTTAAAAAAAAGTCACCCAAAAATTATAAAGTTTTAAAACTATTAAAATATATTTATAAGGACCTCAATTATACAATTAGTGGCATATATACACATAAATACAATTTATTGGTAAGTATTTTGGCAATAAATTAGTACATTATGTATGATATAGCCATCCAAAATTATCTAGATATAGGTAACATCGCATTTATAGGAAAGCAAAAATAATACATAGTCACACCCCAACATGAGTTTCAAATTTACTCAAATAATTATTGTAGGGTCAACACAATTACTATAATGCATATTTTGGTTAATCCCATTAGCATAGCACACTCACAATGTACCTTACAAAGATAAAAAAATCTTTAAGAAATCGTAATCAATAAAATTAATGATAGGGATGAGCATTAAGTCACACAATAAAGTAGAGATACTATTTTATTTGTGCAAGTTAAAATTTATTTTTGTTACCATTTTGTGGAAGTTGAGATAGTGTGATATAAATTAGGATCTTATAGATAATTAATCATAAAAAATAAAATTAAAAATTGATGTAGAAGAAAAATAGATAAAGCACATATATGCAAAATTATTATCGTATTGGATAAGTATGAATTATTTAAGGTGATGATAGATAGATAATTATCAATTTTAACTTGAAAGTTATGCTGGTGATGGTGAAATAGTCATCAAATTTAACATTATGATCAAATAACCATTAATTTTAATATATATAAAAATCTAACAAAAAAGTTATGAATTCTAGGTACTCTAAAAATATACTTGTTTGGTTAGTGTAATCTTGAAACAAATGGTAAACTTAATTGATTAGTATTCATAGAATTTTAAAATTGAATTAATTTTTTTTTCCAACTAACAAATACTTCAAACACTTTGAGGGAAGAAATATTTTGGTTTGTATCTATCAATTTAGATCCTAACAACCCTTGTGAGTGATGTAACACCTCTGTAACTCCAACCTGGGTAAGATAGAATTTTGGTTTTAATTTGGTATTCTAATGTTCAATGTTATCATAAAGAGATTAGACATTGTTGACTAAGTGAAAGGTTATCATGATTAGCTATGCTAATACAATTAATTGATATATATGGTAGTTAACTGCAGTCAAGATGTAGTATAGGATTTGTTTATGCATATATGTATATGCATAGGTACACCGTTGTGTGTGTATGTTTATAGGTACCAGGCATCGACTCCACTTGGCTCCATAGTTCTGAGCGTACCTCCCTTGATGGTGGTTAACATGAGATAGCACATTGGCCAACCCTTGATCTAAACCCTTATCGTCGTACCCATTTGAGTATGACTTGTCTTTGATTAATTAGTGCAAACCCTAGATACCGTGATTGGTCACGTTTTGAAAAACCTGTATCCCCTATGTGGTCAGCCTGTGAAGAGTGTATGAGCTTTTGAGTTAAATTGCATTTTTTCCATAAATTTTAATATAGGAAATGCATTTTATGACTAAATGGGGGAATTTAATATTTAAAAAGGGTTATTTGGGCTTTATGTGTATTTTGTTTGATCGTAATTGCAAAATTTGTGTGATCAAGTTCATTTAGGGAATTATAAGCATTATTTTATTATCTAATTTTAAATTTCACTTATAAAGAGCTAAATTGTGATTTTATGTTGAATGTTGATCTAAATGCTATAAATTGAATGTTTATATTATAAATTGAAAAGAGGGAAATTATATCAAATAATATATATTAAAAGGGTAAACTTAATATTTTTTTTATATTTTTTAAAGTGAAATGTGAAATGAGTTTTAAAAAGGAAAAAAGGGAATTCATTTTTTACGGCAGCATATTTTGGAGAGAAAACTTGAGGGAAAAACCCTCTTTTGCTGGAAAATTGATTTGCTCGTTGTGGGAGAAATTGGGCATGAAATTGCATGGGATCAGTTGTATTTGGATAGGAATAGGAAAAGGAAGTGATGGTTGCGGTTTTGTGTGCTCTCATGGACTGTGTGCAAACATCCGCTCATTTGAATTTCTTGCTTGGGAATGAAGGTATTTTACCATTTCTTCATGTTTACTTGATTTTAAAAGATTTGAATGATTCTAAATGCATTGGTAGTATGTTAGAATCCTTCTATGAATTTTATTTGGATCAAATTGATAGTCTAAAATTTATTTTGTGAATTTTTTGAGAATTTTCCCAAATACAGGGTTATCATGCCAAATTTTTAATTAGAGGCACAAATTGATGTTTTTATGTGTGGATGTCTTTTCTGCATTTTGCTCAAAAACAAATGAACATTAGTATTGTTAGTAAACTTAAGCAAACCAAAACAAGCATTACTATGAAATACTTGATCAAGTTAGATATGCAAACAAAGAAGTCAGATATAAAAACAACTAAATGAAAGCATAAGAAAGCAAGATCAAATTCTATTCCATAGTGGGAGTGGTGCTCCTTATGATGTAGAAAGGATGCCCTTTCCCACCCCCTGATAAGCTCAAAATGATATTGATGCCAAGATACAAGTGATGGTAATGAAAATGCCTGAGATTGTAGATCTTGAAGGAAGAATGCCTTGTATTTATAGATTCAAGAGTTGAAGATTGAAGGATTTGGATGAATGTGAGACAAAAGACCAACCAATGAGAGAAGACCACTTGTCCACATGTGATTGGAGGGGGAATGAGCACATTTTGGAGATTGTACAAATAAATGAAGTTAGGTGGGTTTGAAATTTGAAAAATAGCTTTAAATGCATATGGTTGAGAGATTTTGGGGGGGAATTTGTTTGGACAAGAAAGTCAAACAAATGGAGTTAATGAGGGAATATTCCTTGGGAATATGCTTTGTGAGGGAAAATAGAGATAATTAGATATTTAATTAAAATGAATTTCATGTGCAAGTGGGTGGGTTAGTTATGGGTTTAGGTTTGACTCAGGTTGAGTCAAAAGCTAGAGAATGGGTGATTATGATTAGACGTTAATTAATTCAGATTAATTAACTTGAAGGATTTCAGGGGTTTTGATATTTGATTTAAATCATTTTGATTTATTGAATCAAATAAGAAGAACTTTAAGACTTAATTAAATAATTTGATTTAAATTTAATTAAGTATGATGAATATTAGTGAATTAATCAAATAAATTGATTTATTTGATTAATAGAGAAAATGATAAGAGATCTTTTTTTATGGATTGTACTATGTAAAAAAAATTTAAGCAATTTTTTTCTTACACAGTACAATCCAGAAAAAAAACTCTCTTATTGATCGTGGATTGTGAAAATCTAATGTCTCTTAGAGAAAATTATGTTAATTGAAGCAAGATTAGATGCATGCTGTTAGTTAGGATTATTTTCATGTCTACATTATGTTAAAAGAGTGTTGTTGGACAACATTTAGATCAAAAGGGTATTCTTAGATTTCATATTTTAAGTTTTTTCAAGCTTCATCAATGGTGAAACCTGGTTATTTGTGAAAATTGGTTTTTGTTTAAAGAAAATGGATGTTTTTATGTTAAAAGAGTGTTGTTGGGCACATTTAGATCAAAAAGGTATTATTAGATTTTTTATTTTGAAATTTTGAAATTTTAAACTTTTTCAAACTTCATCAATGGTGAAACTTGGTTATTTGTGAAAATTGGTTTTTGTTTAAAGAAAATGGGTGTTTTTATATTAAAAGAGAGTTTTTGGGCACATTTAGATCAAATGGGTATTCCTAGATTTCTGTTTTTTGCATTTTTGCATTTTAAGTTTTTTCAAGCTCTATGAATGGTGGAACCTGGATATGTGAGAAAAATTGGACTTTGTTTAAAAGTGGAATTTTGAGAATATTATTTCATATTATAATAAGGAATGATATAAAATGCATATGAATTCTTTGAATGGGATCGTTTCAGATATGTTTGCTTGTTTAAATTTTTTATTTTCTATTCTAGTGTAAAAATGTCAATAGTGTTGTGAGAGGTGTGAATATCTTGTGTTTTCCAATATAAATTCCATTGTGAGTTGTATTATTGCTTTGACTATATTTCTTTGTTCGTATGGAATGAGATGAACCCTAGGACTAGGTATTAGAGTGAGTCATGGAAGTCATTCATAGTTTATTAGATACCCTTGCATGCCTTTAGTGCTCTTATAGGCTAAAGATGGTTGGGAAGACATGTCCACTTGTGGAGTGTGGGACTTGTGTAGTTGTGCATTCTTGTTTGTATGAAAGGATGTCATTTTCTTGATGCCATCCCTTTGGGCACACATTATGACTCTCCCCATACTTGCACTCTAACATCTTGATCCTATTTTTGAGTAGCACTTGGAAGATGTATGTTCCTTTCTCTTTTGGTGTTGAAATTGAATACTATGTTTATGTCATGCGTAATGGTTTGTATGTCACTTAATTCCTCTTATAATTTATTGGAATATCAATTGTAATGGATTGTATTTCATATGGTTCCTCTTATGAGTGACGTGTGTGGCATGTGATTTCCATGTGTGAGTAACTTGTATGCCATGTATTCTATGTGTAGGAATGTTATCTTTATTTGTGTTTGATGCATTAAATGACTTAAGTAGTTGCATAAATTATACTCTTCTCCCTTGTGTGAATTGAGTTGCATTGACATATATGTTAGTTCCCCTAATTGGGATGTCTATCATTTATCCTGAATGAAGTGTATTCATTGTGATTGGTGTGTGTGTAAGCCTACACCCTTGTGTTTGAATCTTGCTTATGTGTCTAGGCCATGTGACTATCTCCATGAGCATGGGGGGTGGACCTACGGGTTCCACATGGTTGGGTGGCATTGCAAACCACCGTTAGGGATCAGAGATCTCAATATGGTGGATCTACTTTGAGTTTGTACTCCTTTCGTGCTTTTAGGTTTTCTTCTCTTCATATTTTCTTCTTAGTGTAAAGTTTATAAATGTATAATTCAAGGACCTTGAGACCTAAGCTTGTAATTGTAATATTGTTATTGGACCTTCCTCATGAAGGATGTTGTAAACAAATGATATTGAGAATAGTGGAATGCTTGATTAGACTAGATTTGGTGACTCAGTGTGGGTGTCGAGCACTTAATTATTGTTATCATTTCTATTCTATTTGTTGCATAATGTATGAATGATTATAGGAACCTTGTTAGGGTTTTAAAATGAATTTTAATCCTTAGATTATCTACCTCTTGTGTTGTGATCATTTAAGAGTGTCTTGGTGCGCCAAAACTTGATGCTACGAAACTTGGTGCTCTGAAACCTCTTCTAAAACTTTCATTGTGTTTTATGTGTATGATATCAATTCATGTTCAAAAGAAAATTATCTTGTCCTCTTTTGGATATTACCCTTTGAGATTACTCAACAGGAAGTTACATCCTATATAGCATTGGTTCGTGTTGCAGATCCATTAGTTTTTAGCTTGTGTGTCTTAGAGTTACGATCAGAGATCGTTAGCTAGGAGTTGATCTAGTAATCCTCTTCGTGTGTAGTCACTTGACCTTGTGTTGTTCAGCTTGTTTGGATGTGGGTTGGAGGTCGATGATTCCCTTATCCCATCCTCTTGTAGTCTTGTGAGAGAGAGCTACAATGGATTTTAGTTGCTCGTCGTAGAGATGTCAATCTCTCTCCTGTTGCTTCCTCATGGTGAGTTGTTTCCATGTTGGTAAGTCTTCCGTTGTTATCACCTTGCTTGTGAAATGGCGTGGTCTTGTGAAGTTGTTTTGTAGTGTCATTGTGATCTTATGACACTTGTTTGTGCACATGGTGTGCAGTTGCGACATGTTGTTGCATTTTTAGCATTGTTGGTTGTTGTTTTTATAAAAAGAATTGTTTGGTCGAGTTTCGGCTTGGTCTTAACTGTCGGGTCGTTACATGTGAGTTGATTTCAATTTACAAAAGTTAGAATATGAAACCCAAACTAACCAATGGAAAATCTATTTCATACAATGTTACCATGGACAATGCTATAAACATCAATTTTAATTTCACATAATTTTCTTCTAGTAGAATGACATTTAAAAATAATAATTTGGTATCTTAACCACACATATCCAAAAATGAAATCCAACAAAAGGATTTGTACAAGGGTAGTCTAGAGCCTCAATTTAATGGTTAACCTTACTTATTGAGAAAAAATTTCATGACAACTATCAACTCAAACTTACCCTTCAAAATACATAAGAATAATTTCATAGAAAAAATTGGAAGTTTGTCTAAAATACCATCTTTCATATGATACAACCTTTATAAAATTTTAGTTGCATAATTTTATGAAAAAAATAACTAAATATAGCCATATGACCATAAAATTTATGTCATGCAAGGCACCACATACACAACCAAATTTGGGCATTTATATCTTCAAAACTCAAATCGACATCAAAGTTTGATTAGTGGTAACAAACAAATGTAAAAAAAATAGATTTATGGCTAGACTATGACTTGATAGAGTATTGTTGATTTATATCATCCTCATTATTTCCACACTAATGATTTTTTGGTGCAGGAGCACACATAGGTTACCATAGGTGGTCTAGAAGGTCATGTCTTGGCAATTTTGTTTTGCCCAACTTATCTATCTCTTCTTGTTCTTTTATGTTTGTTCCTTAGTGGCATTTTTGATTGGGTGTTGATCATCTGATGAAGGTCATGTTGACCATTGAATAGGCTTAAGGTTTTAGCTCAAGTAAGGTTTAAGACCTTTTAGACCTTTTTAGGAGTTTCTTTTCAAATTTTTGAAAATAGAGCTCAAAGGAAGCTACAAGCGGCCAAGGAGAGGTTAAGGGAGAGCATAATTGTTTAGAGACCCTATTTAAGGGTGACCTCAACATGGGAGTTAGGTTGGAAGCATTTGAATTGTTTGGAAATTTTGAATTCAAGAGAAAACAGTGGTGATTTGTGTGAATTTCTAGTTTTTGCCTTAAAGAAGTGGTTTAATGGATTAATATTGGCATTGTAGTTTGTGTAGGATGTAGAGTCATTGTTAATCAGGCATTGTGTGGCAATACATAGCTAGTTTGTTCGCTTTCCATCATTGTTTGTAGATAGTTTTCTTTCTTTATAGTTGTTGACCTGAACCAGGCAGTTTAGAAGAATGGAGGGTTAGTTCACTTTCCCATCGTACAAATTCTATGGCCCTTTGGGAAAAGTGACTAGACTCCATGTAAGTACATAATGTAGGGTTAGGATTCCTTGATAGCACCAGAGCCACTATGGAAGTCTTCTCCTAGGCGAGCCAAGGAAGAGCCCGGCTAGCAAAGACCAAAGTGCAGAGCACTAAAAATTGCAGAGGTGTTAGGTTAAGTCAATTTTCCTTTTGGAGAGGGATGATGTGAGGCTTACCAAGCTATGGTAACAAGGAGGAGACTCCACCAATCCATCTGGTGAGGGAAAGTCTTGACAGTCTGCTGTGTGGTCAGGAAAAGGCTTAAAAAGGCCTAGTTTAGTCCACTTCCAGGTTAGGGCTTTGTACGGCCAATTGAGGCCCAAGGCTCCAATAATCTTTGAGTGGTGGACATAAGAACTAGGAATCCCAAGAAAATTTTGGGGGTTATTTGGAAGAACCTTGTGGAAAACCCTGATCCCTCAGAGAAGAAACCCTAGGTTCTAGTCCTAAAAATGAGGGTTTGGTGTAAGCGACTAGGAAATGGAGCTAGGTGGATCCCTAAATCCCTTGCTAGGATGGATTGAAGCCTAGGAAAGTATCTCCTCACCTTTGCAGAGCTAAATTCAAGATATTGGAGGATTGTAGCCTTTAGGGTGGATTAAGGGCTAAGGTTAGAGTTGCAAGATTGCACCAAGGTGGACTTGGTAGGAAGAATTGTGTTGGTAGTTGGGGTTGGCAAGGAGAGACTAGGGGATCCTAGGTAGGAGAAGGTCCTATAGGTTGAAGTGGTGGAGTGAGACACCTTAGAGGTCTTCCAAACAAGACCTAGAGCATGAATCAGTGATTGATTCATCCAACCTCCCGATTAGATTGGTATCAGAGCAACAAAAGATTTGGGATTGATTTTTGTATGTTAGAGTTTGAGTTTAGTGGCTCTACAACCATGGTGACAAACATAGAATTGGCCAAGAAGGTCGAAGATCAAGAGGAAGACAATAGAAGATTGAGGGAAAGAATAGCTCAACTTGAGCGAGCAATGAATAATGTGCAAACTAAGATTGAGGAGGTCAGTGATAGATTGGAAGGAAGGGTACCCAAGAGTGAAGAGGTTGCAGAGGAAGACAAGATCCCTGAACTTGACCCTATTTTGCAAGAAGAGCCTTTTTGGAAGGCATTGAAAGCTATGAGTGGAAAAGCACTTGAAGGAATACCATTGTTTAGTGGGAAATTGGAAGATGATCTAGTCATGGATTGGATAGAGGGAATGGAAAACCATTTTGAGTGTGATGGAGTCACTGAAGCACAGAAGGTGAAGGTGGAAAAGTCAAGATTAAGAGGTTATGCTTTGACATGGTGGAAGTTGATTCAGACAGAGAGAGAAAAGGAAGGCAAGAAGCCTATTTCTACTTGGAAGGCAATGGTTGCCAATGTGAGAGAAGCATACATGCCAGATGATTATGAGATTCAGTTGCATAAGAAAAGACAGAGCTTGAGACAAAGAGACCAAGATGTGAATTCTTATACTGAGGAGTTTCAAAAACTTTGTATGAGGTCTAATGTTTCAGAGGATGAAAGTCTTAAGGTGGCTAGGTATCTTAACAGTTTGAAGTGGAACATTCAAGAGGAGATGACTCTTCTAAGTCCCAAGACAATACACCAATGTTATCAATTGGCTATAAAGATTGAAGAAAGAAGCAAGAGGAAACAAAACCAGGCTTCCAAGAGTAGAGGTAAAGGCAGAGATCAAAGAGGACATAGAGGTGGATACCAAGGTAGAGGGACTGAACAAAGAAATCAGGGAGAGTCTAAACTCACAAAGCATGGGAGTGAAACAACTTCTAGAGGAGGCTATGGAAGGGGTAGAGGACCTCAAGGAGGTTCAAATAGAGGAAGAGGAGTAGGCAGAAGTAACTCATACTTTGCTAGTATGAAGTGTTATAACTATGGTCAAGTAGGACATCCAACTTATAGGTGCCCGGAGAAAGCATCTTCATCAAATATAGAAAAGAGAGTAGCATATGCTCAAGAGGACACCATGAGTATCAAGTCACCAAAGGTTAGTCACATTGAATCAAAAATGGGGGAGAACCTGATGTTTAGAAGAGTTCTAATCAGACAACAAGTTAAGGAGGAGCTAAAGCAAAGGAGAGCCTTATTTAGGGTAAGATGCAAAATACTTGGAAAGGTGTGCAAGGTTATAGTGGATTCAGGGTCTACTAATAACATTATCTCTGAGGAGGCAGTGAGGAAGTTAAATTTGGAGAAAGTACCCCACACTAACCCTTACAAGGTGACATGGTTGAATAAAGGCAGAGTGTTCTTGTCAATGAGCAGACAATGGTGGAGTTCTCCATTGGAGGGTACAAAGACAAGTTTATTTGTGATGTGTTTCCCATGGATGCATTCCATCTTCTATTGGACAGGCCATGGCAGTATGACAGAGGATCCATCTATGATGGAAAGGAGAACACTATCTCATTCAAGAAGGATGGAAAGACATTCAAACTGTAGTCACTGTCAGATGAGGAAGAAGGATAGTCAAAGACCCCTAGTGTCTTGTTAAGTAGTGGCAAGGAGTTTATCAACACTCTACAATAAGGAGGTGAAGGATATGTGGTCATGGTGCAACCCAAGGAGGAAGATAAGACTAAGAAAACAATCATACCAAGAGTAGTCCAGAAGTTGCTTGAACAGTTCAAAGACATAGTTAGTGATGGAACACCAGCAACCTTACCATTAAAGAGAGCCATCAGTCATCAGATTGACTTCATACCAGGGGCTTCATTGCCAAACAAAGTAGCTTACAAGCTCACACCAGATCAGAACCTAGAAGTAGCTAGGCAAGTGCAGGAGTTGTTAGACCAAGGACTAATTAGGAGGAGCATCAGTCCATGTGCAGTACTAGTGGTCTTAGCAACCAAGAAAGGTGGTAAGTGGAGGCTATGCATTGATTCTAGGGCTATAAATAAAATTACAATTAGATATAGGTTCCCTATTCCTAGGATTGAGGATTTGATGGATTGTCTTGGAGGAGCTCAGTACTTCACCAAGTTAGATCTCAAGAGTGGGTACTATTAGATCAGAATTAAAGATGGGGATGAGTGGAAGACAACCTTTAAGACAACTGATGGGTTGTATGAGTGGAGAGTTATGCCATTTGGCCTCTCAAATGCCCCTAGCACATTCATGAGGCTCATGAATGAAGTGCTTAAGGACTTCACAGGGATATTTGTGGTGGCATATCTAGATGATATACTCATCTTTAGCAAGATAGTAGAAGAACATTTGAAGCATGTGGAGATGGTTCTTAAAAGATTGCAGACAGAGAGGTTGGCCATCAACCTAGAAAAGTGTGAGTTCTTCAAACAAGAGCTTGTGTATTTGGGGTTTGTAGTATCCCAAGGATCATTGAAGATGGACCCAAGCAAGGTGGAAGCTATCCTAAATTGGCCTACACCAACCACTGGGACAGAGGTAAGGAGTTTTCATGGGTTAGCTCAGTTTTATAGGAAGTTTATAAGGAACTTTAGTGGCATATGTGCACCAGTACTTGATACAATCAAAGGTGGCCTAAAGACTAAGTTCAAATGGACTCTTTAAGCTGAGAAGGGTTTTGAGAAATTGAAACAAGAAGTGGCAACTCAACCCATGCTTTTGTTACCTAGCTTTGATAAGTTATTCACTGTGGAATGTGATGCTAGTGGAATTACAGTAGGAGTACTAAGCCAAGAAGGCAGGCCTATAGCTTTCTTTAGTGAAAAGCTCAATGAAGCTAAGAAGTATTCTACCTATGACCTAGAACTATATGCTCTAGTAGTCACTTAGAAAGTGGAGGCATTATCTCTTACCTAAAGATTTTGTTGTGTTTACAGATAACTAGGCCCTTAGCTACATCAACACACAAGAGAAGTTGAGCAATAGACATTTGAAATGGATGGAATACCTCCAAGCCTTCACCTTTACCATCAAGCACAAGAAGGGATAGTTGAACAAGGTGTCAAATGCATTAAGTAGGAGGTTGCTGACCGTACAGGAGATTCAATTCAAGAGCATTGGGATAGAGAGTTTCAAGGATCTCTATGGAGAAGATGAAGACTTCTCAGAGGCATACAAGGTATGTTCTGATTTTGAGAATCACTTTCATAGTCAATTCTCGGAGTATACATTGCAGAGTGGACTTTTGTTCAAGGGGAATCAGTTATGTGTTCCAAAAGGATCAATGAGAAAGAATCTCATCCAGGAGAAGCACAATGGTAGTCTTAGTGGTCATTTTGGTATCAACAAGACAATGGAACTAGTGCATAGGTTCTATTATTGGCCCAAGTTGCCAAGGGATGTCAGAAGGTATGTGGAGCAGTGTGTAGTTTGTATGAAAGCCAAGGGGGGAGCTAGCAATGTAGGTTTGTATCAACCTCTACCCGTTCCTAACCAACCATGGGAATGTATTAGCATGGACTTTGTGGTAGGACTCCCTAAGACTAAGATAGGGTTTGATAGTGTCTATGTGGTGGTAGATAGGTTCAGTAAGATGAGTCACTTTATTCCTTGCAAGACCACCCATGATGCTAGCTATATTGCTCACCTTTTCTTCAAAGAGATTGTGAGGATCCATGGATTGCCATTGAGCATTGTATCCGATAGGGATGTGAAGTTCATGAGTCATTTTTGGAAGACTCTATGGAGCAGATTAGGTACTAACTTATCTTTTGGATCAGCCTACCATCCTCAGACCGATGGACAAAATGAGGTGATTAATAGAGGGTTAGGTAACCTTCTAAGATGCCTAACCAAGGAGTATGGATAGACATAGGACATGGTCATATCACAATCTGAATATGCCTACAATGACAGTGTGAACCGGACCACAGGCAGAAGTCCTTTTGAAATAGTGTATGGAATGCACCCAAGAGGTGTGTGTGAACTTAGAGATTTAGGAGCTATGGAGCATAGGATTGGCCATGCTGAGGATTTCTCTTAGACCATGAAGGAGATTCAGGAGCAAGTAAAGAAGACAATTACAGAGGCTACTCACAAACTAAAAACGAAGGTGGATATGTCTAGGAAATATCTACAATTTGCAGTAGGGGATTATGTCATGGTCCACCTCAAAAAATCTAGGTTGCAGAAAGGAACATCAACCAAGTTACAGATGAAGAGAGTGGGATCATGTAAGGTGTTAGCGAAATATGGAAAGAATGCCTACAAGGTGGAGCTACCTGCAGACTTAGGCATTTCACCAGTGTTTAATGTGGCTGATTTGATCAGGTATAAAGGACCAGTCAGTGACATGGTTCAAATTAGTATGGATGTCTTGAAGGATGTGAGTAACATAGCCTTACCTCCTAAAGACAAGTTGCAAGCAGAGATGATCTTGGAATCAAGGGTGAAGAAGTCTACCCAGCATAAGGAATACATGGAACATCTCATCTAATGGAAAAGCCAACCAGACTCTAAGGCTACATGGGTGGATGAGGCTCAGTTCAAGAAGCAAGGTATTGATTTATCTCTGATCGCTCCCCACATTCCTTAGTGTTTGTGCAGAGGGGGGGAGAATGGTGCAGGAGCACCCATAGGTTACCATAGGTGGTCTAGAAGGTCATGTCTTGGCAATTTTGTTTTGGCCAACTTATCTATCTCTTCTTGTTCTTTTATGTTTGTGCCTTAGTGGCATTTTTGATTGGGTGTTGATCATCTGATGAAGGTCATGTTGACCATTGAATAGGCTTAAGGTTTTATCTCAAGTAAGGTTTAAGACCTTTTAGACCTTTTTAGGAGTTTCTTTTCAAATTTTTGAAAATAAAGCTCAAATGAAGCTACAAGCGGCCAAGGAGAGGTTAAGGGAGAGCATAACTATTTAGAGACCCTATTTAAGAGTGACCTCGACATGGGAGTTAGGTTGGAAGCATTTGAATTGTTTGGAAATTTTGAATTCAAGAGAAAACAGTGGTGATTTGTGTGAATTTCTGGTTTTTGCCTTGAAGAAGTGGTTTAATGGATTAATATTGGCACTGTAGTTTGTGTAGGATGTAGATTCATTGTTAATTAGGCATTGTGTGGCAATAGATAGCTAGTTTGTTTGCTTTCCATCATTGTTTGTAGATAGTTTGCTTTCTTTATAGTTGTTGGCCTGAACCAGGCAGTTTAGAAGAATGGAGGGTTAGTTCACTTTCCCATCGTACAAATTGTATGTCCCTTTGGGAACAGTGACTAGACTCCATGTAAGTACATAATGTAGGGTTAGGAGTCCTTGATAGCACCGGAGCCACTGTGGAAGTCTTCTCCTAGGCAAGCCAGGGAAGAGCCCGGCTAGGAAAGACCAAAGTGCAGAGCACTAAAAATTGCAGAGGTGTTAGGTTTAAGTCAATTTTCCTTTTGGAGAGGGATGATGTGAGGCTTACCAAGCTATGGTAACAAGGAGGATACTCCACCAATCCATCTGGTGAGGGAAAGTCTTGACAGTCTGTTGTGTGGTCAGGAAAAGGCTTAAAAAGGCCTAGTTTAGTCCACTTCTAGGTTAGGGCTTTGTACGGCCAGTTGAGGCCCAAGGCTCCAATAATCTTTGAGTGGTGGACATAAGAACCAGGAATCCCAAGAAAATTTTGGGGGTTATTTGGAAGAACCTTGTGGAAAACCTTGATCCCTTGGAGAAGAAACCCTAGGTTCTAGGCCTAAAAATGAGGGTTTGGTGTAAGCGACCAAGAAATGGAGCTAGGTGGATCCCTAAATCCCTTGCTAGGATGGATTGAAGCCTAGGAAAGTATCTCCTCACCTCTGTAAAGCTAAATTCAAGATATTGGAGGATTGTAGCCTTTAGGGTGGATTAAGGGCTAAGGTTAGAGTTGCAAGATTGCACCAAGGTGGACTTGGTAGGAAGAATTGTGTTGGTAGTTGGGGTTGGCAAGAAGAGACCAAGGGATCCTAGGTAGGAGAAGGTCCTATAGGTTGAAGTGGTGGAGTAAGACACCTTAGAGGTCTTCCAAACAAGACCTAGAGCATGAATCAGTGATTGATTCATCCAACCTCCCTATCAATTTTCTCTTCTTATAATTTTCAAAAATGCTATTTTTCTCTCTTAATAACCAACATATTACAAACTAAAATATTTCCCTCTTAGTTTTCTTTCTCTTGCTAACACAAGACAAACTATTATCTTTTATAGTCTAATATCATCATTTGAATCAAATTTAAAAATATAAAATATTAAAAAATTATTTTTCAAACTACATAATACATTTATTTAAACATAATCAATTTCAACTGCAATATTTAAATTAATTTGTACTTTTACTTATAAATCTATTTAATTAACTAAAAGATGGGATTAATCACTTCACATTAAATAGTTCTAGTTTTATTTGTTCAATTGCAAGACACAAATAGAAATAGCTTCCAAAAACTATGGTGAACTACTCCAAAAATGTCTCACTTTATAACAAACCTTTTTAGCTTTTTCCCAAGAAATGATGATGATGATGGGTTTGTCTCTAAAGAGCACTTTCATGCTTGATTTTGATATGGCAATGTCATACTAATATTTTAAGTAACCAACCTACGGTGGAGTATATATATATATATTTTGATGATGCCCACAAACAACGACGTTGTATCACTTATCTAATATAATATGGAATTGAAGAGATCAAGATTAATGAATCTGATTGGCAAGATGACATCAAAAATCACTATCACACAGACAACCAATATTGACCACCAACTTGGGAGTTTTTCTTGATAAAAATATTCACACCAGACAAACTAAAATCAATCATACTTTCGATGACATCAAATTTGTATTTTTCGAATGCCCATTGCTGCCCACAACTTGAGCAACAAGTGGCACAAGCTCCAGGATACTGTGCATTTCACTAAAGGCTTCCTTTGTCTCCTAACACTAATTTCAGTAAACCTTTTGTACTTTTGGTTGTCCATTACAACCATAAATAGCGTTCAATGGGTGTCTTATGCTTCAGATTTTCATGTTCCCATGTTCTTGTCTGTCATGTTTGGCATTTCATTGATTTTGTTTTTATCTTCTTGGCCTTTACTACTTGTCTTTCTCTATTAGATCCCTGTAATAAACAAACACAATAGGATTGTTACTATGAATATACTGGTTGCGTTCTATTAGATCCCCAGTCTTAATAGGCTTATTTATCATGATGTGGCACTTGTCAAATTGAACTGTGGAATTGTAAACTATTTTGAAGTCTTATTCCGAAAAATATGATTGGAACATAAATAAATTTATAATTTCTATAGAAACTGAATAAAATTAAACCCTCCTGGTTGTTCGGTGATTACAGTGAGTGGACACACAAACAGTTAAAAAGAAATTGTATAAAACAGTGATGGGAATGAAAACTCCCATGAAGTAGGAAGTAAATGGAATGTTTGACTTCTTCAGGAAATTATTTCACTAATTTACAAAAATCTATTCAACAAACAAAAACAATAATACGGAAAGTAGATAGTTCAAGAGGGTACGTTTAGATTCCTTGATAATATTTAGAAAGAGAAAAAAGAGTCTTTATGCTTTTAACATGTAGAGTAAAGCAACTCAACGGGAACTGTACATACTTATGTGTACTAGTTAAATTTGCATATTTGTGGTAATCTTTATTTAATTTAGTATATTTTGAGAGATTTTTAATGTATTTATATATTGATAAATGATAAAAATTATGTCAAGTTGAGTTTATTCTTTTAGATTTTTTTTTTTTTTATTCACATGTATTTTCAAATATTTATCTTCACTTTATTCATTTCTACATATTTTTCTAAACAATCCACATTGATTGTACCTCTTATATCTTTAAAGTTATTTGTTGCATAATCTTCACCATTTCATTATCATGGGTCATTTAGGAGAAATCCCACATCCATAGATCTGACCTCCCAATTTCTAAAACTCAAATTCAAATTGGACTAACTCGTACCTATTTCACTAGCCTTTGTGAGTTGACCAAGCACACATTTATCTTAATTGTTGTTGTAGACACCTAAAATCCACCACCTTCAAACACTACACCTAACATTGCTTCCTAATATCATTTCTAACACCATGTTTCAACATCCTCATGCAAATGTACTAACGTCAACACCACTGCCATGCTAACATCATCCTAATTAAGTTAATTCCATGCTAATAACACATTTTCATTCACTAGTTAGACCACGTCACCGCATTAGTAATAAATAATTCTTATTATTTAGCTACTCTAATTTTCCTCCATTTATTCATAATAAATAAATAAATTCGTTTTCACTTTTTATTTGTACATAAATAAATTTTAATTTTACAATATTCAATCATCTTGTAAATATTCATCATCCATTTAATTAGTGAAATCATGACCATTCACTTTTCCACCAAATTTTAATAAAATCATATCAATCAATCTCAACCGACTATTTGCAATCAAACTTGACCATTCATCTTTTATATTAGCCTAGAAGGCAACAAATATTCAATAATGTTACCCAAATACATCTCAACCATCTATTCAACATCAAATCTAGACCATCCACATCCTCAGTCAAAAATCTATAAATCTATATCTAATCCCTCATCAATAGAAGAGAAATGATCATTCATAAGATTGAAAGGACATGTTGCCAAAATATTGAACAAAAGCTTGAGCAACTACAAATCAATCATGCATCACATCTAAGTTTCAACAACAGAAAATTATAAATTTCATTAAATTTTTTCAAATATTTATTTTATTTAATTATTTTTATAGTACATTGAATTTATATGAGGAATCATAGCTTTATTTTGTTTCTTTTTTGTTTTGTTCCATATTTCATGTATATATTTCTTATGTATTAGAATTTAAAGGCATGCATTTGCACTCATTTCATCATCTAGGAAACATCCTATCATATCCTTTCTCATCCTAGATCATTTTATCATTCAAGAAGCAAATAGTAGAAGAAAATTTTGTTTAGTGCACCAAAAAGACCAATATTTACTCCAACATTATTATTTAAGACATTTGTAGATAGCTTGTTACCTACCAATCTTTTGCATGAACATAAAGCCAATATTTTATGGGGGTTGACCTAGGAGAATGTGTACTTTTGTGATATAGTATGGACCTCAATATATATTATTAAATATCATTATCCTTTAACTAGAGAAAATATTAAAAAAAATTAGTGAGCTTGAGAGAAAAGGATGCAAATTATAGGATCCATTTGTAGCCCAGAAAGTATATTCATGGACTCAGCATTGAAAAGGATATAGATATTTTGTAGAATTAGAGGAAAAATATTATCATAGAGGGTCCACTTTTAGTCTCAAAATAGATCAATTTCAATGTTGCATCAATTTCCTTCTTTTTCATTGAGCCTAGAGCTAAGTACATCTATCAAATACATCTAATTTATTACCTTGATATTTACTAATGAATAAATCACTCTCACTGCTACCACTAATTAATCTAGGTTAATTTATTTTTATGTGTATGCACCTTATTAAATTATTCAATATTAAGCTTAGGGAAATTTTATTTTACATCACATTATGAAATCACATACATATCTACATCCCTCTTTTAAAATTTAAAATTTTATCATTTTGTAGTAATGGAAAAAGTATCCCTTTTCCTTACTTAATGAAAGGTGGAAAATTATCTGCTTTTCTAGGGTTTAGGATCTAGAATGACAATCTTCACTCTCTCTCATTCAAGGATGACCCTAGATATCTCAATGCAAAGGAGAAAGAGATCTTGCAATAGGGTTGTCCTATGGGTTGAATGTAAACTAATGAATGGTTCACCACCAAGTTAAGAATTGGAAAGAAAAATGCAATGCAAGATGTAATACTAAACCCTAATATGATGCAATGACTTACAAAATGACCTAGAAAAGTAAATGAAACAAAATAGAAAGATACAGTAAGGATTGTGTGCACTTGAGAACTTGAAGATGACTGGAAGGAGGTCTAAAACACTGGATATTCTACCTTTAATGTTGAATGGGACTCATTCACCAAGCTAGGTGAATCAGTCAAAAATTTGGGTTTCTGTACAGGAACAAGAATTTTCCAAATGGGTATCTGGATCTACAAAAATCTAATTTTTGAACAAAAATGTGACTCATTCGCCGGAAGTGGTGAATTAGTCTAGTTAGGATTTTCTGGAACTTAAAGGTCTAAATCTTCTCTTCTCAATCTGCTCAATCTTCTTCTTCAGGTTTTCAGATCTGAATCTCTGTAAATCAACCAGTAGGTCTTCTCCAATGTTCTCCAATACTTGATGACAACTTTGACAACTTTGGGAACTTTGACAATTTTCTCCAAACTTTCTCTTCAATGTTTATTTACTCTAAACCTACAAATCACACACTAAAGAGAGGAAAAAATGTTGTTTTGTTAGTGGATAGGGGTTTACCTTGGTCAAACCCCGTTTTGGTAATCAAACCTTGAAATAGAATGAAATAGGAATGGAGAATGATGAATGAACAAAATATGATGTTGCAACTCACCAAACTCTATCAATAAGATGTTGCAAACATGTGTGAGATGGATCCAATGGATGTATATCTTGACTCTTGTTTGAATAGGATAGATCTTGATTTGAATGCTAACTTGAATCATGAAACCCTACATCGCAATTGTTAGCTCCATGAAAAACATGATGCATGAAGTCCTTGACATGATGCTTGATGCTTGAATAATGCTCTAAAATTCTTGATAATCTACCCTTGAAGACTGTTGAATGCTCTTGTGAATTCTTGAATGCTCAAGTGTGAACTCAAATTTTCTATAAGGATGCTCATTCGACTTGCTAGGTGTAAAATGAGTGAAAGAAACTTGTATTATACTTAATTATGCAAGAATTCCCAAAATTACAACACTAAAAACCAACATAAAATCTAGGAGGATAAAATCCTTCCAAGAATTTGAAGTAATTTTAATTTTGGGCCACATGGGGCTCATTCGCCCAAAGTGGTGAATGAATCCAATTAGGCATAATTTATGGGACCATTTTAAAAAATGCTTAGAAAGGTATGAAACCAGGATTGGGACCCAAAAACCTAGGTGGGACTCATTTGCCTAGGGTGGCGAATGATTCCCAGACCACCCAATATGGGTGACACAACCTAGAAACACTTGAATAATGATTGGATGTTGATTTGTGTCGGGATCATCTTTGAAAATATGCATTAAATGAGCCTTGTGGATTTAAAACAAGACTGGAATTAAAGCATAAAGAATCCCAATTGTTAATGACAACCATAGAAAAGTGTGAAAATGTGTTACAACACTTTAAAACACTCCAAATAAGGTAGGATTAAGGTTTATTTGATTAAAAAGATATTTATTAGGTTTAGTTAATTACTAAAACCTTAGGAAAGTGTGAAAGTGTGTTACAACACTTCACAACACTTTAGCAAAGGTGCCAGTTAAATTCATTAGTTCACAAGGGCCCAAGACCTAATGTGAATGTGTCAACCACATTACAACACTAAATCAAGGCATCATTTGGCTTAATTTTGCAAGGAAGGCCCAAACAAGTGCGAAAATTTCACCGATGACATTTTTCGACACTACACTTAATTTGAGAATAATTAATACTAAAATGAACCTAATGTTGCCTTGATTTAGTGTTGTAATGTGTTTTACACATTCACATTAATTTTAGGACCCTTTTAATAAAATGGACTTAATGGTGCCTTATTTAGGGTAAAGTGTATCTTGATACTTTCACATTAATCTAGGGCTTTATTAATTAATTGAGGTTAAAATGAGCTTAATTGGCCCCTTGAATTCAAATGCAAGCCTAATTCATTGTATTTTTCAAGGGATAAAACCCGACAATCTTAAATAATATTACACAACACTTAATTTTGCAGGGAATGTGTCCTAGGTAGTGACCTAGGACCCATTTGCCACATGGTGAATGGGTCCTCACTAGGTCCTAGGACCCCCTTTTGACATATTATTTCACATTCCCTGAAGTGTCTCCTAGTTAAGCATGCTAGGACCTATTCACCCTATGGCGAATGGATCCTCACTTAACTTAGGACACCCCCTTGGAATATGTTTTTGGTGGTATTTTAATGATTTGAAATCCTAGATCTAATGTCGACTTGTGTTATTTGAATTTTGGGATTTAATCTTAAGTTATGTATAAATATAAGGTCATTTCACATAGTTTCTTATAAGCAATCTAAGAATTTTTATGAGCAATCAAGAGTACCTTCGCAAGAGAATTATAGAGAATTCAAGAGAATTTCTAAGGAAGTCAAGGAAAATTATTAAAGTTTATTACAGCAATCAAAGATCTATTTCATCATGTCAAAGTCATGCATGTTGTTGAGCTAATGAGTTGATGTAGCATTGAAGATCCAATTCAAGCATATTGAAGGTGTTTTTTCTAATCAAGTTTTGTGATCAATATCTACATTCCTTAAAGCCAATTCATGCTAAATTGTTGATTTTTCATCCAAGATTTCATGTAAGGTATCATTGTTCCATGTTTCATGTTTCATCCGACATGTTTCATTATTTCATCATAAGGTTTAATTATCAAAATGGGGTTTGACCAAGAAAAAACCCTATTCCCTAACAAAACAACATTTTTCTTCTCCTTTGATGTGTGATTGCAGGTTTTAGATTAAAGATCAAGTGGAGAGAAAAAGTTGTCAAAGTTACAAAGTTGTCAAAATTGTCATCTTTCTTGCAAGATCGCAGAAAGTCTTCTATGAAATTTATCTTCAGCTTTCAGGAGTTGAACACCTAGGATCTGGGAGTGCAAACATTGAAGAACAAAACCCAAAAAATTATTTTCTAGAACCCTAGTATGGACCCATTCGCCACTGGGCGAATGATTCCTCGGTGAGGCCCCGAAAAAGAACTTTTTCCATCAGATACGCAACATTTTACATCTTAAAACCTACCTTTTTAATATTATATCAGTTCTGAGGTTTGTTTTTTGATATTCTTCTATGCATAGTTGAATGAAATAATTAGTAAAAATTTGGTGCATGGACACCCTCAAGTTTCATGCCTCCAATAGGCAAAAGTGTCATTTTGTTTTTCTTTTGTAGTTTCCTCATGTAATAAGCTACTCATGGATCATTTTATGCTTGTAAGAGTTTAGATTGATTCATTAGGAGTTAAGAAATTGGTAAATATAAAAGCTATCAAATGTTGTCATAGTTGCACAAAACAACTTTTGTATTTTGTTTTCAAGTGGAAGGTGAATGGATGGAAGTTCAAATTTAGTTTGTAACTATTGGGAATCTATTGGAAATTCCTTAAAAATAATCTGTAAGGTCGAAGACATGGTTGGAGGTGGTGGTTGTTGAAAATCTTGAAGTTGGAATAATAAAACATCTTTGGTTTCTGCATTTTGCAACATGTTTCTTTGTTCTGGTGATTGGTACGGGCATGTACGGGTGTTTCATAGTGTGACACCAATTTGAAATGAAATATAATTGAGTTTAATTTCTAATCCTTTTTATTTCATCCAACTTTATTGTGTTTCAAGCAAGTTGTGCCCATTTTATTGCAAACGGGTCTAAAATCCTATTTACGATAATAGTGAGCAAACAAATCAATTTTTGAAGGGTTCCATACAAAGTAACCTACCTTGGTTTTGAAATATTTTGTATAAATCCAAAATGGGTATCTAAATCGGCTTTTTCATTTTGGAGATCATGCCTGAATTAGGAGATATGTCAAAGAAATGTCATTTGAAAGGCTACAAGCAATAAGGCATGTTTGTGAAGGAAAGTTCATTGGTTGATGTGTGAGCGTTCTTGTGAGTGATTGGTTGAGTGATTTTATAGGTTGAGTGAGTGACTCATCTGATTTTGGGTTCCCAACAAAACTCCACTATCACCCTTTACAAACTCAAGACTCTTCCAAAATGGACTAATGCTCTTTCAAGGCCACAAAACTCTAATAATGCACCAGTGCTTCAGACCCTTCATCCAACACTTGAGACACCTTAGAAAATTTTGAAATAGAATTTTTATACCAATAATGAATCACAAGAACTCAGATTCCCCAAACTACTTTGCATTCCCTTACAAACAGACCTAATTCCTAGTAGTACTCCAAAATGACAAAACTTGGCACAAATTTCAAGAGAGACCTAACACCCAAATTAAAAACACAGATTAAGATACCCTTTTGGATCTTATTTAACATATCCCAAAATTATTGGGGGTTTTTTTGTATGGGAAGGCCCTAATTTTGTCCTACTTCAATAGGCCTTGAAGGTGGGGCAACAAATTGAGTTTTTTTGTCATAACTTTCATTGTAGACATCACACCCAGATTATAAAGGAAGATTCAGATGCCCATTTGGGCTTTATACAACATACTTCATAACCAAGGTAGGTTACTTTGTATGGAACCCTTCAAAAATTGATTTGTTTGCTAACTATTACCCTAACTAGGGTTTCAGACCTCTTTGCAGTAAAATGGACACAACTTGTTTGAAACATAATGAAATTGGACGTAATAAAAAGTAGTAGGAAGTAGACTCAAATATATTTCATTTTCAATTTGTCTCACACCATGAAATGACTGTACAAGTCCATACCAATCACCAGAATAGAGAAAAACATTGCAAAATGTAGAAAATAAAGATGTTTTATTATTCCAACTTCAAGATTTTCAACAACCACCACCTCCAACCATTTCTTCGACCTTAAAAATATTTTTTAAGGTAATTCCAATAGATTCCCAATAGTTACAAACTAAATTTCAACTTCCAACCATTCACCTTCCACTTGACAACAAAATACAAAAGTTGTTTTGTGCAACTATGAAAACATTTGACAACTTTTATATTTACCAATTCCTTAACTCCTAATGACTCAATCTAAACTCTTACAAGCATAAAAAAATCCATGAGAACCTTATTACATGAGAAAACCACAAAAGAAAAACAAAATGAAACCTTTTCCTATTGGAGGCATGAAACTTGAGGGTGCCCCTGCACCAAAATTGTGGTTCACCATCTTGTTAATTCATTTTGGTGAGCCACCCTATTTTCCTATGTTTCACATTCCTAAATAAAATATTCCCCAAAATTGATTGCTTCTCATTGGCTTGCATGCCAAAACATTTTGAATTGATCATCTAGGGTTGTCTATTAAATACAAGCCCTAGGACAATAAAAATATTTTAAAAACATCTTAAACATCTATGAATCATTCAAAGCTCATTCAAAGTAGCTAGCAATATATTGACATCATTCATTTGATACATATTACACATTTAGGCATTATCCATTTATTTTTCTTGTATATTTTTGAATCTTGTAAAATCAACAAAGGAGTGTGATTAGGAACTAAGAAATATTTTCACTTTAATCCTCATAGAACATAACATAAAGGTATTTTTCAACACCGCATTGGTCTAAACCATATATCATTCACAAGTGCATACGTTTCCAAAATTTGTGAAAAACTGGGATAGAATCTTATTGACTCAAATAGAATCACACCACAACAAATAGGACTATATACAATAATTTATTAATATAGAGTAGAGATCAAAGTTATAAATTTTATAAAGTTTGTAATATAGGTACAATTCCAAAACCCATAATTTGATCATCAAATACAACTAAGCACTTTCTCACCTTCTACTTAAATTTATCGGGCTTAACTTTATTTTTTTACTAATTATTTATTATAATAGTTTTGTAATGGTGAAATTATAATATCCATGTCATTTCCCATTTGATTTGATACCCACATTGGTAGATTTATTAATTCAAAACATATGGACAAGTGACATGCTCATATGCTTGACTAATGACACAATCCTATACATCTTTATTCACTCTTATTTACACCAATGCCCACACATTCACCATTTTCTCCTGATTATTATATCCTTATTTACACTTACCTACAAATGTTCACTCCCCACCTCAAAATTACCATTTTAGCCCTCTAGCTTATTTTTGCATTAGTTGGGATTGACTTGGTTCAATCCAAGGCACACAAATGTACTTGAATTCAAAATTAAATTTTCCCACCCCTTATACTATAATTTATGAGCTGAATTGGAATAAATTTATGCAATGTGTTGTTATGTAATTTTAATTAAAGATATTCAATATGTAATTAATTCAACATCTAGAAAATTGATGATCAAGTAGGACAAAAGGAACCATTTTAGAACATGTTGAACTCGTATTATAAAATGAAAAAATAATTGTATGTGTACATATAGGCCATCTACACATTGGTGAATGTTATTTTTTATATATCTTGTCATTAGTAATCTAACCTACCAAGGGGATTGACTTAGAAGAACATACTCGCCTATCACATCAATAATCTCCCCAAAGGTGTTCTTAGATACCACCTTGATAAATTTAAATAGAAAGAATATGATTTTGAGCGAGTCCTCAAGTGTCCATTCTATTAGATCATTCCTATATGGTATATATCAATTGTACATGGTATATTAATTTCATGGCGGTAGGGATTAGAGATACAAGGATCAAGATTGATTTGTAGGGTTTTTGTGCTGGTTTAAATTTCAAACCATCATTATTCCAAGGTAAATAATTGTGTGACCATGGAAAATTATTTATCCCAACTTGGACTAGTCTAGGTTAATTTGTGCTTGATTAATTATGTTTGTTTAGTAATCCTATATCACCTGTGTAAAGAATTTATTTTCTTTAAATTTCTTATGAACCCAAATTTTCTCTCATGACCTTTCCCATGTAGGGCTTATTATTCTACATTATAGTTTTAAATATATTTTTTATAATCATTTATCCTTTATCTCAAACCTAATTATTAATTGTTTTTCTAATTTATATTATCCTTTATCTCAATCCTAAATTATTTATCCATCTATATTATGGTTTGATCATTTATGATATGATCTTCCTTTGATACAACCATCATAATTCCTTTTATACATCTCTTATCATGGATTCTTATAGACCTTTGCAATTACCTTCTATTCATGAAAATATTACTAATTTTGATATTTTCTTACACTTTATTTCAATGGATCCCCTTATCCTTGATTATTTCATGACATTTTATCCCATGGATTGTGATATTTTTAGTGAGGTGTTAGAATTTTTTTAACCTCTTCTCCTTCATAGAGTTAGATATTACTTATCTTTTTAGATTTTACATACCCTCACTTTATTTTTTCATGAGCTTCATGTTATCTCTACTCACTCTATGACTAGTGAGTGGGGTGTGCATGAGCATGATGTTCTATTATCTTTGAGTACTATTTTTCCTCATGATTCAACTCATGTTCAAGATACTTAAGCCCTACCCTATTTTGATACATCTAAGGATAGTCCTTCATGTGACACATTCATATGCCTAGTAAAAAAATCTTGTATACATCATGAATGCTTGATTTCCTTGTCTTCCTATGGGTTATCCTAATTGTGACTCTCTTGCTTCATTTTTCCTTGAGGGCCCTATTATATTGATACTGCATGTCCCATCTTCACATGGGATTGCTCATTCATCTCTCGTTTCTTGTGGATCATGATCTACTCATGATATATTTAGTGTTGAGAATAATGATACTTCTATATCTTCTCATGATATGGTTGGTGACTCTTTGTTTTAATATGACTTAGTTTATGATGCATATTAATTTACTATTGTACCTATGATAGATTCATTTAGTGG
Source organism: Sequoiadendron giganteum (assembly GCA_007115665.2). Lineage (NCBI taxonomy): Eukaryota > Viridiplantae > Streptophyta > Pinopsida > Cupressales > Cupressaceae > Sequoiadendron > Sequoiadendron giganteum. The sequence continues at coordinate 646,562,189 of CM021103.1, read as the reverse complement.
TAATGCATGTATATATTTGTACCCTAAATATTTTTATCCTAATATTATGCTTATATACATAGTAAATTCCAAATTGATGACTCTATTTGGTGATCGGTCTTGGCTAATATAACTAAATAATCGTTTGACTCATGCCCTAGTTATTATGCATATTTCCATAATTTTTTATATGATTTCATATTTCTTTATTATCATCCTTAGAACATGTTACACTCATGATTCACTTTATTCCTCCTCTAGGATCCCTTCCTTAGTGGATCCCATATTTTTTTCTTTTCATACATGATGATATGTAAACAAAATCTAGAGAGCCTCCTTTGGTTAGTATTATTGTTTATTATGATGTATCCTTAAGTAATTATGGAGTACATTGTTACACTCTACTATTGAAAAAAACATAGTTTAGAAATACATGAGGATGTACCCTTCAATTAAATAACTATTCAAAAATCAAACCAAAGACATTTAAAGAATTCACTGCATTAGATGAACCTACACCTATGGTATTAGAAAAACTTCTAAATTTCATAATGCCATTACCTTACCTCTTAGTTAATCTAGTGGATAAACCTAATATTGCACCAATTAAGGCTATGTTTATGTGTATTATAACATAAATAGATATTTTATAGATGGGTGCATTGCATTCAACATAAATTTTAAAATTTTATATATAAAGAGAATCTTAAAAATAGCATATTTGTGAGCCTGCAATTCCCTCACTTGATGAGATTAATCATATGAAAATTAAATTGTGCATGTCAAAGGACCAATAATTCTCACCGTAATGTATTTTATGTTGCGATTACACATGAAATAAAATAGAAACCACAAGTGATAAAATATAATCTAATTATTTCAAAGCATATATCACATTTTGCATCCATGAATCCCGCTCATGTTCATGTAGGTATTGTTCCACTAAAAACTGTCAAGCCTTTGCAGTTTTTATTTTTACCTTTGCGGTTGCGGCTTACTTTTCAAATGCTCACTGCCCTTGGCATGCTCCATGCGGCTTCCTCGCGAAGCTTTCTTCTTTTTATGTCGCTTTGCCTTTCGTCAGTCTCCGACTGCGTGCCACGTGGCTTTCTCTGGCTGCTTTCCGAACTGGGCCCGCCTTGTACTTTCCTTTGCTCGGCATGCTCCACATGGCTCCCTCTCGAAGCTTTTCATTGGGTGTCCCTTCATCTTTTTGTTGGGTGACATCTACGCAAAATATGGCAGTTGTTTCCGCGTCGGTTACCTTGAAGTTGATGTTGCGCCTGTTGTACTTGCCTGGTGCCGCGTTTTCTTCTATGGTGCCGCATGTTTGTTTTTGCTACTGTGTGGTTTTCCATTTCCTGTCATGGCTTCATTGGCATGCTCCTAGGTGACTGATGTTTACTGTGGCAGCTCGAGCTGATTTGGGCTGTCGGTCTCTAGTCGCGGTTTTCCTTCTCTTGGTGTGTCTTAGGCGGTGGACTAGCCTATAAATATGACCATGTTTTTCTTTATTAGGTTGTTGATTAAGTTGCAAAAAACTCCCGAGCACTGGGAAAAAAGCCTTTGTAATAGTTTTATTTAATTTGAAGACTCCAGACTATGCCAAATAAATTCAGCCTTTCTGTTTTTCATGCATTTAGTAAGACTATTGGTCTGTGATGTCTTCTTTTACTATATGAATGCCTGTTCTTCAGCTTCTGTAATCCTTCATAGCTCAATGAATACAGATCATGTTTCTTTGAATCTTCTATGTTAGCTAAGGTTATGCTAGATTATATTATGCAAATTAGAAGGTATTCTTACGTTTTAAGTGCTTTTGAGAAAAATAACTTGATGAACAACATTTTAGTGGTTCGGGCCTTTGCATTTTGCATTGTGCTCTGGTGAATTTGTCTAAGATTTTGGTGCATTGCCTGTAGTGTAGATTTTATATTTTTGCTATCTTTCTAACCTTTTACTTCCCCCACTAAACGAAGAGTCGGCTTTGGTAAAATCCTGGAGGTCACTTAGCTAGCGCACAATGTCCCCCAATAGCTAAGTTTCCCATGAGACTGCTACTACATGCAAAATTCTGCATCAACAATTCTTTTTCTGGCATGCCCGGTGGGACTGTGAACTAGCACATTCGCTTGGTTTTATAAGTGTGTATGAGCCATCGACCTGTAACTAGGTCATAGACTACAAGAGTCCCTGGCCAGCTCGTACCACCCTTAGTTTCTGTGCACATGAGAGGTCGGTGAGGTAGCCCTTCACCTCCTCTATCTCCTTCATCGCCTCCTTCTCCGTCGTCGCCTACTCCGCTTATACCCATGGCTGCTAGAAATTATGTAGCCTAGGACTCCAACATTCCTTTAGTTGCACCTATGCATCCTGCAGTATGGGCTCCAATCCCTGCTTCCACTCTAAAAGCTATCCCTAAATATTTCGGGGACGAGTCAAAGACACCAACGGAACATTTGCAAGATGTGGCAGACGTATGTCTAGTACATGGTGTATCAAATGAAAATGTACCTCTTAGGTTGTTGGTCGCCTCCTTCCGAGGAAAAGTGTTGAACTGGTACAGGACTCTTGAAGCTAGTACTATTGCAACTTGGGACCAGCTCAGAACTCTGTTTTATGAGCGTTTCTCCAACGCTGGTGAGAAATATTCATTGTACCATCAACTGGAAAGTATAAAGCAAGCTCCTCATGAAGCTCTTCCTGATTTCAATGCGAGGTTCCATTCGATTTGGCAGAGAGTGCCTATTGGTAGTCGTCTGCCCCCTGATTTGGCATTTACGTTCTACTTAAAGTCGATCAACCCCGACATTTCCATGATGTTACAAGCTCTTAGTGGAGACACTCTTCCTGATGCTTATGCCTTAGCTGTCGCTATAGAAAATAATCTGATCGCTGTAAGAAAGTTGGCACCGAGACCCATCATGCCATTGTTTCCCGAGTGCAATTCCGTGGAAGCCGAATTTCCTTCGATCGGCGCACCTACGAATCCTCCTTAATCTATGTACATGTATCCTAGAAGTGCTCTGAGCACAGCTCCGATAGTAGCTCCTATGCCTAATCCCTTGGCTGCCGAGATGAATGAGATGAGAGAATAGATGCGGGCCATGACTAATGAATTAATTACTTTGAAGCGGCATCAATATAGCTATCAAAAGCCAGCATACCAGAATTACCAAGGTGGAAAAGCTCCATACTAATCAAATCAATGGCAAGATAGGTCACGTGGAAATACCTTGGCTCAGTCGAGTAACCAAATGGTTCCAGTAACCCTACCGATGCAGACCGTTTATCCTTGTTCGAATAAAGAGTTGGTGGCTGGACAAAACAACTTAGCTGAAGATGCCAATTCATGGTGTTTTCCTTCCAATGATGCACACATGCCAAGAAATTGTCTGCAGGGAAATTTGTAACAAAATATCGCAGACCAACAGCAGCACACCTAATCCCAGCAACCAATCATACGCCTCTTAGCAAATGGACAATGTTGTCCTCACTGCTCAAATGCAAGGGATGTCCATCCAGCAAGAGTCAAAAATTGTTCTAGACCAAGCGCTCTTTTCTTGGATGGAAGGGGAAGAGTCAACATTTTCGAATGACATCCCTATGGATAAAGTGCCCCGAGTGCAATCTGATTACAACATGTGTTCAAAGCATAGATTCACCGAAGAGTTCACAGCCTTGCCTACCAATGCTTCATCGCAGTCGATGCCTAGCCCATCGGCAGGTCTATTGCCAATTCCACCACAATCTGTAGTGGCTATTCCTAGTTCTCAAAATCCACTTCCTCCGAAGGCGAAGGCTCCTACAATCACCCCTGCAGTTTCTAAACAACCAGATGCACCGGCCATGAAGCCAATGTTGACTGCAAAACTTAAAGAGCAAGCAAATGTAATTCACCAATCACGAGCACAGTTTAATGTGGTGGAACAACTAAAGAAGTCGTCTGCCAACGCTTCTCTATGGGATGGCCTGGCTATTCCAGAGTAGAAGGTACTATTACAAAAGGCTTTGTCAGGAGAGGAGGATGCGAAGGTACCTACTCAATCTAATGAAGAGAAAGTATCCAGGCCTGACTTGGATAAAGTGCTAACAAATCAACTGGAGGAGAAGCTTGAGTCCGAAAAAAAAAGTAAGCCTAAACCTAACCCTTTCTTTCTAACACTTATTATTGGCGACAAGTTGTTACATAATTGTATGATCGACTCTGGTGATAGCAGCACCGTCATGCCAAAGCAAGTAGCCGACGCTTTGGGTTTAAAATATGAGCCTCTGAACAAAGGAGTCATGCAGCTAGATGGAAATAAAGTTGATAATGTCAGAGTAATCAAGGGATTGCCTATGACTTTGTTTGTCTGCCCTAGTATCACTATAAATCAGGATACCGTACTCATTTATATTCCTCCTCTATTTGGGATTTGTTTGTCTCAAGAATTCACAACAAATGTTGGAGGATATCTAGCACTAGACTGGTCACACCTGATTTTAAGGACCAAACATGGAGCTAAGATGAAACTACTGTCAAAAACTTTGCATTCTGAACATGTTGTTGAGGAGGCCCTACTCAACTTTGAAGCAGCACATACTTCAATCACTCGAGAAGAGAGGTTCAATGTGGAATTTCTAGAAGAAGAGGAGGCTACTAGCTCCTAGACAGAAGACGAAGAAAATTTATTGAAAGAGTTTATTGATATAGACCCTTTCAGGAATTACCATGCAACTGGCCTCAAAACCTATGTTATACATGAAGAGGGGCAGATTATGCCCAAAGTTACTAAGGAGCCTGGAGGTGAACAATCTTCAAAAATATGGACTTTGTACTTTGATGGCGCAAGATGTAGAGTGGGAGCTGGAGCGGGTATTTTTTTGATATCCTCGTCCCAGGAAAGGACCTTGAGGTCGTATCGCTTCCAGTTCGCATGCTCAAACAATGAAGCAGAATATGAAGGTCTGATCCATGGTTTAAGCCTTGTGGAACAAATGGGTGCAAAGCAAATAAGTGTGTTCAGAGATTCGGAGTTGGCGGTCAACCAAATCCGTGGAATTTCTGCTGCAAAGAATATCCGTATGTGATCCTATCAACATAGAGCCTGGGATCTGATCGACAACTTTAAGGCATTCAATATTCAAGCTATACCAAGGGAGAAGAATTGTGAAGCCGATAGAATGGCAACTATCGGGGATCAGTTTGAGTCAGCCTTTGAATTATTAAGAAATAAGCATGCGATAAGGGTAATTGTAAGACTCGCTATTCTAGATAACAATCAAGACTGGCAAGTGTTCGATAGCGATGCTCATATTGTGTCATTTCTCCAATCATTTGGGGAATTCGTTGATCAACTGCAACCAAAGATCTCCGAAGCTTATGGGGATTAAATTATCCAGCTGAAATCCAACAAGCTTCCGAGAGGCCTAGTCACTCTGGAGAGCCTATTTGATTTCGATGTTGCGACAAGAGACAAAAGGAAGCTCATGGCTGACAAGGGTGATTACACCGATTTGCATATCAGGGAAGACAAAAAGCTCAAGGTTGGGAAAGGAGTATCTCAGAAGAATAAGGACATACTAAGGCATTTTTGTGAAGAATATCCGAGTGTAGTAGCCTGGTCATATGATGATCTTAAAGGATATGATCCTGGGATCATCGAGCATACAAATGAGTTATCAGAAGGGGCAAAGCTAGTTCATCAAAGGTAGAGACTTATGAACCCAAAGATAGAGTCTCTCATGTCACAGGAGTTGAATAAATTGATCGCATCCCGAATAGTGTTTCCGATCAAACATAGCACTTGGGTGTCAAACCTAGTACCAACCCAAAATAAAAATGGAGATATACGACTGTACGTAGAATTCTGAGACTTTAATAGAGCATCCTTAAAGGATCATTACCCCCTGCCTTCAATAAAGGTAATTCTACAAACTGTAGCTGGCTCCGAAATATTTTCAATATTGGACAGTATTTTCGGCTACAACCAGATTCGGGTAAAGAAAGAGGACCAACACAAGACAACGTTCACCACCAAGTGGGGAACTTATGCATATGCCAAGATGCCTTTTGGGCTCTCGAATGTCGGAGCCATTTTTCAGAGAGCCATAGATATTGCCTTTAAGGATTTGATCCACAAAATTATACTCCTCTACCTGGATGATTTGATAGTATTTTCAAAATTTGTTGATGATCACTTTGATCATTTGGAGCTTGTCTTCCAGAGTGTCAGGAATTTAGGATTTCTTTAAACCCAAAGAAATGTGTGTTTGGAGTTCCCCAAGGGAAGCTATTGGGGTATGTTGTCTCTAAGGAAGGTATTACCATTGATCCTGAAAGAGTTGATGCGATCTGGGAGCTCCCGTTACCTATCAACAAGAGGGGCGTGCAGTCATTTCTGGGTAAGGTCAACTTCATTAGCCGATTCATTGTAGATTTTGCAGGGACCGTTCGGCCTATTACCTTAATGCTAAAGAAATACCAAATTTTCAAATGGATGACGAAAGCCAAACAAGCTTTCGAGCTTATAAAGGAGGCTATTTCTTTTGCTCCTGTGTTGGTAAACCCCAACCTGTCAAAGGATTTTATTATGTACGTTTTTGGTGGTGGCAACAACATCACCACTGTGCTTATGCAAAAGGATGATGAAGATAAAAGGGAGTCCCCTATTGCCTTCTACTCATGAATCTTAAAAGAATATGTGGTGAAGTACAACTTTGTAGAAAAGCAAGCCTTTGCTATTGTTAAAGAACTTAAAAAGTTCCAACATTTGATATCATATAATAAGGTGATTTTTTGTGTTTCGCATCCTAGTGTGCGAGAGTATATCATGGAGGGAGAAATCACAGAGAAGAGAGCTAATTGGATCACAAAGATCCTAGAATATGATACTGAAGTCAAACCTATCAAGACTGTCAAAGGAAATGGACTGTGCGAGTATCTCACTAAAAATAGTGAAATAGCGACAGAGATTAAGGCTCTAGAACCTGTGTTATTGAACAAAGAAAGTTCTCAGGGTGACTGGCTTGAGGATAGAATAAACTTCATGCAGACGGGAAGGTATCTAATCAATCTACCTTCTTTTAAAAGGCATTTCTATCTTTTAAAAAATAGTAATTATGTTCTCTTGGAGGGTGTCCTGTTTAAAAGAAATTTTAATGGCGTCCTGCTAAGGTGTGTAAATGAAGAGTAGGCCAAGAAAATATTGGATCAATACCACAATAGCCCAGCTGGAGAACATTTTTCTGCAAGAACCACGACAATTAAAATTATATGTGCTGGTTATTTTTGGCCAACACTTTTCAATGATGAATTTTTACTGATTAAGTCTTGCAATGAATGTCAGTTTTATGTTGGAAAGAGAAAGAATGTTGCTATGCCATTAAGGCCTATAATAGTAGAAGAACCTTTTACTCGATGAAGTTTAGATTTCATTGGGATGATTAATCCTTTCTCCTCAACTGGACACAAATGGATATTGACAGCTACAGACTACTTCACTAGATGGGTAGAAGCAGTACCATTCAAAAATGCAATAGAAGTAGAGATTGTTAATTTCCTCGAGGAGTTGGTAGCCAGATTTGGCTAGCCCAAAATAATCATTTCCGATAATGCTAAAGCATTCCTCAACTCAAAGATGAGCCAATTCGCATTACAGTATGGGGTTTTCCTAAAAACCTCTTCTAACTATTATCCCCAGAGGAATGGCCTAGCAGAGTCTATGAACAAAAAACCTTATCAAGTTTATAAAGAAAACAGGCTCGGAACACCATAAAGAACGGCATAGGAACCTCCGGACAGTGCTGTGGGTAGACCGAATCATGCCCAAGGAGATACTGAAGACATCTCCTTATGAGATGGTGTACAGGATGGAGGCATTGTTGCCTATTGCCACAGAAATCCCTGCCCTGCAGTTGCTTAAATCTCTGGAGATTGAACAAAATGGAGCAATGGAGGTAAGGTTTTTTGAGCTACTCGAGGTATAGGAAAAAAGAGAGCACGCCCTTGAGGCGATGAACAGACGCCAACAAGTGGTAAAGAAATGGTTTGATAAAAAGGCATCAGATCAAGAGTTACAATGCGGGGACTTGGTGCTCAAGTTCAATGAGTGTGAATCAAAGCCCGGCCAGCACGGAAAATTTGACAGCCTTTGGGAAAGTCCTTTCAAAATTACCCAATGTAAACATTTCAACTCTTTCGAGTTGGAAGAAAAAGAAGGTAACGCCCTAAGTATTCCAGTTAATGGAATACATCTTAAAAAATTTCATTAATTGTGCCTGTGTGAAGGCTGTGTAAATTGTAAATATGTAATTATTTTTTTCTTGCTTTAAAGTTTTGGGTCTTCTCAGTGCTTTATGATAATAGGAATGGGGCAAGAAATTGAAGGAATATTGTAAATGAGCCAAGATTTGTGAAAAACATATATTATATATATTGGCCAAAAATTTACATTATATAAGGTAGAGGCCAGTGGCCTTGTATCGATATATACATATGTCCGCTATAAAGCGGAGCTAGAAAAGTGAAAAAGAAAAATTGGGGACCATTTTCATTCTCAGATTATCAATGGGATGGACCAGCAATTGCAGCAGCAGGCGGCGCGAGATTAGGGAACACCATTCTTTCAAAACCCTCGTACCACTGGAGGTTTTGGAATGGTTCAATATAATGCACATGCATGAGGAAGTAGCAATCGGTGCAGACCTTGGCACGATGCTCCTCATGAGTCTCCAATTCGAAGCCAAAGAGAAAGGCCTGGGTTGGAATAGGTCCCTCTTGCAGTTACAACAGACGAAGGTTACGAACAGAAGGGATCCAATAATCAAATTGAGCAGCATGCATGATCTACTCCAGTCCTCTGAGGTAGCATCGAGGGAACACCCGCTTCATCAGTTTTAAGATCTTGCGCTTGGAAACACTGATATCCACCAGCGAGGCGACAAAATGGGAGCAGATGCTAGTATTTACCCGGTACTATTCCTCATACTCTACACAATCTTTTCCCATAACCCACTTAATTGCCTTCACATACAACAGGTTTTTCATGCCTGTCATACGTTTTAGGTGCTTGCACCTAATTTTGCCTAAGAAGGTAGTTTGAGTCTTCTTGCAGACTAACCTTATTGGCATTTCCATGTTGTTTACTATTCTAGCTAGAAAAATGAAATTACTAAGATAAGAAAAGCTTGCTAAGCTAGGAATGCTAGGAAACATTATGATTTGCAATGCTGCTAAGAGTCTTATTTATAGACTGGCTAGGATTCACCATCCGAGGTAGGCCATAATTACGACTGAGCCAAAGTGTATTGCCAAACCTCATTTTTCAGTGTTGTAGAGTGTGAGGTGATGGGAATATGCAACTATAGTTGCAACTTGCTCTGTTCACATTGCCGAATTCATTAGAAGTTGGCCACGTGCCAGCACAAGGAGCTGCTGTCCCATCTGAATCAAGGAAAATCTTAAAGATAGGTTGTTGGGTGACACACCCAAGTACGTTCAATAAAATCAGTAAATGTATAAAGCTTGTGAACGTGTTATTGCAGGGTTGTCTTGGTTCGTTGTTCAAGAAAATCAGGTGCCACCTGACGCAAAAATTTCTCTTAAATGTAGAGAGCAATTTGGCAGGTTGGCGATCTTTTCACACGCACGAAAAGCTGGTGACACATATCGCAACTAGGTATGAATGGCTGGCATGTACCCTTCTTTGTTGTTTTTCATGAAAATCAAAAGAGGCAGGTTAAGTATTCAGAGCACATTTATTGCAAGGAGTTATCTAAAGATAAAACAACTAAGGCATTCGTAAGAGAGAATTTTTCAGAAAAGCTAAGTCAGTTGCAAAAGCTTATGAAAAAGTTCTTGCGAATACCAAAATGGCTGAGATTGTAGAGAACCAAACATAGGCCCTGGCCCCAGCAAGTATAATCGAGCAAATGAGGAGGGTGCCCTGCGTGTAGCTCTACAACAAGGAGTCTTATGCTACTCCAGGCATCCCCACAAAGCCTTGCTGGCCTTTCACCAATCAGGTGGACCAGAGAATACTAAACGTAATTCCTCACAGAGATCATGCTTTGGTTGCGGAGGATTGGGATAATGTCTTTGATCCTGAGCTATCCCACAATCCTAAGAGCCTTAGGGAGGTTGCATGCGAGAAAATGAAGAATGTAACAGACCCTTTCAACAAACATCTATGGTTTTGTGGGCTTTCACAGTACATGGTTCCCTTGGTGCACCCTTGCCCAGAAATTATGGCAGCATGCGCGACAGGCTTTGACCCAAACACTGGAGTGATAAGCGGCACTAATTTTAGGGTTGTCATTAGCCCTGAAGCTATTCAGGATATGTTGTGCGTCCCACTCCCCTTGACCCAGGATATTGAGATTTTTGAAGTGAACAGAATGCATGAGAAGTGGAGAGGGCTCCGAATGGCGCCACAGTTTTACCGCACCGAAATTAATCAGCCGACAAGTAATTTAGCACCGCCCAAATTCCCTTTTGGTCTGAAGGCTCTGAAAGGTGGGTCTTCTTTTGTTGCTTCTATGCTAGCACGGGTGTGTGGTCTGGATACAAACAAGCACGTTTTCGAGTTCCAAATGTGTCTCAGCTTTATGTTGAGGAAGGTTAACGTGGCTCTGCTCCTGGATTTTGCAAGAGTTATTAGTGATGGGATTTGGCAACAACTATAGGAATTCCAGGCTGATTCTAGGTTCAGGTATTCCTCTTTTCTGGCCTACTTGATATTACACCAGAATCTGGATTACTTTTCGACATTTATGTCTCTAGCTATTTTTGATGAGGGCGTCCTAAGGAAGCCAGTTTCGACATGGACTCCTATCATGTCGAAAACCTTTGATTACTATGCGTTTTCGGATTTATTTTTGACCCCAACTCTACGGGCTTTGGATGGAGTTGGCATCAATATGATCGTGTGCATATCACCATGACAGAAATCCTGGTTGGGAAAGCTTGTACCTCCCTGTGATTGGTTCTTTGGCGTGGATTTCACCATACTTTGCATGCGAGGTTTCACCTAGGAGCCCTTTCGGCTCCCCCGTTTTCTTTCCGACAAAGTGTTGGCCTTGGAAGCAATGAGGCAGCTATGTACTATTGATAATGATTACTAGGGGGGGAAACATTTAACCTCCTATTTGCTGCTACCAATCATGTTCGGTTCTCTGTCACTGATCAAGAAAATGACTTCAAAGATTGATACTTCGGAGATTCTACTTTCGAAGTTGGGTCATCTTGGGTTGGTGTTGATAAATGACACCTGGCATTACAACCCCGAAAATAATTTATAGGAGGTTGGCATCAAAATACCACATTCGCCTCAGCCATTCTGGGACCCTTGAAAAAATGTTAAGGAGGGGAATTTAAGTTTATATGTAGGCCTTGAATATTTTCCTACCGAGGATGAGTGACCGTCGTGGCTGAATTTTTACTACATAACGGGGAGAGCCAAGCCAAAGCTAAAGATCAACCAGTCCATGTGCACCTAATTGAATAAGCTCAATTGGACGTCCGAGAAGATTCGAGACTTCTGGATATATCGGCAGGAGATTCTGGCAACCGACAAGCTTCATGAAGAAGTGGCCCTTGATGAAAGATTTGATGAAATTTGGGAGAGGGAGCATTCGGACTTAGAAAGGTCTCTGAACCATTCAACATTCGTGCAACATTATAGAAGGGAAGAGATTGCCATAGAGCCTAGGGAGGAGGTAACTCAGAATCCCCCTGTCATTGTCGAGAATCCAATGCATGAGAAGGATACTAGTAAACAGCCTGCGCAAAAGGAGAATTCACACGCATAAACATCAGAGCCATCCAGCTCCTCTGAATCAACAAGGAAGTGGGTAAGGACTACCAGTAGCAGGAGGTGGGTCATTGTTGACCTCGATGATTCTCCAGAGGAAAAGTGGCAACTAATTGGAGAGTCCGATGGAGAAGAAGAGCGACCGATGGAGGAAGCAGTTGAATCATCTGCAGCTCCTTTCGAGCCTCAGGTAACTTTTCCTCCCTCTTCTCTCTCTACCATGTCTCTGGTCTCTTCTTCATCTACCCCTTCTTTTTCATTTGTGTCAATTTTCTCTGTCGCTGGATATCTCAGAAAATCAAGTCTAACCCCTCCTGGTTTCCCACTTTCATCTTCCGCTTTCCATCCCTTACCTGGAACACAATTCGGTGTAAGTATTGGGCTTGTGAGCCACCAATTCTTATCTCCAAGGACCAACCATGCAGTTGGCGCATCTCCAGCCTTTCCCTACACCGCACTATCATCCTCTTTGAGTGGCCATTTCATTCTGCCATTCTCCTCGACCATTATAACGAGGCCCAACAAAACTTCTGATGTGTTGAGCACGTTGTCTTTCCCGTTGGTCGTCCCTCAGGAGTTCCCTTTTGCTGGTGGCCTGGGTATCCCTACCCAGGAATATTTTTTGCAGGTTGATGCAAACAAGAGCGCCCAAGCCAACCATATCAATAAAAGAAGACAAAAGGACACAACCAGGTAGGCGGAGCCTCTTTTGCAAACTATATTCAATGAAAGTCAAATTTTCTTGATGTTTGCAAAAATCACTCCCAATGTGATTAAATCGGTAGGAGAAATGCTACTGAGTGATTGCTCTATAAATGCTATCAGGCTAGACTTGCAAGAGGCCCGCCCGCGAGATAAGGTTGTGCTAATGGAGGAGACCCAGAAAATCATGACCACTGATTACCTTAAGCTTAACCACCAGGCAAAGAAAAAGGATGATCAGATAACGGAGCTCAAGGGTAAGGTTGACATCTGGGTAAACAAGTTTAAAGCCCAGGAGAATGAAATAAGTCACCTAGAGAAGGAGAGGAGTGCCTTTGAAATTCAAATCAAGGAGCTGCAGGTTATGAGCACAGAGATCGTTCTGACTCTCTAGCAGGAAGTCGAGCATAGCCAAGCAAGTGAAGAAAAACTCTGCGCTACATCTGGGTAGCTAAGTGAAGGAATGAAGGAGCTCCGGTAGAGCACGGATGCTGAAATTAATGAAATGAATGCCACTTTGGAGTTGGAAACTCAAAAAGCAAAGCGAGCTAAATTGGCCCTAGAAGAAAAAGAAAAAGAGGTTTCCACTCTAAAGGAGCAGGTGTCCACATTTGATAGAAATTTGTCAGAGCTGAAGGCGATTTTGAGTAGCAGAGAAGCAAAATTGGCTACCCTAAAGACCCAACCTCTTGCACCCCAGATGAGCTCGTTGGAGATTTCCAAGGAGTTTTATGCATCATACTGGGATAAGGTGAAGGCATTGTGCCTTACTCTTTAGCCCACTTTAAAATTTATGGCGCAAGATGCTAGCGTTTGCAAAACAGTAAGTGAAACAATATAGCAGATTTAGGAGTTAACTTCTGACAAGGTTCTAGAGGCTAGGATTTTATTGGGCAAGTTGTATACAACTTCTGATGAAGCTTTGAGCGGCATGGGAATCGAGGACCGAACAACGAAAGCCATGGGCATAAGTATCCTCATCTCTATGCATGAGGTTGTTCAACAGGTAGTAGAATGCAGGGCTCGGTTAAATTAGGTTACCAGTGACTTGCGAGTGAAATTTTCCTGCTTAAGTTAAAGAGGCCTCCCTTCGCCCTCCATTCCAGATCAGGCGGTAGCGGGTGTGGAACACATTGTTGCTATGATCAAAGAGAAGAAGTAGTACCTTTCTGTCTGTCCAATCTTTTGATCAATCTCTGACCACCAAGGAAATTGAGGGGATCGTGCATCAGCTGGCGCAGCTTTTCTTCCAATTGGAATTGGAAACGAAAGTATTAGGCGGATTTCCTTTCAAGGAAAATATCGATCTCAGGCTGGCTCATGAGAATCTGCAAGCTCTCTTTGTGCCATCGAACGAATTCTGGACCATTCTGCAGGCCACCCTCTTGAGGTTGTGAGTAGTTTTGGGATGTTGAACCAAAGTTTCTGGGGTTCTTCATTCCACGAGCGAAATGCCCCTGTGAGTCGCCAAACTGTTCCACAAAAAACTACCAAGCCTTTGCAGTTTTTATTTTTACCTTTGTAGCTGCACCTTATTTTTCAAATGCTCACTGCCCTCGACATGCTCCATGTGGCTTCCTCATGAAGCTTTCTACTTTTTATGTCACTTCACCTTTCGCCGGTCTCTGACTGTGTGCCGCGTGACTTTCTCTGTCTGCTTTCCCAACTGGGCCCGCCTTGTACTTTCCTTTGCTCAGGGTGCTCCACATGGCTACCTCTCGGAGCTTTTCATTGGGCGTCCCTTCGTCTTTTGTCGAGCCCCATCTACGTGACACATGGCAGTTGTTGTCGCATCGGTTACCTTGGAGTTGTTTTTGCACTTGTTGTACTCGCCTGTTGCCGCGTTTTCTTCTATGGCGCAGCGTGTTCGTTTTTGTTGCTGCGTGGTTTTTTGTTTCCTATCATGGCTTTGCTGGCATGCTCCTGGGTGATCGATTTTTACTATGGTGGCTCGAGGTGATCTAGGCCGTTGGTCTCTGCTCGCGGTTTTCCTTCTCTTGGTGTGTCTCAGGCAATGGACTGGCCTATAAATACGGCCATGTTTTTCTTTATTAGGTTGTTGATTAAGTTGCAAAAAACTCCCGAGCACTGGGAAGAAAGCTTCTGTAATAGTTTTATTTAATTTGAAGACTCTAGACTGTGCCAAATAAATTCGGCCTTTCTATTTTTCATGCATTTAGTAAGACTATTGGTCTGTACTGTTATCTTCTTTTACTGTATGAATGCCTGTTCTTCAGCTTCTGTAATCCTTCATAGCTCAATGAATACAGATCATGTTTCTTCAAATCTTATATGTTAGCTAAGGTTATGCTAGATTATATTATGCAAATTAGAAGGTATTCTTACGTTTTAAGTGCTTTTGAGAAAAATAACTTGATGAACAACATTTTAGTGGTTCGGGCCTTTGCATTCTACACTATGCTCTGGTGAATTTGTCTAAGATTTTAGTGCATCGCCTGAAGTGTAGATTTTATATTTTTGCTATCTTTCTAACCTTTTACTTCCCCCACTAAACGAAGATACGGCTTTGGTAAAATCCCAGAGGTCACTTAGCTAGCGCACAATGTCCCCCAATAGCTAAGTTTCCCATGAGACTGCTGCTACATGCAAAATTCTACGTCAACAATTATATTTCCTAATAACATTAATAAACCCTAGGGGGTATTAGTTTTGACAATGAAACACATTTTGAGTATATTATAGACATGCACAATGGGAGAGGACTTTGTTGCTTCCATATACTTAGTTATCATTTTTGGTCCTTGATCCAATTTCTACTTTTATTTCCTTTCTTATTTTTATTTTTTGTGTGTTCTTAGTTAGCATGCAGATGGTGCAAAGACACCTTTAGTGGTGCATGTTGATAAATGTTTGGTACTCTTTTCATGACCTTATCACATACAATACATTAATAAAATAAAAAAAATCTCCTTTAGAGTCATCCTTACTTTATGTTTTACCTATGTTAGGGGAAATATATTATGCATTGATACTCATTCCTAATTCATGATCTTATATAATAAATTTATACATGCTAGATATGTTCTTAGATAGTTATATCTTATTTTATTACCTTATTTTTATTGTTATAATTTTGATGTATCATTTTTCTTTCCTACAATTACTTGCCTACTTTGTTTGTAACTAATCAGAGGATTCCAAATAAATTTTAATTTGTAGTTTTCATGGTTCAAATTTTAGATAAAGGTTTGTGCTAGATATAGACTCATCGCTATATGAAAGTTGAAACCAATCACATTACATGCATACATTGTGTTGATATTTTTATAACATTACCACATCATGGGATATTTTTTACATTACATTCTTTCGTTGCATGAATATTTATTACATTGCCACATCACATGGATATGTATTACATTAAATTATCTCATTATGTAGGGATTCAAATGGCATTTCCATATAGCGTATAAATTTATTACATTACATGCCTATGTCACATGGTGATCTTGGCATTATGTTGAGACTTCAAGAATTAACACATCTTATGGAGTTTTATTACTTCTTCACATTGTGAATATCCATATACCACATCACACTAAATATTTTCATATCACTTTCCATATAAGAAAAAAATTCAATCCATTCCCTCTTCTCCTTATTTTTTATAGATAGTTAAAATAATCTATATTTTGTGCTTATTTTGATTATATAGTAGACACTACTCATTGTATAATTCCAATATTTTATAAATTTTAATGGAGCATCATATCAAGGAGGGTACACAAAAATTATTGTATCATTTTTCAAAGATAACATCCTTTTATGAGTGTCTCTATATTTATTTTCCATGTTGACTAAAAATGTCAATATACATTGAAATGCATTCTTATGTTAGAATTGTACAGACATAAAAGTGGAGGCAAAATATAATAATGAAATTAACAATACCCATATGATTTACCATTTAGTTTTGTTCCCACCTTGGTGTAAATTTCTAATGCAATATCATATCAATAAATGATGTATACTCTTATGCTATGTTTGGAATATGGATTGATCCATATCTATCCTCATTCACTCTTTTTTATAAACTAATCCCATAAATTTATCATTTTATCATCATTATTGGACCCTCATATAAAATTCCTTCCATAACCCTACCTCAAAGTTATAATTTTATCCCTTTAGTTAATTTTGTGTTACTCACTTGATTTACTTGGTTCAACCTTTAGGTGCATAGAAATGACCTTAGAATTTAAATGTTCATATTCAAATTCCAAATTTTTGTTTCCCTTCACCTAGATAGTACTAGCTAATGAAGCAATAAAATCCTCAAGCACATAAGAGAAATATTTCATCAACCAAAATTATTTTCTCTTTCTTGTTTATTTTGTTTACAAGTTTCATTGTTTTTCAATCATAACTTAATCATTGGATATCATTTAAAATCTTGATAGGATATATGAAATAAAGATCCATTTCTTTTTTTCATTAATTTTCTATAATATTAATGAAACGATGGAAATGGAAGGTGGTTGTGGGGCTATACCTTTTGGGAGATAGAACCTAGGACCTGTTTCACTTAGTTTCACTCAAGGAAACCCTAGAGATCTTAATCCAAGGATGGAATAAGGGAAAGCAATCTACTAAAGGTTGTCCTAGGGCATGATTAAAGACTAAAGAGGGGTTCACCACCAAACTAGGGCTTGGAAAGAATAGTAACATGCAAGATCTAATGAAAAATACTAATGCTATGCCAAACTCAAATAAATGACCTAGAAATGAATGCAAATAAGAACAATAAACAAAGAAACTAGAGAGGTGCACCAGGAAACCTGTAGAATCTTGAATGAAGATTTGAAATGTTGAAAATACTAATTTTAATGCACAGTAGGACTCATACACTAGGCTAGGAGATTTAGTCCTAGATTAGGGTTTTTGGGAAGTAAAAAAAATCTGGCAGTGACAAGTCTGGAACTCCTGAAATCTAGAAAAAAGGTTTGTATTAAGACTCATATGCCAAAAGTGGTGTATCAGTCTTGCTCATGTCTTTTTCAAAAGGTCAAGATCTAAATATACTCTTCTATCTCTTCTCTTCCTCCTCAACTTGATTTCCGAATCTAAACCTGTAAAAAGACCTACAAAATAGAATATAGTGTTGATTTGCTTATGGAGGGTTTGCCTTGGTCAAACCCCTAGTTCAGTAGTTAAACCTTGATAGAAACAATGCATCTTGAAAGTAAATATGAACATAAACTCTAACCTTAAGTGTATGTAAGATTAGGAAATGAAATGCAGCCCTATTCTAAAGTGTTAGAATGAGATGCATGAATGAAGTATAAATATGATGACTCACTTTGGGAGATCTCTAATCACCCTAATAAGCCGCAATCACGTATGTACCTTCCTTTATGCTGAAATTAGAATGAGAATGGAGGATGAAATCACTTAGGAAACAAGTCATTAGGCTTGTCTTGATGGCTAGTTGCATCTTCCCAACCTAGAATCCATCATGATTCACCATAGGCCACCATCATCAATCTTTGACAATGCTAGATCTTGAGTAAAATTGAGCTAGAAGACCTTAAAAAACACTATAATGCTGCTCCAAGACTTTACTTTGCTTGCTACTTTCTCTTGAATACTCTTGTTAAAGAATGCTTGAGTGCTTGTGGATGCTTAGACTTTGAATTGATTTTTCTAGATAAAAATAATGATTTGAAACCTTATTTATATAGGTATTTTATCTAATTTACCATTATTTAGATCTCAAATTCCGAAATCAACCAAAATTTTGAATCAAAAACCTTAATTTCTTATTCAAACCCTAAAAAGGGGCCACACAGGACTCATACACCACTTGTGGCATATGGGTCCCACCTAGGGGGAATCATAAGCCCAAGGTGGCATATGAGTCCCATCCTAGTTTTTTGAGGTGGGCCAATGATGGGTTGTTAGAAAATTGAATGTTTTTGTTGACTTTGTCATAATTTTAGTTGAAATAAGCCTCAAGACCCAAAATAAAGGGTTTTAGGGGTCTATTAATGATGATTTAAAGGGTTTTACATGTAAGGGTACTAATATAGGTCCAAAGTAAGTGAAATTGTACCACCTCCAAGAAGAGAGTACAATTTTCTACACTACATTTAGCCCCCACTTTAGCACCCATATGACTCTACATGCATATGTAAGCTAAAGGAATCCAAATAGTAGACTTCATTTCATAAAAGGATACTTATATAGATTCATTTACAATATGGGAGAATGAAGCCCCCATCATATCTATTTGCAAAACCACAATGTTAGGAACCATATCCTACAAAATTGATTCATTTTTTATTCAAAAATCCTCTTATCTAACTTCATGAAATCAAATTTGAGGGTACATGTATGCCCCCCCTTGATTTCACTTGCTTTACGAAGGTGGAATCAAGGTAGAATTCTAACCGTATCGAATTGCATAAGTCATATCATAGGGTATTTCTAAGTACCATACCACATAATGATAGACATTTCATGATAAAGGGAGTGAAATCATGAATTCAATGCAACAAACGACATCAAAAACAGAGTCCTCTAGCCCCCAATATGCTAGTTTGAATGAAAAGTACTTTTAACCCTAATATGCTAAAAACCTAGGTAATTTTAACATATATTAGACTAAAAAGTGAAGTAATTTGTAATCATTTTCTCTTTTACCTTCGTGTAGCTTAACTTCATTGGAGAGTGAGTGAGAATGTCGAGTGTTCAAGAGTACGTAACCTCAAGACTTGATAGCCTACGTGAGGAGGTAGTGCGAGGTGACCTTTAGCATCAAGTGAGTGAATTCTTTTCTATCGTACTTTATTTTTACGTAAAAAAAATTTAATGCATTTTTAGATAGATTTAGGACCCTGGAAGAAAAAATTGCAAAGCGTCCCTTTTTTCGCAAAGTGTCCCCTTTTTTCACTAAGTGTCCCACTTTTTCATGAAGAGTCCCAAATAGGGAATAAAGTGTCTACGAACCTTAGAAAAGAACCCTAGAGCAACATTAGCACACTTTTTGACTATTGACGTAAATATTTTAGATTTTAAAATGCTTATAAGTGATATTTTTCCTTTTATTAGATCCCTCCGCGATCACGATAGCATCTTGGTGGCAGATTATTCTATCGCTTATGAGACCTCATCTCAAAACTATCAAAGGCGGATATCGAGATTTTACAGGCCACGGGGATTTATTGGGCATACCTCATACCTCCCATGAGGTACCATGATGCCATGCTCATGGGATTAGTAGAGAGATGGATGCTGACATCTATACCTTTTGGGTCTCAACAAGCGAGATGAGGATCACCTTGGAGAATGTGCATCAGATTCTTTGGGTTCCCATCTGAGGCAAGAGATTCTATTTTGCAGAGGACCAGTCTTACCATGAGATGACGTATGACACTGAAAACTGCCTTGGATGACTAGTTCGGGATGAGATCGTGGGGCCACGTATTGAGCTATAGTGGCTACTTCATGCACAATCACCACTTTTGAGACAGATTATGGTGTTCATCGTAGCACTAGTACTAGTCCCAGATGGCTGAGGAGCACACCTGGATGGAGGCCTAGTTCACATGATACGGGAGATGGAGCATCTCTAGATCATTTATGCATGGGATCATAGCATGCTTACACATTTATATTATGATCTTGGACGGTTTTCATATCACAAGGTTGAGAGCATGGTA
Source organism: Sequoiadendron giganteum (assembly GCA_007115665.2). Classification (NCBI taxonomy): domain Eukaryota; kingdom Viridiplantae; phylum Streptophyta; class Pinopsida; order Cupressales; family Cupressaceae; genus Sequoiadendron; species Sequoiadendron giganteum. The sequence goes on along the minus strand of CM021103.1, from coordinate 646,542,031 downwards.
CACATTATATGCTTCTACAGGTGTGGTGCTTATATCATATCACATGCACCAAACCGATTGGGTTCCCTTCTATATGTGCCCTCAGATACCCATGCGCATTCAGTTATCCATTGAGACAAGCATGGCAGTATGGAGATCTTTTATACTAGAGAGTCAAATTCGACCACCTAGATCAAGAGGAGATCCTTTGGACACCTTATCAACTAAGACGATAGTGGCCAAATGAGACCCAATAGTTGAGGAGGATGCAGATGGATAGGTTTCTACTAGGGAGGCATGATTACATAGTAAGACCATTCTACTACAATCATGTTATGTGGTAATTCAGGTAGATACAGGTACCACCAGTAGAACAACCTTTTTGCAGGTGATCAATGTGGAGTGCATGGAGGCCAAGAGATATGAGATGACTGACAGTGGATGATGTTAGATCCAGTGATTCAGAGGACTCAGATCTTGACATGCCCCCCGTCTTTGATGTTGGTGGTGTTGGTGCTACAGATGCATATGAGGAGTGGAGGGAAGTAGCATGAATAGCTCCCATATTCCCTATGGATCAACCTATAGGCTTTACAAGACCACTTCTAGATCAAAGAGATGAGGAGGAGGAGGTAGGTCAGGATACAAGGATTAGGGTAGCGAACTTTTTTGTGGATGAGATAGAGGAGGAATATGACGAGGAGGTAGACTCAAACTATGAGGGGGAGGATGAGAATGAGGATGAGGTCAAGGAGGAGGGTGAAGGCCGGCTAATGAGTTAGGGTGATGATATAGTAGATGAGGGTACAATTTCCCATGAGTGGAGGGATCCAACTCCCACTGTGTTACTTGATCACAGCCAGTGGCTACAACACACACCAACACTTATGAGCATGAAGAGGCTAGCACATCCTCCACACCTCCTACAGAGGATGAGGCTATCTTTATATAGCTAGTTGGAGATCTAGGTGATGAAATTTTATTTATACTTATGTTTATGCTTTCATTATGCTTATGTTTACACTTTTGATTTGTATATATAGATATCATGATGTGTGCTAATTTTCTTTATGCGTTCTATCTTGCAGGGTTTGTGATAGAGTTGCATGATCTCTATCAATAGGTAGCTATAGAGATAGTACCTCCTTCAGTCTTAGATCAAGCTATCATCACAGACTACGTTCCCCCACCTATCATGGAGCAGTACCTAGAGTTGTTCAAGCCTTATGTTAGATTGTGAGCAACATACGAGGGTGTTACTAGACATGTTGATTGATTTGAGGATGCATATGAGGAGCTTCAGTAATCTTGAGATCCAGTGGAGGTTGATAGACTTCATGTAGAGGTAGCCAGGCTATAGGCAGATAGAGATCACATGGAGAAAGAGTACCTAGAGGCCATCGAATGAGAGATCGCGGTTGTTGGACGAGAAGAGGGCCTACATTATGCATTAGATTCTCTTATTAGGTCACAATGACATACTATCGTCTCTCGACGAATCATTTCTCAATGGAGGTGATCACCAAGTCCCAAGGGATCTAGTAGCCATAGGTCACACTAGCATTGTATATTTTATGACATATACTTTAAAAGTTTGTGATATATATATGATATTTTATGCTTGATTATTTATGCTTATGTGTTTGAGCTAGATGGCAGTGTGATTTATCAAATAATCTTTGTACAACTATTTAATAAATGTCTCCATGATCTAACATGTTTTATGTGATCTAATTAAAACTATTCTAGTTTCTTTTAGATGCAACATTATGAATAAGTATGTTATGTAGATTAAATGTACCTATGATCTAATTAAAGAACATTAAATGCATATAAGGATCTAATCTAACACAACATACAAGTTGAACTTGAATAGTATGAAGCCTAAAGTAACACCAAAAAATTAATTTAAATAATTACTTTAGTATTCAAGACACGCAAATAATTGTTTGTCAAGAATGAAGCAATACGAGAGAATATAGAATGCTATTTACTATCTCTAACATCATTGATTTATCATTCACACTATTTAAAAATATTAGACATAGTACTTGCAAAAATGCATGAAATTAATAGGTTCTTTAAGAGGTGTGGCATTCATTTCCATTAACGTATATGCTCTAGACCCATAACTTTCATCAATTATGTAAGGTCCTAACCAATTAGGGCTGAAATTTCCTTTTTCAGTCATGGCGGCATTGAAGTTACATTGATTCTCAAATAACACCAACTCACCTTTAGTAAATGCACAAGGGATGACATTATCATTGTAACTACGTTGAATTCTTCTAGAGTAAGCTTGGAGATGCTCAAGAGCGTTAATGCGTTATTCATCAAGAATTTCAAGCTGATGTAATCATTGTTCCTTATAAGTATTGTCATCAATAAGTCCTTGAAGAGCAATTCTTAATGAAGCAATTTCTAACTCCAAGGGCATTATTGCTTCGGCACCATAAACAAGGTTATAAGGAGTATTTTCGGTTGGTGTTCTAATACTATTACAATAATCCCATAACGCATATGTCAGTTGTGTGTGCCAATCCTTATTATGTTTTCTTAATATTTTCCTTAATATTTTCTCAAGAGTCTTATTAGTTGATTCAACTTGACCATTAGATTGTGCGTAATTTAGGGTGTTGAAAAATGGTGTTGGATGTTAAATTTCTCTAAGAATTTCTTCATGCCATTGTTCTTAAATGGTGTCCCATTGTCTGAAATTAACATGGAAGGAAGTCCAAAGTGAACACTAATGTGTTTCAATATGAAATGACATAGTACATCAGTAGTTGTTGAATGAAGGGGAATAGCTTCAACCCATTTTGTGAAATAATCTATTGCGGGAATTATGAATGTATGTTCAATGGAGGAAGGTGGTGAAATTTTTCCAATGAGATCCAAACCCCACACCGAAAATGGCCAAATAGGTATTTGAGCATGAAGTTCAGAGGTAGGAGAATGAATCAAATTGCTATGCTCTTGACATTTGTGACATTTATTAACGTATTCAAAGCAATTTTGTTTCATGTTCCTCCAATAATATCCTATGTGGATTAACTTTTGAACTAATGATCTACCTCTAAAATGGCCTCCACAAGCACTTGCATGAGCTTCTACAAGGGCTATAGGGATTTCGGATTGTTTAAGAAATATAAGTAAAAGACTATCAAAGGACCTTCTATACAACATGTCTGCAAGGATTATGTATGATCTAGATGCAAGTTTTTGAAGGTGAGCTTGAATATTCTTAGTTGTTAGCTCTGAAAAGGTATTGTCTTTTAAATAATTAAGTATTGGTATTACCATTCACTAGATTTTTCTACGATGGTCAATAATGCTTCTTCAATTTTCTCTTCTATTGATGGTTTCATAGTTGTATGGACAATAAATGTGAAATCTTTTGAAGGATCTTGAGGAGATATAAGGGAAGTTGCACTCGCCATTGCATTTGCATGTCAATTTTCTTTACATGGGATGTTATCAATGGTGAATGAATCGAATCTTTCTAACAAAGTCATTGTGAGATCCTTATATTTTGATAATTTATCATATTTTTCTTGATACGATATATTTATTTGCTTAATGACTAATTGTTAATCATCGAATATCTTAATGTCTCAGGCTCCTATAGTTAAAGTAGCATGTAATCCCTCAATTAATGCTTCATATTTTGTTGTGTTTTTTGTGCATAGAAAGTTTAAGTGATAAGACGAGGGTATAGGCTTCCCTTTAGGCAAGATTATTGCAACCCCCGCAACAGAGCCTGTTCTACACCTAGAGCCATCAAAGTATTGTTGTCAAGAGACGTTGCTAGTATCATTTAGTGTTGTCATTGATGGCAACCATAATCGATGATCAAATATGCGTATCATCATTCGATCATACTAGCAAAAAGATTGAAGATTCTCGAGGAAGAACAGATTATTCAGTAGCACAGTGTTCATTGATCTGTATGAAGATTTTATGTTATTGGTTTGTGTCACACATCTCAGGAAATGTTTCTTGGTATATTATCTTTGTTATTATTGAATTGTAGTGGATCGTATCAATCCTCATGCGAGATAGGAGATTCGATCAAGTTAATTTTTTGTTTTATCACTTTTGAAGCTAACTTCATGAATGCATTATGTCGTGGATGTATAAGGAGTAATTAATTAAATGTTTTCATGCTCGATCACGTTTTTTTGGATCCTCTCTATGTCTTAACCGATTTTGGAGGATGTGCATAAACATTTAAGTAAGGATCTAGCCGACGGCTGTAATTTCTTTTATGTTCTATTGGAGCCAACAAAGTGTAAATGAATTCTACGTTGCGGATATATATGTAAGATCATTCGTATCATTTTTGAGGATGTATGAAGTATGTTGTGTTGAAAATTGTGAGTTAAAGCAGAGCAAAAGAGCGATAAAGCACAGTTTTACTTTGCATAGAGAATTTGTGTTGCGAGTGTGAGCAGAATAGACAAGAAGTGCAGAATCAATCTGTAGGATAGAAGATCGAATATTGTGCTTCACTGAAACTGTAATCAAGCATATTTAGATGCTATTTATCTTAGTTAAAAATTTCAGATGGTTTTAATCTGAATTTCATTGTAAGGCAGTGAGCCTTCCCTTTGAGTAGTGAGCTCTAGGTAGTGTGTCTGAATGCAAGTGTGTTCCACTTATTGTAATCTTCATTTGAGTATACTCAGATTAAATTGCAGATTGGCCATCCATCATGGTTTTTCCCCTAATAGGTTTTCCACGTAAAAATACTTGTGTTATGGTGTTTTTTTCACTTGCTTCATGTTTTTGCATTATGGTTGAATGTTGTTAATGCTTTGAAGATAAAGATAAAGAAAGTTAATTTTTGCACAACACTGATTCACCCCCCCTGTTAGTGTAGATTATTTCCAACAATTGGTATCAGAGCTAGTTCCTTAGAAGAAGAAGCCTAATAGATTGGGGTGATCTTGGAAATTATTTCAATGGATTCAATAATTCTTCAACAACAGCTTATGGTGGTCCTATATGATCTTGATCAGTCAAAGGTTGAAGTTCAAAAATTGCAAGAAAATCTCTCAGATGCTAATAAATTCATTGAGTCCTTGAAAGACAAAATAAAAAAATCTAGAGAGAAGAGAAAAGAACTGTGATTAGAATAAGAAAAGTGATAGTAAGAGAATTGAATAATAACAACTCAGTCAAGCCCTAAACGAAAAGACATAAGAATGTGAAAAGCTCACCAGAGATAATACAGTCCTAAAGCATGAGATGGAATCTATCATGATGAAGATGACCAAGGAGATTAAAGACAAAAAGAATAAATAAGAGAACCTAGCATAGTCCCTGAAAGAAAAATCTAAAGTATGCAGCCGACTGGATGATGAATTGGAACAATCCAAAAATAATGAAGAGGCACTTGAAAAATAGATGGATGATCTCAGAAATGAACTTGCTACTGCAAATGAGTACAAGGAGAAGTTCAAAGCTAGATTTTCCATCCTTGATGAACTAATTAGTAGTCAGAGGACTCATGGTGACAAGCGAGGTCTTCAATATAAAGAAGGAGAGAGTTCCAGATCCGAGAAAAAGAGATTCAGACAAGGAAATTAAATGAACAAATCTGGAAGGTATCCGGTAAGGCAACCTAATGATCAGAAATTTAATGGATACTATTTTAGCTGCAATAAATTTGGACACATGGAAACTCAATGTAGAATTAGAATGAAATCAAGTGGTCCATCATTCTCAAGTCAATGCTTTAATTGTCATAAGGTTGGTCATAACTCAAATGAATGCAGAAATGTGATGAATCGATTTCATAGAAATATCAGATGCTATACATGCAATAGAATTGGCCATACTACTAACCAATGCAGATCGAGAGGAAATCAATGGAACAACTGGTCTGGAAAAGGAAATGTGGTGTTCTATAACTGTAACAAAATTGGACACATTGCTACATTCTATTGGAATAGAAGAGGTCAAATTTAATCAAAGGAAAAACATGCAGAAGGATATTGATCAAAGGAAAAGGAAAAGTCACTATAGATGTGGTCAGACAACAGATGTAGAAGAAATGGGTAAAGAAAGATCCCTCTATTGAAGAAAATGTGCCAGCACCAAAACCTGCTTCTGGTAATTCCTCCAGGAATTAGTTTTAGGCCTTTCGCCTAGGGGGAGTTGTCAAGAAAATATTTTACCCCCCTAATTGGTAAGTGATGTCAGATGTGGATGTGTACAGTAGACGGATGGATGCTCAATAGATGTTGTTGAACTCATTGGAATTATTGGTATGTTGTATTGGAGGTCCATAGAAGTTTTACCCATCACAGTGCATAGAAATAGGGTAATCGAAGGAATTAGGGTTAAAGAATTTATTGTGACAAAAAGGAGTTATGTATGCAAGTGATAAAAAGTCATTTCTATTATTAATTTGTCACTTTGTTTTTTGGAGAAAATAATTCTAGAGAGCTCTAAGGAAAACTAAGGTGAATTAAGGTGAAATTCAAGTGTGGAAGTGATTCAGCAATCAAGTTTCGATCCGACGAAAAAGGTATTTATCAGAAAACTCTACGAATTTGAGATTTGGTAAAAATGAATACTCCTCTAGTAGTCAAAGTAAAGGACAGACCTCATCCCAAATTTAAATGGCATCCTTACAAATCTCTTGAGATCGATCCGTTAGGAGCATTTTCGTCTGTTCCCCATGGAGTATTGCACACGAAGGATATTAAGGTTTACATTCATTCAAATATTGAAGAACTAGGAAGTTCTCAATTGTTGAATTTGTACAAAAAACACATCATAGGTGAAGATTTCCGCATGAAATCGAAACATAAAATCTTGGAAACAAAGAAATTCACTCAAATTGTCAATTTTCCCGTATTTGAAGAGTCAGAATGGGTTTTTTATGTTTTGATTTGAGTCCGCAATGAATTTATGTGGCTAAGCATTCTAACCAAAATCACCAAGGAAGCTATCAGTGTTGTAACCAGTCTAAAATCTTCCGGTGGGTTACCTATTCTAAAATATGTGAAAAATCAAACTGTCACTGATGCTACAGGATCTAGATATGATAGAAGAGCAATGGCTATTGATAACATTGTTGATATAGATGTGAAATTTGTATCCATGGTTATTGGCTACAAGATATATCATTCCAGCTGAGACAAATCTATGTCCAGTAATGCAATCTATGTTGCCTATCAAAAGGTGAAGGAAAATGCAGATTATGACCTCTGTGAATTACTGAGAAATCAGTTAATTGAGAATCTTGCAAAGATTAAGAAAGAGAAGAAAAATTCTTTCAAGTATGGTAACTTGCTTGTGTGCTTATTCTTTTATTTCATGGGTGAAATTATGGGAGTTGGTAAGATTCATTGGCAAAAGGACAAGCCGGTAGCCGCACATATTAGAGATCTGTTACACAATTTTGCAGACCCCAAAACAAAGAATGCAACTATGTGGGGATACTTTAAAAGTTTATAGGCTTTTATGCAAGCTAGGGAAAGGATTCCTACCTCTATTGTAGAGAAGTATAAGGATTCAATTTGCTTCATGGTGGATGTTGATCAGTGTATGATGTAATTTGTTGATCCTAGAACTATCTGGATCATGCCTATCGGGTATGAAGTTGAAGGGAACATCTTGGATATGTATGCACACCAATTGTTGAGCAAACCTATGGATCTGATAGAAGAGAGCTTCAGTACCTATACTGCTCAAGGACATACAAGTTCATAATGAGCTCAAGAGTCCTGTGGTAACTAAAAGAGTTAGAAGAGAAGTTGAAGTTCTTGCAAAGAGTATGGGCATATCTGCAGAACTACTAAAAGAAGCCAGAAAGAAAAGGGGAGAAGCTGAAGCAACAAAGGAGGCAGAAAAAAATCAATCAACTGGTCCTATAGCACCATCTACCCAAGAAAGGACAACCAAAATCTCTACATCCTTTTCAGCCCTTGTAACCAAACCAATCCCTATAAAAACTGAGTCTAAGGGATCCGAAAAAGAAGGAAATAAAAAGAGCAAAAGAGTTTATGTAGCTATTTCTGATGATGAAGAAATTGAATTTGATGAAGGTGTTAAATAAATT